>LPNX010051139.1:7228-93752 GCA_001517045.1 Pseudotsuga menziesii
CTTTGGTCATCGAGAATGTGGTGGGATTGTATCATCCCTGGACTTTAAGTCCAAAAGTGATCCAAAGACTTTTTGTCTTTGAGTTGCAGATTGGAGGTTGTTGCTGATGATGATGATGACGTACTGATCGAAGGATCAGAGTATGATGATGATGAAATATTGATCTAAAAGATCAGAGTATGATGATGACGCACTATGATTATGATGTTTCTGATCGAAAGATCAGAGTATGTTGATGATGTTTCTGATTGAAAGATCAGAGTATGTTGATGATGTTTCTGATCGAAAGATCAGAGTATGATGATGATGTTTCTATGTTGATGATGTTTCTGATTGAAAGATCAGAGTATGATGATGATGTCTCTGATGGAAAGATCAGAATGTGATGATGATTATGATCGACAAATCAGAATATGATGATGATGATGTTGCTACTGATCGAGAGGTCAAAGTACTGAAGATGTTGCTGCTGATCGAAAGGTTAAGGTGCTGAAGATGTTATTGTTGATCGAAAAGTCAAATTGCTGAAGATGTTGCTGATCAAAAGGACAAAATGCTGAAGATGTTGTTGCTGATCAAAAAATCAAAGTGCTAAAGATGTTGCTGATCGAAAGTTCAAAATGATGAAGATGTTATTGCTGATCGAACAGTCAAAGTGCTGAAGATGTTGCTGATCAAAAGGATCCAAGTGCTGAAGATGTCGTTGCTAATTGAAAGATCAAAATTGCTGAAGATGTTGTTGCTGATCGAACCAGTCAAAGTGCTAAAGATGTTGCTGATCGAAAGGTCCAATTGCTGAAGATGTCACTGCAAATTAAAAGATCAAAATGCTGAAGATGTTGTTGATGATGAAGAATGAAGATTGAAGATGAAGACTACATGATGTTGAAAAATTTCCAATTATTTATAGATGTGTTACCCTGTTGATTTTGATGATTCCCGCTATCTCTACTCTTGTTGTTGTTGATGTAGAATACCCTTCTTGTTAAGGGGGAGTGTTGAAATATTGTAAATTCGAATAATATTCTTTATGTATCTTTTGTGGTCCCCGATGGTCCAACCGGGAGAACCACTTGTATTACATTGTACCCCGATGCTCCTAATCGGAAGAACTAATAAGAGTCATGAGGTAGTCCCCTCTAATTGTAAAGGTGGGTCATCAGCACCCCAGTGTGGTTACTTGAGCCTACATGTGTAACTTGAGCCTACACGAGTTAACTTAACCCGACATGTTATAAATTGAGTAAACTTTAAGTAAATGGATGAATATAAATAGAGGTGTAGTGCTTCTCATTTGAGACACACACACTCACTTGGAATAGCGCACTTGTGGAGGAGAGGAGTTGCTGGAGAAGGAGGAGAATCAGGTTTTTGATCTCCTTGTTGGTTTTACCTTTTTCCCTTTTTGGGGGCATCTATATTGAGGAATATTTTGCTGGGTTTTTCCTTTTAGGGTTTACTTAGGATAAATCTGTGTTGTTCTTGTGATACTGTTTCTTTCAGTGATCCTGTTTTATATGCTTTTATTATGAAAAATGAAATGATATATTGATGTCTTAGTTAAGCATATGAAAATTTAACAATTGTGTCAAGGTTAGCCGTCCTTGTTCATCAGAGGTCAAATTCCCCACAGTTGTTTGACACTAGGGTTATTAGACTCTCCTAGAGATGTCGGCCCTAGTAAGTAATTTTTAAGTGGGGCCGACATGTTGAAGTGGACATTAACTGAACGAAAGAATATAAATAGAGAGTGAGCCTCTGTATTTATCACACACACACTCATTGACTGGGGCGTATGAGTGAGAGAGAAGAAGCTGGGATCAGAGAGAGAGACTATTGTTGTCGGGAGATCATCTTTATGTTTTTGGGTTTTAATTTTGGTGTTGATTCTATCTTTGAGGAAGTTGCAAGGTTTTCTCTTTTATGTTTTCCCTGAGGAAAATTTTTGTGTCTATTGTCTCCTATGTTTGATTGCTATGCTTGTTTTTCTCTCATTTAAAGATCCTAATATAATGCTAGCTTGAATGATAAAATTTTAACATGGTATCAGAGCTAACCTGAGAAGAAGAAATTATGCAGCTGCAGAAGCTAGGAATTCTTATTTTTTGAGTCTATCTCCATAATCCATCAGCAAAAATATGGTAGGCTGACTCTCCATTGAAGGGTGCATGTTTCTATCGAAGCAGAATTTGATTCTGGGCATTTTCAGTTTTTGGTGCGGGAAATTAGGGCTTTTTTCAGAGGAGGAATTTTTGACCGAGCCCAACATAGGATTTCTCTCCTCATCAAAATTGAATTTTAGAGACCTAGGTCGATATTTTTGGTTGGGTGAAACTCCGGGAAAGTCAAACCCTAGTTTGACCCCGAGCTGAGAAAACCCTAAATATTAAAACTGATAAGTTTTAGTAAATTTGCTATATCTAGGGGTTAAAAAAGTATTAGGGGCCAAAACCTTCAAATCTTGAAGATAAAATCCTAATGCACACTATTTCCAAGTTTCAGCCTCAGATTCGCTATATTCTAGGAGATATGATTCCTCCAAGTTTGGGTTCCAGCCTTTTCCAGGATTCATCCGTAAACATGACACCTAGGGAGAATCGCTATATCTTGGGCTGTGAAGGTTCAACTAAAATTTTGCATGATGTTATAGAGAATGCACGGACTTTACCTTCTGTGATGGAAGCTTCAGACCTCGAAGATGAAATAGTGACATGCTGAAGTCCATACAACCTCACTATTCTGGACAGTCCTAAAACAAGTCAGCTTGAAAAACTGCTCATAAGTCCCAATTGGTCAAACCAATTCTGATGAAACCTATGGTGTTGGAACATGGACATGCGAGTCTACCTGAATGAAAATTTTCATACATATAGGAGCATTACCTTTTGAGATACCACAGAACCAGTATCAAGCATTTCTATAGAAGAAATTGTAAAACTAGTGCTTCCTGTTCTGGGAGCTTCCCTCCACTGTTTTCAGAAAACGAGTACATTGTACAAATCACCTTGAAGAGGTATATTTTTCCATCCAATCATATTCAAAAGATTCCAAGTTTTGAAAATTAGGGTTTCTCTGACAAACCCTAGATCAGCCAGCTCTAAATCAAGGATGGACACCTCAAATCAATTAAGATATAATCTTTTGCTATTTGCATTTGAGGTTCTCATTTCCAAGTGATCTATCACATCATCTTGATGACAAGCTTGGTCAAATTTGAAACCTCCAAATATGGAAGTATGGATATCACTTGTTCTTGAATAAAATGAATTGGACACCTACATAAGTGGAGAGGTTCCAGTTCCAGAGGGAGATGAGGCTAAAATCCTTACACAAGAAGAACTTGGTCAAGGCCAAGAATATCATTGCTGATTCAATCAAGAATCATCTTCTACTTCAAGTGTCTTCCCTAAAGACATTGAAAGAGATGTTTGATTCCTTGACCAAGCTATTTAAAGGGAAGGACTTAAATCAAAAGATGACTTCAAGAAACCATTTGAAGAATGTGAATATCCAGAATGCTAAGACCATACAGTCATACTTTATAAGGGTCTCTCAAATCAAAGAACAACTTGAAGAATTATAAGAAGAAATGGAGAATGCAGAAGTTGTGATAACTACCTTGAATGGCCTCCCAGGATCATGGGATTCATTCATTCAAGGAATGTGTGCCAGAAGGAAGTGATTACTTTCAGCAAAATCTAGGAAGAAGAAGAAGCTCGACTCATAATAAGAGAAGAGAATATGGGAGCAACTGAAGATCAAGCTCTCACCATCCAAAAAATATCTCTCAAATGATGAGGAATATGAAGAACTCAACTCTTGAAGAACTTCTTATCCATCTTAGCATTTGGATAAAAAACGATGCTATTATGAATAAAAAAGACGATGGAGTTGAAAGAAGGAGTCTACCCATGAAACAAATAAAGATAAGTATTCAATTGTCATTTCATGATATTGTTTTGTTATCAATTTGATTATATTCAGTTAATGTATTAGGCATGATAGAATGTTTGCATTAATGACAGTATGCTACTAGTATGCATGTAATGGGTAATTAGCTCATGGTGCTATACAACTCTCCATTGCTACTTCTCTAGAATGAAACCTCTTTGCCGGCATATTGGATTAGCAGCACAATGTCAATGTTGTCTTGGTAGAGATGGAAGGCATCTAGAAAGTTTCCATGAGATATGGATGAATGTTGTATTGGCTAAAATAGTTGCATAATCATATATCTTGATGCAAAATAATTTTTCATTATGAATATACCTTATAAAATGTTTCTAACCATACAACTAATGCATTTGACTTGTAGGAAATATCACGTAAAATCGCCTACAAGCACAGAAGGATGAGACTTGTTCTGAAGAACAAGTGACGACAGTTCAAGATGAAGAATAATATGATGAATGCAGCGACATAATTGATACAAAACCTTCCAGCTATGAAGAAGTAACCAAGAAGAAAGGGGAGACCACTTCAATAATAATGATGTCTAGAATGCAGTATCAATACGCGAAGGGAAGTTCATAGTTCCATCATGCAGTAGATGGAAACATCGTGGGATACAAGGCAAGATTCATAGGACGAGGATTCTCATGAAAAGAAGGCATAAAATATGAAGAAACATTTGCATCCAGTAAAAGTTAAGACACATGATAGGCATAATCATGTAAGAAGGCCTTGTACGAGCTTAGAAGACACCCACGGGATAACACATACATGAGGAGCTTCATGAAGATCTAAACCTTTACTACAAGGTTGAAGATGAAAGTCTATAGAGAATGACAAGCTCACAGATAGGTGCGACAAAAACTTTTGAAAAGGTTCAAGATAGAGGATCTTGGTATCCAGTGAGCCTAGATGGATACATATAATATTAGTAGCGGAGGAAGCTACTTGTCACTCTGGTATAGAATGTTTTAGTGCATAGAGTACGGAATACAGAGGGAGAATGATGCTTCGCTTCAGAGGGAGTGATTGCAGAAGATCCTGAGGTTTGACATGGTGTGACAGGATGGACAGATTACTGATGAATCTAGGATTTACTAAGAGTAAAGTTGATTCCAACCTTTGCTTCAAGGTTGAAGGTGGATGACTAGTGATGCTTCTGTTATATGTCAATGACTTGTTCTTGACAGAAAAGAGGAACTCATTAAAGTCACAAGAAGGAGACTTGATACCTAGTTCGAGATGAAGGAATTGGATATGATGCACTAATTTCTAAGCATGGAGTTGTGGAAAAATGTGGATGGAATCTCCCTGGGACAAGGGATGATGGATCGCAAGGCCATGGCCACACCTATGGCATCGAACCTGAAGCTATTGAGTGATGCTTCATCAGATTCGGTTGATTCCACGATGAATCATCAGATGATTTGTTCCTTGATGTGCCTGATGAATACAAGACCATATATTTGCTTTGTTGTGAACACATTGAGACTGTCATGTTCACCTAATGGTTGCAAATCATGCAATGAGGTACCTAAAGGGTACAGTTGATTATGGGATAAAGTATGAGGTGAATCAGAAGATTAACCTAGAAGGTTATGTGGATTCAGATTGGGCAGGTAGTGCCATTAATAGGAAGAGCACCTCAGGGTGTTTCTTCAGTATGGGATCAGGTGTGATCTCTTGGTTTAGCAGGAAATAGTCTTGTGTGGCACTGAGTTCAGCTGAAGCGGAGTATGTTGCATCTTGTTCATCTAGTTGTGAGGCACTATGGCTATTTGATCTCTAGTTGGATGCTACTTGTATATATTGTGACAACAAAAGTTGTGTGAAGTTGTCTAAGAACCCCATATTCCATGACAAATCGAAGCATATAGAGATCAAATATCACTATATCAGAGATATGGTGTAGAGAGGATCAGTGAAGCTCCAGTATGTTGCGACGGATGAACAGATAGCTGATGCGTTGACTAAGTGATTGGCCAAAGTGAAGTTTGATTACTTCAAAGAGAATCTTGGTGTTCTCTAGATCAAGGTTCCCTCCAAGGGGAAGTGATTAGTTTGTGAGCCATTCTGACATGGTGAGAGGATTGGTTCCTTCCATGGTCAAATGTAAGGGCTAAGCCATTCTGTCATGGTGAGAGGATTGGTTCCTGCCATGGTCAGATGTGAATGCTAAGCCATTCTAAGGTGACTGTGAGATGTGTTCTCACATGATCAGATCTAAGCGTTGAATGCCATTCTCTAAATGGAGGCACCTGGTCAGTTACCAGGAATTTCAATCTGGGACTAAAGCTCAGCTTAAGTGCCGAGATGCCATTCTCTGGGAGAATGAAGGCACCTGGTTAGTTACCAGGAATTTCAGTTTGGGACTGAAGCTCAACTTAAGTGCTAAGATTCCATTCTCGGGGAGAATGGAGGCACCTGGTCAGTTACCAGGAATTTCAGTCTAGGACTGAAGCTTAGTTTAAGTGTTGAGATGCCATTCTCTAGGATAATGGAGGAACTTAGTTAGTTACCAAGAATTTCAGTCTGGGACTGACGCTCAGCTTAAGTGATGAGAGCCCATTCTCTGGGAGAATGGAGGCACTTGCTCAGTTACCAGTAATTTTAGTCTGGGACTGAGATCCTTTTTGACATGGTGTGTGACAAATCTCCTATCATGGTCAGATGTAAGTGCAGACCCTTTCTGACATGATGTGTGATGAGTTTCCTATCATGGTTAGATATAAGTGTTAAGCCTTGTGACATGGTCTGTGATGATTTTTCGACCATGGTCAAATGCAATTGTTGGGAAAGCCTTTATGACTCAGTCAGATATAAGTGCTGAATAAGATGAAGACCTACAGGAAGGCTAGGCCTACAACCAACATGAAAAGGGGTTGGATCTATAGAAATTCCTGTGGCGAGAAGAATAAAGAGATAACACCATTTGATTGAGATAGCAAAATCAGTGATGATGATGATCCAGTTTCGATGATGATCCAGTGATGATCCAGAATTGATGAATATGACTTAACGATGAAGATGACTTGATGATGATTCAGATGATACAGAGAAGAAGACTTGTGCTGATAAATTATGTCGATAGAATACCTTCCTAGTTAAGAGGGAGTGTTGATGTATTTGTAACTTCAGAATGTATTTACTTGTATATCTTATGTATTGTACCCCGATTTTTGTTCCAAGAAGTATCTATAATGTAATTGATTCATGCCATGCCCCAATGTTCCGATTGAGAGATTCAATAATGTAAACAAGTCATGTAAAGTCATTAAGGTTAACCCTCCATTGTAAGTCGAGGAAATAGTCCCCACAATTGTGTCAAGGTTAACCCTCCTTGTTGATCAAAGGGCAATGTCCCCACAGTTGTGGGGCACTAGGGTTATTAGACTCACCTAGATATGTCGACCCTAGTAAGTAGTAAGTAATCGTTAAGTGGGGCCGACATGTTGAAGTGGACATTATTGAATGAAAGAACATAAATATAGAGTGAGCCTCTCTATTTATCACACACACACTCGCTCACTGGGGCGCATGAGTGAGAAAGAAGAAGCCGGGATCAGAGAGAGAGACACTACTACTATCAAGAGACCGTCTTTATGTTTTCGGGTTTTACTTTTGGTGCTGATTCTATCTCTAATAAAGTTGTGGGGTTTTCTCCTTTATGGTTTCCCCGAGGAAAATCTTTGTGTCTATCGTCTCTTGTGTTTGATTGCTGTGCTTGTTTTTCTCTTAGTTAAATATCCTAATATAATGCTATCTTGAATGATAAAAATATAACAAATATCTTGGTCTATGTGCTTTTGCAATGGATATCACCTAATTTCTAATTGAGTTTATCTATCATCCCTTCAATTAATTTCTACTTGACTTATTGAAATATATTAATATAATTTTCCTTTCACATGTGTGTCATGCTTAATTTAATAAACAATAACTTATATGTTTTTCCATAACATCTCTACGAGAGAAAAAATATATGTTTTTTGTGGAAAAGTTGCATTAATGGATATCTACACTATGAAAACCCCAGCTTCTTTCCCAAATTGACTCACTTATGGTAATAATGATGATTTTGATAGCACATGTTGATATAGAGGGGAAAATTGGTATCCAAAAATTCCCTTGGAAAATAATATACCAAATACAACTCAATTTATAACATACCCCATGTTTACGGAGCATTGAAGCCTAAACGCAAAGATGTATAATATTCTTGAAAAACCTTGATACACTAATTGGATGATAGACATCTGTGTCATATGTCCTTTATGGGACAAAAAATGTCAATAAATGACTTATTATTTAGTTAGTAACGATGTGGATGATGATATATTGACAATGTAAATTTATTCAAACATGTTCGTGGGATGCACAAGTTATCGATAAACTAGTACTAAGAAAGCATCAAGGAATTAATATGGTATTTTTTCTCCTTTTTATGGAGTTGATTATGTTCAACAAGTTTGTTCAACTAAAACATCTAGTGCAAGGAGACTAATGAATTCTTGGATAAAAGGGAAAAAATAAAATTGCATGTTCTTTTCCATTGGGACTAACACTATACAAGTGTCTCAAAGATGTCTCAGTGTATATAATGAGGTAACACCCTACCTAACCAGTATAAATAAAAACTCCCCCATTGCTTTGACTCTTGTACGTCCACTCGAACTTAGTATTCTATGACATGTCTTCATTTTCTTTGTTGGACTTATTTTTTGTTCTTATATTGTATTTGAAGGGTTGGCCTTTTTGTTTTTCTTTTGTTTTTTATTCCTTTGTCACTAAACGTTTTTCTTGAGTTGATCCCTTTTGGATTTGATTTTTTTATTAACTTGGTATTCAACTTTGACTCTGAATTTTAACAATTATAAATTATCATGCAGTTTTGAATTGCAGCTAAGTTGGTGGCTATCAAAATGGTAAGAAACCTCCATAATAAATGCACATCTATAGTGATAGCATATATAGAGCAGTGTGCAAAAGGGGTGCAAATAAATTGGTGATTGTGTTTGTTGAAACAATTAACAAAGGATGATATGTTCATTCAAGAAGATAAGAGAGCCTTCACTTACTCTTGGTTGTTGATATTGATTACATTGTTTGGATGGGTGGAGCCCTACAATTATTAGGGCACAAAAGTTGAAGTCACTCAGCTAGTTATGGGAGAGATATTTCAAAATTTGCAATTCAATAGGAGGGAGTGCTTGATTGAGATCCGCAATAAATCTAGTTTTATCTTTATTGGGATGCACTGCAGATTGCAGCAGAAAAGGTTTTGCGCCTTTCTGAGAATATAGCAGCAAAGTATTGGTGGATTGCAAGGTTTGCAATGGGTTCGCATGCGGTTCATATCCAAGCACACCAAGACAAAGGAAAATAGTGGTTGGCCAACCAGTATAAGTTGATGGATGAGGAACTTGACAATATAGTTGATTGTTGTCCTACCAAGTGGAGAATCCTCGTAAGTAGCGATGAATTGTTAGATACTGAGGCGGGTCCTCGACGTGATTCCCCTGTAGACCACACACAAGCACTGGAAGGTGATGTAATATCCCAATTTTGACCCAAATTGCACTAAAATTGTAAATTATGTAAATATAATTATTAATTCACGGTGAGGAGCTACAGGCCAAGGCCCCACCATCGATTTGGTGTTTTATGTATCGGTAATTAAAATCGATGCCTATGGTTATCATGCTAGCCAGGAATAGTAAAAGTCGATACATCATATAAATATGCAATTTAATAAACATACACAGCTAGCTATGTCAATGAAACAAGATATGGGGGCATGTTTTCACAAGGAATAGGGAGGAAAAATGTTCAAACCCTTGATCCTATGGTGTAAATCCAAATGTCAATGGGAGAAGCCATAAATTTGTCAACTACTCATTTTGGATTTTGTTCCCAATCATTTAATTCTTCCAGAAGTTGGTTGGGGAAGTTAATGACTTAGGAATGGAAGAGTATGGAAATCAAAATTTGTATTATTGGGGAAGACATTAGTTTTGGGAAAACAATTTTTTACTTGTGGGGCAATAAAACACAGACAAATGTCTTCCTATTCCATTCCTTATTCATGTATTTCATTTCCTTGCACAGTTGGAGAAGATTGGGCATTGTGCCTTGCAATTTCCAGTTGTTTTCCCCATTTTTCCATACCAAGAAATCTGTTTTTGTGTTGCTTAGTGGATGGGAAGAGAGATTTCCCGATTTGTGGGTTTACGGAGGTCATTTTTTCCACTATGAATCCCATGACATTTCTGAAATTGAATTTGATATTAGAGGGTTTTTTTACCTTCTACCATTTGTGTTTTTGGTTGAAAGACATTTTTCTTCATGCCCAACATTTGTATTTTGTTTTCTGTGGACCCTTATTTTGGTTTGAAAGACTTAGGAGTGAAAGAGGCCTAGAATTGGCTTGATAAACCTAGTGAAGAAAGGAACCTCATGGACATATCAAAAGGGGATGGAATATCTTCTATGCACACACTTAAGAGCACTAGAAGGGAATGTATGGCCTAAGCGACTGTGTAGCAGTGAAGGGAATAATTCCTTATGTTGGGTGTGTAGGTATTTTCTATGCCAAGCTAGATCAATCTCGTGTAGGTGTCCATATCTCTATTGTTGAGATTAGTAGCTTAGGAATTCTCCCTTTCCACTTCGTTAGCATCCTGATAAGCCCAATTGTAGATTGGCTTGGCTGAACCGTCATGTGTTTTTTCAATATGTGTGAGCATGTTGTTGCCTAGTTCCTTATGGAAATCATTCTCTGATCAGGGGTGTCAGTGGTGCTGATAGATTGATGAGCACATTGGCCTATGGTTGGCTGGAATGTTGTAGCGACATAGCTAGTTGCGGGACAACTCATTTACAAGATAAGTGATCTCTTGTATTTTATGTATTAAATCCTCCAATGTATTTGTTTATGAGTTATTATGAGCATGATGAATGTGTTGAAATGTATTTGTTTCCATTGCATATCATTGCATTATGAATCTCTACATGTATCTTTTATTTCAATGCATTGTTGTCTGATGTTCATGGGGCTATATTTCGTGGTTAAGATGGAAGAGAGGAGTAGGTGGTCGCGTCCTCTTCTTGATGAGAGAGGAAGAGGGGAGGGGACATGATAGGAAAGAAAGAATCATACGCGGGGTCATGTAAGACTCCAACAGAGTCAAAGATGGAGCAACAATTTGAATAGGGTATAAAAAAGCATAAGTTTGAGGAGGGAGATGCTAGTAGTGCCCAGAACATGACAAGTGACCAGGTGACTTGCATTTTCAGTGTGATCACATGGTGACCACTGCAAGCCATGCGTATTAAAAATAGGATTCAACACAAGGTTTTAAGGAGTTAAAGACTCAATTACAATATTTGATTAATGCAATTTTAGAAAAGGTGCTAGAAGCAAATGTGTTCAAAGAACCGTAGAGCTGAGCCCAAGCAAGAGTGTCAAAATTGTACGGATTCCACCATGCACATTTGACACAAGTAGCAAGTAGGCTGATGTGAAAATGTATCAAATACAATTTCTCTTGATATTAACAAATTTCCAACCCACACTCTGGTGTGGCTATAAAAGATGGCGAGCTAAGAGCTTTATGATAGAGAATAAATGGAAATGGTAAAGCAATAAATAAAGTTCCTGAAGAAGGCACGAGACATAGTAATTGTGGGAAAAACAAAGATATGGGATGATAAGGTATGACTAGAAAAATCCATTTCATTTGCATGTCAGGAAATCCTTGACATAACAAAGTAGATGTTCACAAAAGCTAAAGTTCTACGATCATGCCAAGTTATCACAGGTATGAGAAGAAAATATGAACAGCTGCAAGAATGAGAAATCCCAAGCACACCTCTGAAACATGCTACAATGCGCAAAGGAATGATTGTGGATGTGAAAAATAAGCTGGAGGAGAGTGAGAAGTACACTAAGACTATCACCGATGAAAGCACACAATTTTGGATAAGTTGGGTTTAGGAGCAGCTGCAGTAGTTGAGTGCTCAGATACATGAAGTTGAGGCACAATTAATAGCAATGAGGGTGTCACTTAAAGTGATGCCCCTCATGGTGTAGGTGACTAACAAGGAATAATTGATAGAGATACAAAAGAGAGCAACCAAAGAAAGAGACCTCCATTAGCGTCACACAACTCAGCTAGATGAATTCAAGTATGTTAGAGATCAACTTGCACTAAAATCGGTTGATGCGCTTCAAGCTATGCAAGAGAGTCACAAAAAAGTGAGTGAGAAGCTTGTTGAGCATCCATAGCAGGATGTAGAAGAATGTGCAGTAATCAACAGATAAGAAAATGCTATAGTTGATGAATTTAAAAAGTAGTATGAATATTTCAAGGTCAAAATCAATGAATACACAGTATCCAACTTACGTGGATTGAGGATGAGCCACAAGTTTGTGTTGGGGTCCTGTTGCAAGGTGGTATGGATGCGCATGGTGCGAAATCCATAAGTAGTGAGCAAGGCAGAGAAACCGACAAGAGTCGACTTTCTCATAATTTTTGTACCTTTTGGTCCACGTTAGTTAGAAATTAGTTATAAGTGGACCATTTTGTAAAGGCGCAAGCCTATATACAAAGTAGGAATGTAGTAGTAGATTATTACAATATGGGAGTTTGTCTTAAACTATATCTTAAGCATCTGCGTAAGAACAATCTTTGTGTCTGTTATTTTGGTTCTATCTTTTAAATCTGAGAGTGTATTTTGGGATCATGTCTTGATGTCCAGAAGTAATATGACAAGTGTGGATGATGTTGGAAACTATATTTTGTTGTTTTTATGGTTTTGATGATGCAATGTATGAATGATTGATTGTTGTGATATGATTTATGTTGTTGAATAATGCAATGTCTCTGCATAATGAATGGTTCCATATTCGTTGATATGTTTATGAATTAATATAATGATGTGAGCTAGTGTGATTGATTCTTGATGTGATTAAATATAATTGATTGATAAAACCCTCACCTAAATATTTGGTTAATATCATGACAGTAAGAAGATAGTGAGAAACTAGGGAAGTGAATCCTCCTCCTTACTGTAAAAATGTGGTTCCTACAACTCCCCCTCAAACATCTCCAGTGAGACATCACCTTCTTCGTAGGTGTTGTCGGACAGGGTAAAACTTGTATGGGTTAGTGCTCAAGGAGATCATGGTGTTTAGGGGCTTCGAGAAAGTGTGAACCCTTGTCAAGAAATCTTTGTTAAAAGGGATGTGATTAAGAATCATGTAGGTGTTTCCTTCATCGTACTGGCCCCATATCCCATCTTAGGAGTGCGCTAATAGAAAAAATAGTATATGTTCAATATAATGCCTATGATTGGGTGGAAAATAATTCTTATATAATAAATTACTTGGATATTCTTTTGTAAATATAAGTATTCTCTTTATATCTATTGTACACTCATTTTATTATTATTTCTTCAATAATTATGCTTGCAAATGCATGTGATATGTGTGTGGACGGAGTTTATTTCTCATTTCTACTTTTATTATGCATCTACAAATGTATTTTAAATGTTATGAATTTGTAATATGGTCATTGGGTGAAATTTAGAATTGTTTAGTTAGTTAATGTCCCATCTGGATTGCTCAAATTGAGTGAAAGAGACATGATACGACACATACATGAATACCAATTAAAATTTCAATTTTCTTGATCAATACAATTCCATTTTCCCAAACACATATCTTTTCTTTGGTGGGATCATACCATAGCCATTCGATTTAATGATTATAATTTCACTTTATAACTTTAGTTCACTATGGGGACCAAAAGACCAAAGATACTTTGTATAATTGTTTGGAGAAATTGAACAATTTTTTTCATGTTCCTAAATAAGCTAATTTTAAGATAGAGATCTTCATATTTTCTTCAAAAGTCACTCTCATACAACTTATCTTTCATTTTATCAGTATATTTAAAAAAATCTATACAAAAATGTGTTCAAGTGACAGTTGAGGACAAGAACTTTAGTAAGTTAATACAAAATACATTTACATCTTAATCTAGTGATTAAAAATAGATAAGAACCATCCAAGAGGGTGTCTCAACTGTCCTTTAATTCATTATTTGCATATCCACTAATGGATAAACAATCTTGTGGAGACCTCTTATTCGGTTAAAGAATATTAAAACATATTCTTAAACATAAAATTCAAAGTCGGTCACCAAAATATTTGTAAGATGATTTATCGATGGGAAAACCTACAAATTAACTACATGTAGTACAAAAAAATTCCTGAAAGTGTGAATAATATCCATGGAGAGGTTCAGATCAACATATTTTAGAAGGAGAATCATATTACTTAGGGTACCATTAATATTTTCTCCACCGACTCGACAAAATATATCTATAGGTGCACATTTGTAGTGTACAATTTGATTGCATTTGGAGGTTTTTTTGTCTGCTACTTTATTGATTCATTTTCTAAATAAATGATAATAATAGTAGTGTCATTGTGAATGTTCCTTATTTAACCTCTCCTAACTTTATTTATAATAACAAAACTCATATCTTGTTTATTATCAACCACTAAAGATAAATTCATATCTATGTCACAGGGTTTGGGTTTTTGTTCAACTTCGACGTTAACTTTGATTCATATTTGAATATCTTATGAGGTTTAGATGAGGATTTCCATTATGTGTGTGTGTGTGTGTGTGTGTGTGTGTGTGTGTGTGTGTGTGTGTTTCATGAGTTACTTAATGCTGAAAAATCCCAAACATAAACTTTCTTATGAAACATACAATGCAATTGCAAATTGGAAAAGCTAGTAGAACTTATTCTTGAAACTTCCAAATTTTAATGGATGTCAATAACGTGAGATAGTTATAATTGCATGTAGAGAAGCGAGGTTCTCTATATCCCAATATGGGGGATATGTTGTCATGTAATGCAACGTTATGCTACAAAAAGTAAAATGTAATTGAAAAATTCATGTCGGCTCATAAAATAAAATAAAATAAAACAAATAAAAAGTAATTAAAAATCCATGCTGAATTATAAAATAAAATTTTAAAATCAAATGAAAAGGTGTTTAAAATTTTCATTTTGTCATACTTAAAACAAAAATACAATCTTAAACAGGGCTCTATCAAGCACAAGAGGGATCAAATATATTGAGGTGTAAAAATTTTCTAGACATGTAAAACACTTTCAGAAAAAATGCATTTGAAGAAATGGGATCCCTATCGATGTAGAAATAGAAGCTTTAATACTGTGAAGAAATAAATACTTGATGCTAAGAAGAATAACATGATGTAAATATAGCTACAAGATAATTCTCACAAGAGAAGAATAGTAATTTATTATTTATCAAATGAATTGAATAAGTTCACTATTTATTATTACAATAGTAATCATATCCTTATAAAGAAAAATTAAGTTTCTAGAAGACAACTCATGCTAGCTCATAAAGTGGACTTACTAAGATATGATAAACCCACATAGGTTACTAAAGCACTTTTCAAATCTATCAAGGGTCTCACGAATTGGATGAATAATGGGTGAGCTTTCATGAGTGATGAAAAAATATTCCAATCGTGGAATTTGGAGAGAACATCATGGAGAATGGGTTTGAAAAAAAATATAGCAACTTGTTAGTTTCTTAGCTTTACATTATCCACTCAAAGGCATGATTAAGAAAGAATCTACATAAAGGCGTAGTTATTAAATATAGTAGTTAATAAAGTGGGAAGTATCTAACAAGAATAAAGATAAAGGAGATCCTAGAGTATATATGGAAAGTGTTGAACAAGTGGTGCAAGTGGATTCCAACTATCTAGGCTATTGGATATGAAATTAATCAGAAATGATTAAATATTGTTATCCTAAGTATGGAGTGGGTTTATAATATACGAAAACCCCCATTTAAGTGTGACTTTATGATGTATATATCTTAAATAATAAGAAATATATATGCATATAGGTCCCAACAACAAGGCTATGGTGTCCCTTTACAATAGTTTTGTCTAAAAAGTTGAGGAAAGACGCAAAACCACATGGGTAAAATCATCCCTCAAGAAAGGACAAGGAAAAAAATCAAACACCATGTCTTCAACATATCTTCTTCTTCACTTAAATGAGTGGACTGAGTAGCTTTTGGTATAATAACTTGATGAATAAGTTGTGAATACCATGATCATGCACTAGGCTACAGTATATGTAAAAAATAAGATGAGAGACTCCTTGTAGCTCATAATATAATGGTGTAGGAGCATTATTTGAATTGTTATTTCTGATATCATAATCTAATATGGAAACATCATTTGAAAAGGAAAAATGATATGTGCATAGTCCTTCCCAAATAGTATAAAATTCAACACAATCAATAACATAATCAATTCCTTGTATATTTGCAAAATGGTGAGATGAACCATGTATCTTCTTTTCAATATTCTATAGCACCTTTATAAATATGAAATTTTGCTAAAATGAATCTGAAATATCATAAATATGATCATATGTATCAACAAATACTGAAGTTTTAATGTCTCGATGAGGATATAGGGATAGAGTAGGAAAAATATGAGCAACTAGGGAAAACGGATGAGTGTAAAAATCTGAATGATGGATGGCCTTGAGATCTAAACCATAAGTTTTCATAATAGATCCAAACATGTGTAATGTAATTCCAATGATGACTATGATCATGGAAAACCAATGAGTGAAAAATAGGCAACACTTGAAACCATTAGATATAAGTAACATAACATATGTGACCAATAGGGAATCAACTTATATAGTGAACTTGGGGTTTGTATAGTCTTAGGAGTATTAAAAGGTATGGAATATGGTATGGATGATGTCATCACATGAATAGAATCCTTCAAATACTATTATAAATCATAATTATAATCATTTTAATTTAGTGTGGAAGAGCTTCTTAAAGACAAGTCAGGATCTAGTGGAAAATCACAAGTATTGGGAGATGAATCTAGTAGACTAATAGGTGGATTATTCAAGAAAGACATTGAGATCTATGATTTTGATATATCATAAAATGAATCTATATCAGAGATATGAGGAAGTTATTTAACTTTGGAACTCAAGGCATAGTTCATATTACCTTGGGACTGTGCACTATGATAGCATTATGAGGATTCAGCAGGCTTCTCTAGCTCATTTGGAACTTAAATGTTATTATTCTCAAGTAACTGACACAATATGTCCATATTATTCTTGAAAATTTTATTTTCAGGATGAAATACCTTTCCGCAATAATAACACTTGGATGTGCTCCCTTTATTCTTAACTTTCTTCATTGAACCTTCATCGGTAGGTGATCGGTAGGCTTCGAACATTCATCTTCATTATATAACTTTTTCTTCTTCTCTTTCACTATTTGCTTCTCTTTTGAATTTTAATTCTTACTTACTTTAACTATAAGAGCATGATCATTTCCCTTGGATATTCTAAGAGAACCAAGAAAGATCAGTTTATCTTGCTTCTTTACTAGTGAATCAAAGAATGTACTCAAAGAAGGAATTTTCCAAATCAAAATAGAAAGCCTTCTAGCATGAAAGGCAGACACAAAAACTGAGTATTCAAGACCCAATTTGGATAGGATGGAAAGGATCAATTGATGTTTCTTATTCTCAAACCCACATTTCTTGAGAAATAAAATAAGTGACTTAAATGTGAGGAAGAATCCGTCAATGGATTCAAAAATTCTTGGACTCAATGAGAATAAGTCATTCTCCAAGCGATGCACTCTTATATCATGTTTTACTCCAAAGAGAGACTCCACTTTGGTCCCTACTTGGTTTGGAGTGGTAAAACCATCTAGATGAAAGAGTAGATAGAGATAAATAGAGATTCAAATCGATCCATACAATTCATCCAACCTATTATGCCATTTATCTTTCTCAACAATAGTATTAGGCTCATTCTCCAAAGCCAAAGAAACTCAGTATAGTCCCTTACTGTGTAATAGAATGTAAGTTTTGGTTTTCCATTCATGATATTTGAAGGGATTTAGGATCATAACTAAAGAGGATACCATGATAATAAATTGATGCACTCAATATTACTCTTTACATCTTGCATAAATAAAAACTAGAAGAAAATATTGCAAGCTCAATTCAATATCTTCTTCAGAGAGGGATAGGAGATTGGATGCGCTCTAATGTATAGAACTGATAGCTCCTCAACTATGTAAAACTTGAGAAACCTTGCAATTTGAGACCATGTATAGATATAATCTTTGACACTATGAATAAATAGAGCCTTCATGCTAAGAAAAAACACATGATGTAGAATTAGCTACAAGATAATTGTCACAAGCATGCACAAAGAAAATAGAGAGAAGAATAATGAGACTAAATAAAAGAGAAAAACAATAATTGACTATTGAACAAATGAATTGATTTAGTTCATTGACTATTATTGCAATAGTAATACATACTTACAAATTTAAAATTGAGTTTCTAGAAGACAAGTCATGCTAACTCATAAATCAGACTTACTAAAATATTATAAACCCCCATAGGTTACTAAAGCACTTTCCAAATCTATCAAGGACCTCAGGAATTGGATGAATCATTAGTGAGTTGTCATAAGTGATGGAAAATCATGCTAATGGTGGAATATGGACAGCAAAATCATGGAATATGGGTTGGAAACAAAAGATATAAGTTTTTTAGTTGACTAGCTTTACCTTATCCACTGAAAGGTGGGAATAAAGCAGGATAAAGAGGAAATTTACACGAAGGAACAATTAATAAATTTAGAAGTCAATAAGGAGGGTATGATCTTAAAAAAATAAGATAAAGGAACTCCAAGGGTATACAAGGAAAGTGTTGACTAAGTGGTGCAAGTGGATTCCAACTATCTAGGCTAGAGGATAGGAAATTAATCAGAAATGATTAAATATTGTTATCCTAAGTATGGAGTGGGTTTATAATAAACAAACCCTTGATGCTTAGTAGATCTAGTTTTAATATGGATCTATCTTAGTCCATAAAAAAAAATCAAAAATCCTTAAACATGATTAAAATTTTAAAGCATAATACATCATGCAATTGAAATTACAAAATGAAGTAGAACATTGTCTTCAGATTTCAAAATTAAAAGGAAACCCATAATGCAAATAGTTATAATACTTGAAATTGTTCAATGGAATTTTAATTATTGTAAAAAATTATATTATTGTGGCCTACATGTAAGATTCATAAAGCCTTGAAACAAGAGTTGGTGTCATAAATGCACTAGAATTTGTCAATACTTGGCATTTCATCGATAAGTGGAATTCTATCATCACTATAATTAGGCTTATCATACCGTCACCATTATTGGAAATGTCTTCTTCTTCTAGACTTGAAATAGGTGCAAACCATGGATGATGTAAAAACTAGAAGAATTTGTTGCAACAATACTTAAGGCCAATTGAAAACTACTAAAAACATAAACAAGGTCTTCCAACTGTGTAAATAATACAATTTTTTCTTTTATGGAATATGATTTTTGATCTGATAGGGTTAGGTTTTTAACACAATACTTTTAAAAAATAAATAAAATAAAACTAAAAATATTGAAATTCACCCTTCCCTTAACGTTTCCCTTAAGGTTCGTAATGAGGTTTGTTGGGGGTCTAAATTCACTCCAGGTTAATCCCGAGGCTCAAAACATGGTTTTCTTTGAGGTTATCCTATCATGTTTGATGAACCTCATTTAAATTCATTTTTTAAAGGTTTGTTTAAAAAACCTCAAAGTTGAAGTTTGGTGAACCATGTGACATAAAATACTATCAATGGTTTGGATAATCCTTGTAGGGACTGGATATTACAATAAAATAATGGATACATGTTGAGGAAAATATGAGTTATCACACATGGTATTTTTTTAATCCTATATAATTATAATATTTAAATAAATATTCTCAAGGAATTAACAATACAATGGATGGATTGTTGTGTATGATCTCAATATCTTTTTTGATCATTTATCTACTCAAATAAGTCATTTAATCCTAATATTAGACACTATTATTCTAGTTTAATATGGTTCATATATATGGATGGCTCTGTTGTCAAAATTTGTTTATGAATCATGAAAGCAAATTGATAACCTGCAAACAAAGAATGTTTGTGGAACTTTGGCCTTTTCAAGTAAATAACACCTGTTGATCTTGAAACCTGAAAATTTTCAATGGATTGAATGCATTAGAGGCCAATGAACCCAAACTCAATCATTCATGGTAAATATATCAAAAACGTGTTATACCATGTACAATGATCCATAAGAAATATTTTTTTTCCTATCATACATTTAAAGGAACAATATTTATGTCAATGTGTGTATAAACTTAGTGCAACAATGCCAATTGGGTCTAGTTAGGGATGGAATGTTATGCTCCCCGCCATGTTATCTTCTATTAAGTGACATGTTGAACTCACTATATTGTTGTAACATATTTAATTCATATTGCTGACCAGGATGTGGAAATTAAAACCAAGAGATATAACAATTACACTCACAAAATTGCTAATCAAACATGCAAAATTAACACCAAAGGAGACTGAAATTAGAGCATAACACTAATCTGTATTGAGTAAGTGTACAATAGCCAACCTTATGAAGTAATATGATGCTGAAATATATAATTACATGAGAGATTCGAATGCATAAGGAATCATGGCCAAGTGGCATTCTCAGGTATCGCACGTACCATGTAGACTTGGGATGAGATGGATGTAAATGATGAGGGAAATTCGCATGGGAGGATTTATGTCTTCGCACATCCAAGAGTTAGCGACTAGGAACAATGAATACAGAAACATGTCGAGACATGCAGAACTCATCGAGTATGAAGGATTATGAAATGAAAAGAAAATAATGTGGGACGATCACAGGGATGATCTCACACACTTGGGTTTGGATTGGAAAAAGATCATGTTGGGTGGCATCACACTACTTAACGAGGGAGCAGCGGGACTCCATTGCCATAGAAATTGTCGAAAGGGTCTGGTTTAAGCACTCGTAGAGAGGAAAGCATTGGAAGAAGCACTCGCATATTCACAAAGTGCGTAGAAGAGGAAGAAAACATAAGTTGATGTGACAGATTGGACTATCTCAGGGTGTTTGCTCTTCAAGTGATTAAGTACAAATTTAAGAGATTGAAAATCCTTCAAACAATTTGGGGCTTTACATTTGTATACACAGTTAGAGGAGTTTCCAGATGAAAACTTGTCAACAAAACAAGCATCTAATGCTTCAGATATTGCATCCTCCAACATATCGTTTCCAAGTTGATTGCAGGTTTCAAGTGAAGGGTGATACACATCTCTAAACTTGAACCATATTTGCGACGATTCGATTGAATGCGGATGAGATATCAAGAAAAAAAAGATAGCTATAGCATTGCAAATTGAGGAATTTTCTTGGTTGAAATAATAATTAATAAAAAGATTACCATTCTTTAGATTTGTGAGCATTAAAAAACTGATGCTTCCTCCTCACTATATCATTTTCTCTGACATCTTCATTCCTGTCACACAATCCATTAAAAATTAATCCACAATTTATACTATTATTGCTCCAAACTTCTTAGTCCTGAATATCCCTATGATCCTTCTACAGGTATCGAAATGTATCCGATTTTTAATCTCCTTTCAACCTAATGTATTCTGATCCAAAAAAAATTGTAGGCTTAACCTGACTTTCTAGTAAGAAAATATGTATTACATTTGTGGTGCCTCATAATTCGGAAGTATTAGACTATCAATTAATTGGTTACACCTCTCACGTGAGGGGGTAAGAGTCCAACATCGTCGTCTTCCCTCTCTCTCGATATTCCTTGGACATCGTGCGGATTGAGATCCAGAAATGTGTCTTCTGTCAACCATTTCTTTTCTGGTTCTGTGTTCGCTTAGAGCGAAGAATGTGGAAATTCCAATTGAATCCTTTTCACTAACTTCAATTCAATTCACTTTATTTTCCTATAACAAAAGAAGATATGATGTTTTATGAAGATGTATTAAGGCATAAATACATGGATGCCATCCATCACTGCCCACATCATTCGAATTAGTCGGCCTCGTCTTTCAATGAATTTATTCTATTAATCATTGTTAGAATTTTGAGTAAAAGGAAGCATGTAATTAGGGAATTAAAGATTTGTCATTCATATTTATGCTATTAATCATTGTTGGAACATCGAGGAAAATAAAGCATCAATTTTTTTAGTTTTGGTTTATTTTATTAAAAAGAAATAATAATACATACAAAAGTACATGTCATCATGTCCATCATGCAGGTAAGCAAAAACAAAGGAAGCACGCCATTCTACCTAAAGGGGATAGGGAGGTTGATATTGTTAAGGTGATATTCCGATGGATAGGGAAAACAAATCTTACAAGACAAGTTTAATGTTGGAAGGATTATAGAAGCTTCTCGCCTAGCCTGAACAAAACGGCTCCGAAGAGCACTATTCCTAATGACAACCCAAAATGAGAAACATTGGAACATAAAACTTGGACTTAATACTTGAGGAAGGGAACCTCAATGATCGGTGTACCAAGGCATGTACCCAGTTGCTCGTCCTGTTCTTTGGTGGCATCAACTTCTTCACCCGAACTATTGGCACTATTGCTACCTTTGGAACTGTCCATGCTATCCTTGTGAACAGAATTGGGATGCTTGATTGGTAAAGGGGCCGTTTTTCTGGGTGGAAGAACTTTGGTCATCTTTCCCTTTGGAGAAACGAACTATCACTGAGGAGGAGGGGAAGAAATATGGGCAGTGTCCATGGGATCTGGGGTAGAGGGATTGTAGGGTGCAGGGGTGGAAATGGGGTGATGAGGAACATAGGAGGAATGAGGGGGGGAAGGGTTCGGATGCACCGAGGGAGGCACGAGCTCAGGAGGAGCAGGGCCAACAAGTTGGGCTTCAGGAGCTTCATGAAGATTAATCAAACACAAAATAAGGTGAGTGAGAAATTTTTTTATTACCCATTAATTCCTTCTGAGGTCTCGAGTGTGCCTAACTGCTGAGAGGGAGCTTGAAAGCTCATCCACCCATCCATCCATCATAGCACACACAGGCTCCGACACTTCAACGTCGAATCCTTCTGAAATTTCCTGAGCATTGAATGGCATCGGTCTAGAGTCATCGGCTCTTCCATGACCTCTTCCCTTCCTGGGAGTGCCCCATTGACGTGGTGGCATGCTTATCACCGTAAACAAGGGAGCATAGGGAGAATGGGTAGTAGGATGGAAATCAAAATGGTGCATAGATTCGGGCGTCTAAGGTTTGGGCAGAGGTTGATAGAGGGTTGCATCCATCTTGGATCGGGTCTACGTGTAATTCTTGTCAGATTCACCACGTGGGATGGGGTGCCTAATGACGTGCTGGGGCACGTCATCCCTGCTTTGGGTACTGATTGCCTCCCCGTCACCCGCATTCGGGGGAGGAAAATAAATCATGGACAACTTCTAATTAGAAAATAACATCATCAACTCAATCATATAGTTAGTGGCCCTTTAAGAAGATGTAGATGTCATAAGATCCTCGACTTGATCATATGCTCTTAATGTGATCATATGCTCTTAACAAGATCTAGATGCCATGAGTATTTTTCATAAAGATATGTTCATAATGGTTTTTATTCATTTTGAAAACACGCTCATTTTCGTAATGTTTTTTTTCCCCAAGTTGGTTTTTATTCATTTTGAAAAAAGCGAGCTCCCTTTTTCACATGAAGTTGTTAGGCTCCCTAATGTTTATTTAATTTTCATTTGTCTATCACGGGATTTGTTTCATATAGATTTTGGAATTGCAGAAACTGTTGATTTCTTTGCAATATCTTTTCTCAAATAAGCAGCGTTGTTAAAATGTTAAAGAAAGCAATGAAGTAGAAATGATGGAATACCAGTGGGCATATTTTTTTCCTTCTCATTATTAAGCAGCAACATATGTAGGACTAAATAACAACAAAACCTTGGGAAAATACTATGGGTCACTAATCAAGATAAGGTGACCAAATCAACTACTCAACTAACCAACTAATTAATGGGCTATTGACCACTGGGATTACATTTTTTAACACCCCTCCTTAGTCTCAGGATCCTCAATCCCTAAGTGTTTTCTCCTAAACTCAAATTCATTTGTTCCTAATGGTTATGCAATATGTCCATTATTGACTAACTCATGAAATGATAGTGATTGTCAATATGTGTAACTCCCTATTTTTTAACCTGTTTGCATCAAATGTATATGATGCATATATTGTAATTAATCGTGGTGTAGATCTAAAGGCTCAAATCCCTGCCATGGATTATTGTTTTATGTTCTAGCGATTAGAATCATTGTCGATGGTATTTTGTGCTAGCCCAACAAGTTATAATTATGGACACCATGTACATATGCATTTTAATTAAAATACTCACAACCAACTATGTCAATGCAACCATAATGAGAAGGGGCATGATTTCCTAAGGATAAGGGGGGTGGAATATTTAACCTTTGGGGCCAATGGGGAAAAGCCGGATGTCAATTGGAGAACCCATCAAACAGTCAACTACCTTTCTTGTCTTACTCACCAAATCATATATTACTGCCAGAATTTGGTTGAGTTGGTTATTGCATGGGATGGGCATGGTATGACAACCCAAATTCAAATTGGAAAAGCCATCAATTTTTAGGAAATACGATTTGACTCCTTGGGCAAGCAAAAAACCCAAAAATGTAGGCCATTCTACCATGCTTTCACAATGGCATGTTTTCCTCACCCATTTTTCCTTCATGTGAGCTCTCTCAGCCATTCAGAACTTCCTATGTGTGAAACCATCCACATATTTTGTTGTTACCTCACTTTGTTTAGGCTGAGAAATCAGCTTTAGTTATTATCAATGGCTGATTTTCCTTCCCCACGTTTTGCTTCATTTTTCTCCATTGTTTCAAAGCTGGAAATCGTTTTTTGGAAATGCCCAGTGAGTGGGAGAGGAGACCCACAATTCGGGGTGTTATTGAGTCTATTTTGGTCACGATAGGGATAAAATGTGTATGGAATTTTTATTGTGGCTAAAGGGCCATTTTTACCCATTCTGGAAATTCATTTTTGTTGTCGGAACTGCTTTTCATCCAACCCAAAAATCGTATTGTGTTGTGGATGCATATTTTGGATTTGGCCTAAGTTGAATTGGGAGTGGAAATGGGATTTTAGCTTGCTTGATAAACCTAGTGTGTGCAGGAGCCCCATAGATAGAGCTAGAGGGTTTTCTTTCTTCTCTACACTCCCTGAATAACACACGAAGGGAAGTCATGGCCTGAGGGACTGTGCAACAGATAAGTGGATGTTTCCTTATATTGGGTGTGTGTGGATGTCTTAGAAGTCAGGCTAGTTCTATTGCAAGTGTCCATAGCTCTTGGATTGATCTCTAGGTTAGCAACCAACCTTTCCATATCCCTGTTAGCCTGATAAACCCAACTGTGTTGGCTGGGATGAGTTGTGTATCCTTGGCTACATGTGAGACTGCTAGTTTCTCCTTATTCCTTCTGGAATCATGCCCAGCTCGAGGGTGGAAGTGTTGCTGAGAGATTCATGAGAGAACTGGCCTATGGTTGGGTGGAATGTTGTAGTGACGTAGCTGGTTGTGGGAAAAGCTTCTGTTAAAGATAAGTATCTCTTGTGTTTAAATCCTTGCAACTGTGTTTAATTTATAAATATGATGAACATGTTAATGCGTTGAATGAAATGTAAATGTTTCCGTTGTTTGATAGTAATTTATGCATATGCATATGTTTATTTCCAATGCATTTTATTTTACGTTCATGGGGCTTAGTTTCTCAGATTCTCAGCATTATAGTCACGTCCTCTCGCTGGTAGAAGAGTGGGGACCTGAAAATATGTTTGGTATTTCTATGAAATACATTATGTTTACACAATGTTATTGAATAACTATTATATAAAAAAATAGGAGTTGGATTCTTTTTGTGTGTCCCATATCCTTTAAAATTATTCTTACCCAAAATGCATGGAAAGCGATGGTTGATACATATTATCCTTATGCAAATGACATGTTGACAATGGGATATTTATGAGATTCCCAAGATATTATATTTGTACCCAAATGAAAATCATAATCGGATGTGTTTTTCCTATTGTCTATACTTCCTGCAACATCATTGTTATGTCACACCCCCCTCCCCTCTCGCCAAAGAGAGGTCACGACTAGGATGCTATCTAACTGGGCATATAGCCCCATGGACATAATCAATAATGCATTGAAAGTAAAAACATATGAAAATGTATAATGTATGAAAATACTACAGAAGCAAATCTATTTCGATACATTCATAACAATTCATAAAACAAATACTTTGCAAAATTAATACAAAGATTACTTATCTTGAAAATGAGCTGCCATGAGCAACTAGATATGTCACTTCAACATTCCACCCAACCATAGGCCAGTTGTGCTCATCAATCTCTTAGCACAAATTCCACCACCGATTTTTGCATGATTTACACAAGGAGAAAGGGAACATCAGGCTCACATATAGCCAAATACACAGCAAGATTCATCCAAGCCAATCCACAGTTGGGTTTATCAAACCACTGAGGAAGTGGAAAGGAAGAATTACTAAGCTAGTGAGCTCAACCACAGAGCTATGGACACCTCTACAAGATCTGTCTAGCTTGGTCTCCACAATACCTACGCACCCAACACAAGGAAGTATTCCCTTCCCTTCCATTGTTCTCGAAGGTGTTCATAGAAGAGTAACCAGCCCCATTTTATCTTTTGTGACGTTCCTCTCTTCACTAGGTTTATCAAGCTAGTTCTAGTCCTCTTCCACTCCTAATTCATACCAAAAAAAGGATGCACATAATAGCAAAACACAAGTGCTAGATATGAATAAAAATCTTTTGATTGTGGGATTCCCAAGATGGGATTTCCATTAGTGTTAGAATTCATGGGAAAACAAAAACGAAATGGTAGAAGGGGAAAACAAACCCGGGAGAGAAAATTCGATTTAAAAAATGTTTATGGGCATTACATGGGGTAGAAACGACCTCTACAAATCCCCAAATCATGAGTCTCTCTTCCCATCCACTATGCAACACAAAAACAGGTTTTCGACAATGGAAAATGAAGGAACCAGCAGAAACACAGGAGGAAAAATACCCCAGCTAACTCCAACTGTGTGAGGAAGTGAAACAGATGGGTGGGGAATGGTTTGGGCACACATTTATCAGTGTTTTTTTTCCTCATAAGAAGAAATATGATTTCCCAAATTGATGACTTGCCTCAATACGAAATTGACTACCATACCTCTCCATTCCTAATGCATTAACTGTCCCGACCAACTTCTGGAAGAATTAAATGATTCGGTGCATAAGACAAAATGGGTAGTTTAGAGTTGATGGGCCCTCTAATTGACATCTTTATTTACACTATTGGCTGAATGGTTTGAATAATTTCACTCCCTATTCGTGGTGAAAATCATGCCCCCATCTCTTGTTGTGTTGCGTAGCTAGTTGTGGGTATTTTATTAAACTGCATTTTTACATGATGTCTCAATTTATATTGTGCCTGGCTAGGACGAGAACCATAGGTAGCATTTTTAATTGCCGATAAATAAAACACTAAATCGATGGTGGGGCCTTGGCCTTGAGCTCCTCACCATTATTTAATAATGATAATTACATCATGTATACTTTTAATAAAATAGGGGTCAAAATCGGGATATTACATGTGAGTGTACCCAGTGAGAGTATTTTCTAGTGAAAGAGTGTACCAAAGGCCATATCCAAGTTTTCCTGCAACATATCTCATAATTATTTTTTCAAGTTTTGAGTGACAGTATTTGAGAGACTCCATAAATCTAGAAATAAGACTAACATCATACATCAAATAAGGTATAGATGCAGTCAAAGACATTGAACTTCCTACTGTTCTTTTATAGAGTGCAGAATTTATTGTTGGTCTATTATCATTTTTTGTTAGCTTGGTTCCTAGAGAAATGGTGGTTTTTGCTGGTTTACATTTATCCATTTTCAATATTTGTAAAATATCAGTATCATACTTATGATGATAAATGAAAATAGCTTAATTAGTTTGAGTAACTTCCCAACCAAGGAAGTACTTCACCAGGCCTAGATCAGTCATCTCAAATTCATTTTTCATGATTGTCCTAAATTATTCAACAATCAATTTACCAATGTAAATCATGTCATCAACATAAAGACATACAATTAACATTTTGTTAGGATTATTATTAATACTCCATTTGACCACATAGTCTATTTGTTCGTTTCCCTAGCTTAGAAGGTCTTCATCACTTCACTAGTGCATGGGGGGCACATCTAGTGGACACCTGCCAGTAATTGTGCTTGTTTGCATGAGTTTTGATGCTCCAGGGATCAATCCCTATATATTAGGAACCCACTTTGAGTACCACTAGCGGTGTCCAACAATTGACTCCAATAGGTATTTAGTTATGTCCAGTTATGTTCTAATTCCCATCAATTATATCGCCCCAAGTGTCTCTAGCATGAATTTCCATAATTTAAGGGAAGTAGGGATCCTTTATTCACCTACCCTCTACATTTAATTGGTTTTGAACTGTTTCAATGATACTGAGTTGCATTAGTGAGTGTTAGTGAAGATTTTCCCACAATGAGTTAGCTCCTAGGTCAGTCTAGGTTGGTAGATTCAACTGCATCCTTAGATATTCAAATTATTCCTTGATGTTGTATTATATATTCACCCATAATGATGAATAATATTGTATGGAATATTTCTCATATTGTTCTTCAACTCATTGTGTAATAGAAATTTTTCTTCTTCATTATGTTTCTCTTTTGCAATATAAGTGAAGACTATTTATATCCCAATATCTTCCTGTCCCAATCTAATATCATAGAGTGTGTTCAACCTATTCTAATCTCCCTCAAATAGTTCCATTGATGCACTAGAAGCAACTAGGTTCCACATAATTCTTGGAATACTTGCATGCTACCTCTAGATTATGACCAAAGGATTCTATCAAGGTGTTATGAAACTAGAGAATGTGTTCATTGTCAAAGTAGAGGTTCAATTGTCCTAGAGAACATTTATTTATAGTTGTGTGCAGGTATTCAGTTCTCTCACTAGTAGCGCGGGAAGATATAATGGATTTACCTAAGATATTAACCTTGAGTTTGTTCAATTACCATGAATGGAAAGCCAAGATTGAGATACTTTTGTGTACAAGAGGTCTCTACAGAGTTACTATGGCCTTAGAAATTGAGCGAAATGCAGTTGTTGAGAAAGCAAAGTGCAATAATAGGAAGGGTGAAGCTTATCTCTCTCTCTCTCTCTCTCTCTCTCTCTCGCTCCAGAACATATTTTCCATCTCGATGTCTTAACCATCTCGAATGAAGTGTGGGGCAAACTTGAATCCTTCTTCAAAAAGAAAGATGATCTTAGAGGAAATCAATTGGAGAAAGAGTTGACACTAGAGGAAATTTCAACTGAAAATGGGCCTCCTAAAAAAAATTAATAAAATAATAGTTAAAATAATAAAATAATATTTATTAATTTTGGAGGCAGAAAAGAAAAAAACTACTTTTTTGTTTGTATTTTTGACATATCTCCCCGTTTTTTTACTCAAATTTAGATCAGGAGAGCTCATTGGATGCAGAATTTAATTCCATATCCAATGTGTAACCACTTGGCATACTTTTGACAGACCCCGCTACTCCAAAAACAAGAAATACCTGAAAAAAATGCGACATCATCATCACATTTTTTCAGGTATTTCTTGTTTTTGGGGTAGCAAGGTCCGTCAAAATTATGTTGAGTGGTTACTCATTGGATGCAAAATTTAATTATGCATCCAACGAACTCTCCCGATCGGAATTTGAGTAAAAGCATGGGGAGATATGTCGAAAATACAAACCAAAAAAATAGTTTTTTTTATTATACTAATCCCCAAATTTATATTAAAAAAGTGTTTAAGACCTATATGGTATTTCAAATTTAAATTAATGTCATTGGTTAACACATGATGACATGGAATTTGAGTTGAAGTTAAAAGGCCCATTTTGAGTTGAAATTTCCTCTAATGTCTCATTGACACCAAGTGAATTCTAAAGATTGAGGAATTCATCACCAAGTTTAATTCACTAGTGATTTTTCTCAAGAAGTGTGGGATTGATAAAAAAAAAGATCAATTAATCCTCTCCATCGTAATGAAACTAGGTCCAGAATACTCATGTTTTTCTCTCAACATTCCATGCTACTAAGCTTGTAGTTGGAAATTGGAGTATTCCATCCCTAGATGCATTCATAGATTCTCTCACTCAAGAGAAAGTCTAGATGATTCAAGTATGGACTCTCAAAACCTCAAATAATCATGTGCTTGAAACTCTTGAAAGTAATAATGTCAAGTCCAAAGGAAATAAAAAAGTGAAGGAGAAAAATCCAAAGTCAGAGTCTAAACATGAAGGCTCTTATTCTACCAATGAAGGCGTAAATTCCAAGAAGGGAAACAAGAAAGGAAGATAAAAGTGTACCTATTGCAGTAAGCCTTCTCACAATGAAAAATATTTCTTTAGGAACGAGATGGAAATCATGACTAAACTTCTCAAAAGGAACAACATTGCTGTTCTAGATTTTGCAACAAAGGAAGGAAGGGAAAATTATGTTGATCCCTAGGAGCACTGCCATGTTGTGCAATTCAAAAGTAACGATTATCATGTTTTGGTTGCCATAGATAAATATTTTTTTGATGTATCTGATTTTTATACGCAATCCAATATATCAGAATCAGAAATATATTTTCCTCATTTGGAAAAGATACCTATCATTTCCCTAGAGCCATCTCCTCTCAATACTAGTTTTTTTTCCATTAGTTTCTGACTTTCCTTCGTATTAACTATTTAAAACTCCATTCAGATTTCATATTTATATGATTTATAAGGTGATTTGCAGGATTATATGCAGGTTATGACACCCTTATCCCATCACCTTGATGCTAAAAATACCCTACAACTTCCAAATTCTCTAGTTGGTAAACTAGAGAATTTCATGGTTTCCTATACTGTATCGTACAAGTTGTTATTATGTCTTTATTTTTTGTCATTGGTTGGTTTTACATGTAATTGGATATATTTGGGATGCTTATACATACATATGGATATGATATAACTTTTATTAGGTCAATTCATAGATCCTTATACTCTCCGTATTAGCCAAATTGTCAATGTAGACTATTTGGACCTAGTTTTCCTAATGTGACAAACCTGATTTTGGAGATACTATACCTTGGTTGTTTGATTCTCCATATGAATTAATTTCTGATATTTTAGAGTCTTGTAATCTCTATTGAAAAATTATAATGGTTTCACATTGGTTTGGAAAGAAGGTTAATGATTTGGTTCGTCATTTTGCAACTACACTAGAAATTGAGCCTGCCGATTCAATTGATGCTCTTTGGTTAGGAGATGATTGCATAGATCTCTTTTAAATCTCTGATTTTATGTTCAATTATAATATTTTATGTTGTCACATCAAGAATCATTCATATGATTCTCCTTTAGGACTAGAAGATGATATTCAATGGATTTCTCCTCATGTTTTTTGTCTACACAACATTGGAAAACTTATATATGATCAAGGAATGTAGAAAAACTCCACAACGATTTTCACCAAGAAGTGGTACATTCCACTTATTCAAGTGAAGAAAAAAACATAGTGAAGATATTCATTTAAATTATTTTCCATGTCCATCTTTTAGGAAGGATTTTTCCCATGCGGTTTTTCCTTTTTTCCTCAATTTACATGGAGAAATAATTTTTACATTTGGATTATATGTGTGACATTTGGTATCAGTTGCCAAGTCTCGGGATATAAAATTTAGGATTGAAGGTGGGTGTTAACATTATTATTAATCACCCATTTGACCACATATTCTATTTGTTCATTTCCCTAGCTTAGGATGTCTTCATCACTTCAAATATGCATGGGGGACACATCTAGTGGACACCTACCACTAACTACGCCTATCTACATAAGTTTTTATGCTCCACGGATCAATCCATACATTTTAGGAACCCACACTCAATGGAAATAGTAGTGTCTAATAGTTAACTCCAGTAGGTATTCAGTTATGTCTAGTAATGTTCTAATTCCCATCAGTTAGATCACTCCTAGTGTCTCTAGCACCAATTTCCATGATTCAAGAGAAGTAGGGTGTCTTTGTTCACTAGCCCTCTTCAGTTAACTGGTTTTGAAATATTTCAGTGATCCATAGTTTCATTAGTGAGCTCTAGTGGTGATTTTCCCACACTAAGTTAGCTCTAGAGTCAGTCTAGGTTGGTATATTAAAATTCCTCTTTAGGTATACAAATTATTCATTCATGTTGTATTACATATTCACCCATAATGATGAATAATATTGGATGGAATATTTCTCATATTGTTCTTCAACTCATTGTGTAATAGCAATTATTCTTCTTCTCGATATTTCTCTTATGCAATCTAAGTGAATATTATTTCTATCCCAAGATCTACCTATTGGAATCTAATAATTTTACCTAGTTGATATGTTTTTACATACAGAGTGGCATCAGTGATGTTTTTATTGAACCCATTGTTGATGAGATATGAGTCAGTATTACTGTAGCCATCACGTGGAGCTTGTTTTAGACCATACAAGTCCTTTTTCAACTTAAACACTTTGTGTTCATCACCTTTGACATTATATCCATGTGGTTGGTCTAGATAGACTTCTTCTTCAAGAATAGCATTGAGAAATGAAGATTTCACATCCATTTGATAAAAATGCCACTGATTTGTGTTGCAATGGAAAGTACAACTTTGATGGTATCTATAATTGCTACAGAATCAAAGGTTTCATCATCATATACTATATATTGTTTCACATATCCTTTGGAAACTGTCACATCCCCTCTCATCCGAGAGGACATCGCTACGACACTACTACTATCATTTAAGTGGGGATCTAAGCCCCATGAACATAAACAATAAAAATGCATTGAACATAAAACATTTACAGATGCATAATTAAATCTATAGTGGAATCTAATACATTTCATTCAACACATTAATGATGTTCATCATAATTCATTAAGGCAAATACAGTTGCAGAGATTAAACACAAGAGATACTTATCCTGAGAAAAAGCTTGTCCCGCAACCAGCTATGTCGCTGCAATGTTCCACCCAACTATAGGACAGTGTGATAATAAATTTCTCAGCATTACTTCCACCCTCGAGATGGGTATGATTTCCACAAGGAATAAGGGAACTGTAACAGGCTCACAAATAGCCAACGACATATCAAAATTTATCCAAGCCAAAACTACATTTGGATTTATCAAGCCACTAAGGAGGTGGAAGGTTGAATTTTTAATCTAGTAAGCTCAACCACAAAGCTATGGACACCTACACAAGATCTAGCTTGGATTTCCAAACACCTACACACCCAACACAACAAAACATCCCCTTCTCTACTACATAGTCCCTCGCGATATTCCTTCCTTTTCAGTTCCCTTGAGGGTGTGCAAGAAATAATAAACAACCCCTCTTGATCTCTCTATGTGGTTACTTTATACACTACGTTGATCAAGCTAATTGTTCCCTCTTCCACTCCCAACTGGTTCAGACCAAAACACGGGATGCACACACACAAAATACAAGTTATGGGTTTGAGGAAAAACATCTAGAGATCCAAAAATGACAATGGTAAATGGGTAAAACAATGCTCTTATAGAAATTCGATTCCTAGAAACACTTATGGGCTCCACATGGGAAAAACAACCTCAACAAACACCAAAAAATCATGGGTCTCTTCTACCATTCCCTATGCAAGAAAAAATGGGTATTCCCAACTAGTGAATTACGAAACAATAGCAAAAACATCAATGAAAGATCCCAGCCACTGAGCATTTCCAAATCGACTTCCCAGCCATGGGGGGAAATGAAGAAAACTTGCAAAACGTGAATGGGAAAATGAACAAGAGCTGAAAGAACCTAAGGAAGAGGAGGACATGAATGCACTATGGGTTAGGAAACATTTTTGGGCATTTACTTGGCCCCTAAGTCAAAAACACGTTTTCCAAAATCTCATGGCTTCTCAAATTCGAATTTGAATGCCATACTCTTCCCATCCCTGTGCATTAACTAACTCAACCATTTCTAGGAGAATCAAATGATTGGGCACAAAAGACAAAATGGGTGTTTGAGAGTGTTAGTGCCAAAAATTGTTCTCAAATTACTAAAGAAAAAGCCAACACAATCTCAATAAATAAAAATAAGTAAAACATGTTTTTTAGGGTTTTGGTTGTGCAGTTTGTAAACAAGAGGGTAAAAAATAATAAGGCTAAGACAAACACTAAATAATGCAACAATGAAATACTAATATGTATCATATATGAAACATAAACCAAAACAACATAAGAACATTGCTAAATTTCATCCACAGCTCACAAGCATTCCATGAGAAATAACATTAAACAAGAAATGAATTTATAAACTGAGTGATTACACTAATAAAAAATGAAACCAGCAGATACGATAAAAGGGCTTATAGTTTACATATATACCATAATTAGTAATTCAAAATACATAAGATTTTTTGAAACTTAGCTCTGTATAGTAGCTAAAAGCCTCCCCTTGTACAAAAATTTGAACCCCCTCTCATTCTACAGTCTTAGTTTTATCTTAGTTACCAAAAATAGTTAAATAAGTGAAAAACTGTGTTTTTAGGTCATACCATCGAATTACTTAACAAAATAAAGTCATTCATACTAAACCAACTTCTTTACAAAAATTAACTAATAACACCTATCATTTAAAGAATTTTACAAATATTTAGAAGCCTCTGCCGAAAGAGCTATCCCTTCCAATGATTGAGTCTTTCTCCTTATTTTCTGATGGTCAACTTCTAGGTCTTCGACTCTTTCTGAAAGCTCCTGATTTTGCTGTGTTATGTCTTTAACAATTTGCTTCAATTCTGCACACAGACTTTGTGTCTGTCTTTTCCTCTTCAAAGGTTCCTTGGAGACTGTAATTACCTCTTGGTAAAGGCTATTGACCTCCTCTAAATCCTTTCTTAATATTTTGTTAGCAACTACTAACCTCTCATTTGTTTCATCCAGGTATTCTGTCTGATACTTATATTGTTTGATGCTTCTCTGTAAGTTCTCATTTTCTAAATCAATACATTGTCATTCTGAGGCTGAATGCATTCCTTTTGGCATCCAAGGAATCTTCAATTTCTTAAAGACCTCCTCATCCTCCTCTTGCTGCTCTGTCATAGTTACAGGAGCCCCTAGAGACTCGTTAACTTCAAAACAGCATTGACCTAATGGTTCTGCAATCTTTTTTTCCTCTGCAAAAAAAGTTGTCATGACTGAGTGCTGCTTCATTAAATCATCCTGATGATGGTTTAAACTTAATTTATTTTGAACCTCTTTTAATAGCTCTGAGATTTTAGTTTCAGTTAAGACTCACTTATCCTTTAAAATAAACTGTTTCTTTCCTTTCATCTCCATCCAAGCCTTCATTCTCTTCTAACTCTTCTTGCAATGAAGAGTCTTCTATCAGTGTGATTTTATTCCTAGCTAACTTATTATTTAACAATTTCTTCATGTTAAATCTTAATTTATTCTTGGGTTTGGTCTTAGGTCTCCAACCTACCCCAATCTCTCCTAGCATGCTCTAAGTTTTTCCTTGGTGTTTTATGGATGCTAGCTAAAAGACCTTTCTTTTGACTCCTTGTGACACCAACTTCTCTTCAGATTGTTCCTGTAAATCCTGTACACTATCAGCCATAGCTTCATCAGTCAATGGGATTTTCTTGCCTTATGATTGTACTCCTATAGGGACTTGTTCCAATTCTAACAAACTTTCATCAACTCCCTGATTTACTTTTCATGAAGGCTATCTTCTACATGATCTGAATCATGCATTTGACCCTTTGATATTTCATCTTCATCAACTTTATTCTGCTATTCATTTTTAGCATTTTCATCCCTTTGTGTCAAAAACATTCCTGGCACACTATCTTCTTCTATCTCGACTATGATCCTTTTCTTCAATTTCTTAACTAAATTATGTCCTTTGTTCAACTGTCTTTTCTTTGATTGGTCTTCTTTCTCAGACTAAAAACCAGGCCAGAATAAAAAATAGTCCTAGGTCTTTTCCTTCTTTTGGAGCACTGTACTTATGATTAACTTTATCAAACCATGATGAAATATGGACTGTTGAGTATGATCTTGATGATCTTCTACTCTGCTGGACATCTTTTGCAAACTCTTTAGGAAAAAGAAAGGAAGGTTCATCTTTGCTTCATGATTTAGATGTTGCAGAAATCTAAAATGATATTTAAATACAAATGCATATCTTCCTTCACAAGTTACATAAATTTGTAGAATTTTAATTGGTTCTCTCGACTCTGGTTACAACTTTTGTATATGCACTCGTTTACCCCAGTCTACAACAACATTTGGAAGCAAGTAATTCTGTAAATTAAAGACTAAGAGAAGGATACATGAAGCAGAAGTTTTAAATAGTTATAGAAAAGTGACCCCTTTCAATATTAATCATCCATGTGTAGGATGGGTTTGACAATGTATTTCAATAGGAAAGATAATAAGTATGACACCTAGTAGAGAGGACAATCATGATTTTTTTCCAAACAAATTATGGGAAAAATAGTTAACATATCCTCTTCTTAGAATCCTGTAGTATGAACAACAATATTTATTGGTAATAAATACGGTGTGTAGAGTTATGCACATGGTGTAGAAACTTAAAAAACCATATCTAGAGAACTGCAAAAGTTGAACACCATAAGATAAGGTTTGGATTCATGGTTTGGAAAGCACCGACCAATAGTTGGAAGGATATTTTATTTAAAAGTGACAAAGCATTCATCTTTGGAGGAGCATTAGACACATATGTATGTCATCTTGAACGATTCTTCCCCATTTCGAGCTATATTGTGTGAAAGTTGCAATGTGCTCCATGGTCCTATCCTATTTGATGGAACAATATCAATACTCTTATGAATCTCAGTGACCAAGTATTGACTAGTCAATAGTTTCCATACGACTGAGAAATAGTGGGAACTCCCAAGCGTTCTCTAGTAATCTTGACTATATCTATGAGTGAATACTCATCATACATAGTAGCTTTTCATGGATTAAAATGGGTTTTGTTTGTCTTTTTAATGATGAGTATCCTAAGTCACATGCCTCAATCTCTCTGAGAGTTGTACTTATGGTGAAAACAATCCATAGTCTAACATCTAAATAGCATGTCTCTATTCATTTAATGTTGTTTTAGGACCTATAACCATAAACGTGCATCACTAATACCAACATGCATGCTTCTATATCTATCACGAAGAAAGGAACTTAATTTACACAAATCATAAGCATGTCCCTAAATAATTTTCAAATCAAAGTTGAATGTTTAAGTACTTTCAAATCCACTTTGACTCAAAATTATGTGACTCAAAATTATTTGTGAAGAGACGTAAATTGTGATTGAGGTAGCGAGTCTAGTTTTTAAAGATCCTTAAGCACTACTATGCAATCCCTTTCAATATTAATCATCCATTTTCATGTTGGTTTTGACATTGTTTTTCAATAAGAAAAATAACAAGTATGACATCCAGCACGGAGGGAAATATCATCTACTTAGAATCTTGTAGTATGAACAACAACATTTATCTATAATAAATATGGTGTTAAGAGGGATGCACATGCTATATCAACTTTAAAAACAAGATCTAGAAAAATCCAAAAGCTGACCACCAGAGCATAAGGTTTAGATTCCTGGTTTTGGTATCATCGATCAACCGTTGGAGGGAGAATCCATCTTTGGAGGAGGATTAGACACATATTTATGTCATCATCAAGGAGTTGTCCCCATTTGGAGCTATATTGTGTGATAGTTGCAATGCATTGCACAGTTCTATATTATTTGATGGAACAGTCTCAATACTCTTATTAATCCCAATGACCAAGTATTGACTAGTAAATACATTCCATGCTACTGAGAAGTAGTGGGCACTCCCAAGTATTGTCTAGTACTTTTGAGTATATGTATGAATCAATACGCATCATACTTAGTAGGTTTTCATGGATTAAAATGAATTTTGTTTGTTTTTTATTGATCAATATGCTAAGTTACCTGCCTCAATCAGTATGAGAGTTGTAATTATGGTGAAAACAATCCATAATCTAACATATAAATAGTATGTCCCTATTTATTTAATGTTGTTTAAGGACCTAGAACCATAAATGTGAGGTGTGGAAATTCTAAATCCTTGATGGCATAATGAATTTCATAAGCAGGCTAAGGATCTAGGCACACAATTAACCTCACATAGAATTGTAGAGAATTAGCATAAGGAGAGAGAAGAAGAATTAATGAACACACATTAATGAATGATCAATAAATGATAATTGATATTATTACATAGGAAATACATCCTTATAAAGGAAAAAGGATTTTCTAGAAGACAACTCAAGATAGCTCATAAAATGGGGTTACTAATTATGATAAACCCCATAGTTTACTAAAGTACTTTCCCAATCTACCAAGCACCTCACAATTAGCAATAGCATGTGTGAGTGATGATGAGTCAAGGAAATACTTGCTAATCCTAGAATATGGAGAGAAAATAATGCAGGATGGGTTGGCAACAAAAGCTGCCAGTTTCCTAGTTGACTAGATTTACCTTATCCACAGAAAAGAAAGATAAAGCAGATAAAGCATAATAAAGTAGAATCTATTGTAAAGCACAGTTACCAATTCTGGATGGCCATAAAGTGGTCAAGATCAAACAAGAACCACAAATAAATCATTCCTAGAATATAGATGGCAAGTGTTGACTCTAAGCTACAAGTGGATGCCAACTATCTAAGCTAGTGTGTTGGAAATTAATCAAATAATGATTATATATTTTATGAGTGGGTTTATTATATTCCAACACCCCCCTTTAATCAGAAATATATATGCATATAGGGCCCAACAAGAAAGCTATGGTCACCCTTTTACAATTTATCTTGTCCAAAGAAATGAGGAAAGAGGAAAAACCTTAAGGGGAAAATCCTCCCTCAAGAAAGGACATGAAAACAAATACCAAAAAATGTTGAAATGCTGGTGTTGCTGCTGCTCCAAACTAAATGTTGATTTTTGGAGGAATATTCTTCTCGGGAAGAAGATAAATCTACTGACTTGGATCAAGGACAACTGCAGTATGGAAACTAGGAACATGTAGAACAACTGAGATCTAATGATGTAAAGGAAATACTAAAGGATCTTGAGACTTGTAATCAACTCCAAGATGATGAGATGAATTGAACTTAAAACCAGTAGAGATGAAATGAGCTCCAGATAGGTTAAATAACTATCCAAGCGAATGTATAATGTCTCCATCTTCATTTACACAGAGAGGATGTGTGCAAGTGATCATGTAGGAACATAGAGAAGACATGTGATCAAAGAGTGAGAATGCATGGACTCCATGGGTTGATCTCACTTCTAAAGAATCCAAGATATCACAAATAAGCACAACATTAGACTCATGGGAATATACTGATAAAGAATCCTCTATGGTAGAAGTATGAGAGAAGGAAAGATTATGATGATCAAAATCTTCAAAGAAGCTCCGAGAATAAGTGCCAAGAACAAAGGAGGAGCTGCAAAATCACATGGGCTCAAGTATGGTAAGTGGAAATTCACTTGAAAGACTTGAATTGGATAAGCAAACATCCTAGAAGTCACTGGGTTGTGCACCATCAAGAAGAGAGGCACGCACAAAGTGCCAGAGGTCTCGCATATGGATCTCAGAATCCATTATAGAAGACATAGAGAACACTGAATGTGTGAGTGAATCATTAATAGTAATAGCAGCTCCATTAGTCACTTCTTTTTCATCAACAACATTATAAGAAGATGAATCAAGATCTTGTACTTCAAGAGACACATAAAAATATGGCTCTTCAATATTTGCTTCTTGATTGAAAGAGGAAGCATTCAAATAAAAGAGAGTAGTAGCAACAATAACTGTATGAGAAACTTCTTCTTCATGATCAACTTCTTTAGAGATTGTAGAGGCTGAGACATCTCGAGAGAGATAAATCAATGAGGAGCTAGAGGCACTCTCCATATAGATAGAGGGATCCTCATTTTCCTTTCCCAAAAAGCTATCCAATGTTGTCTAGAGATCCTTTGGGTATTCAACATAATCAATAAGGTAGCGCATGGTTGGGGAGATGGCTAGACAAATAGCTCCAATTGCTCTATCACAGTCATTCAACTAGTCACTTGGCTCTTCATAAGATTCTTCACTAGCTCCATTAGATATCTGATAGAGACCTTGTCTCTTTAGATATGAAATAAAATTCAACTTCCACTCTGAATATATTATTAATGGAGAAAGAAGAGGAATTGATACTCTTGAATCCATTTGAAGTTGAACCTGCAAATCTGAAAAGGAGGATTAATTAATGAACTCTCAAAGATATGATAGCATGTAGAGATTTGATATCCTCAGCTCTGATACCATGTATAACTTTGAGGATCTTAGCTCTGATGCCATGTAGAAATTCTAAAGCCTTGATCGCATAAGGAATTTCATAAATAGGCTAAGGATCTAGGCACACAATTAACCTCACATAGAATTGTAGAGAATTAGCATAAGGAGAGAAGAAAAAGAATTAATGAACACACATTAATGAATTATCAATAAATTATAATTGATATTAATACATAGATAATACATCCTTATAAAGGAAAAATGAGTTTCTAGAAGACAACTCAAGCTAGTTGATAAAGCAAGATTACCAATTATGATAAACCCCATAGTTTCCTAAATCACTTTCCCAATCTCCCAAGCACCTGATGAATTAGAAATAACATGTGTGAGTGATGATGAGTGAAGGAAAGACTTGATAATCCTTGAATATTGGGAGAAAATAATGGAGGATGGGTTGGCAACAAAATCTGCCAATTTTCTAGTTGACTAATTTTACCTTATCCATAGAAAAGTAGGATAAAGTAGATAAAGCAAAATAAAGAAGAATCTGCTGTAAAGCACAATTGCCAATTCTATATGGACATAAAGTGGTCAAGATCAACCCAGAATAAAAAATAAACCATTTCTGGAATATAGATGGCAAGTGTTGACTCTAAGCTGGAAGTGGATTCCAACTATCTAAGCTAGTGGGTTGGGAATTAATTAAAAATATGTTACACAAAAACTGCTTGTTAAGAGACCTAATGTGTGATTGAGGTAGGGAATCTAGTTTTGAAAGTGCTTTAGGTGCTACTCTGCCATCTTCGAGTATAATAAAGACTAAGAGAATGCTACATGAAGCAAAATTTTCAAATAATTATACCAAAGAAACCCCTTTCAATATTAAGCAACCATGTGCAGGTTGGGTTTGACAATGTTTTTCAATAGAAAAAATATAACGTATGGAAACTAGCAGAGAGGGAAATCATAAGGCATTTTCCAAACAAATTTTAGGAAAAATAATCGTCATATCCTATGTTTAGAATCTTGTAGTATGAACAACACCAATTATTGGTAATAAATATAGTGTTTAGAGTGATGTGGATGCTGTAGAAACTTTAAAAAACAGATCTAGAGAGCTGCAAAAGCTTACCACCAGAAGATAATGTTTGGATTCATGGTTTGTAAAGCATCGATCAATAGTTGGAAGGATCTTTTCTTTAAAAGTGATAGAGCATCCATCTTTGGAGGAGGATTAGACACATATTTTTGTCATCCTCAAGGAGTTGTTCCCACTTTTAACTACATTGTGTGATACTTGCAATGCATTGCATGGTTCTAGCCTATTTGATGGAACGATCTAAACACTCTTATGACTCCCAATGACCAAGTATTGACTAGTCAATAGTTTCCATACTCCTGAGAATTGGTGGGCACTACCAAGTATTTTCTAGTTCTCTCGAGTATATTTATGAGTCAATACTCATCATACTTAGTAGCTTTTCATGTATTAAAATGAGTTTTTTTTTATGATGAGTATGTTAAGTCACCTACCTCAATCAGTATGAGAGTTGTAAATATGGTGAAAAAAATCCATAATGTAACATCTAAATAGTATGTCCCTATTCATTTAATGTTTTTTTAGGACCTAGAACCATAATAGTGCATCACTAATCCAAATATCTATGCTTCTATAAGTACCGTGAAGAAAGGAACTTAATGTACACAAATTGAAAACATGTTCTTGAATGTTTTTAAAAGCAAAGTGAATGTTTTAGTACTTCTATATCCACTCTTCAGAATTATGCAACACCGTAAATCCATAAACATGACACACTATAAAATAAACTGAAAAGAAGAATGAGAGACATGAACTCCTCATCCTAGACAGAACTCTTCCTCCTAGACGTGAACTCTTTTACCAACTTACATTAAACATTGTAGCATATAACTTCTTAAAACTTATATACGAGAGACGTGAACTCTCCATCCTGTCATACTGTCCGACAAAGGCTAGCCCATTACAGAATCTGATACAGTCGAATGATGTGCTATTCCTACTAGAAAGTAATTAATATTTCCAACACCCCCACTTAATTATGAGGAGATCAAAATTTTAAAACAAAATATTACAAAATGTTTCAAATATGAAACTTTCTTTGTTCTTGACAGGGTTCACTATGCAGAACTTGTCATTCCTAAATATCTTCGGAGATACTGGAATGTATCTCTTTGCAATGGCTTTGTAAATGTCTACAAGCTCATCTCCAGACCTACAAAATTCTCAACAAATTTCTTTGTTCTTCACCAATTATTTTATAAAATGATACCTTGTGTACACGTGTTTGGTTTTCTTGTGAAACACATGATTCTTCAACGGGGAAAAGGTTGAATTGTTATCGCAGAAAATCGTTGTTAGTTCTTGATGGTTTTGTGAAAGATATTTTAACATTATATGCATCCAAACAACTTGACATGCAGCTCCTATAGCTGTAAAATACTCTGCTTCTCCTGAAGAAAAAGTTACTATGGGTTGTTTCATTGAAGCCCATAACACAACGCCTATAGAAAAATGAAATAGGTACCCAGATGTGCTTTTCTTGTAATCTATGCTTCATCCATTCTCACTCTCATTGTATCGAATGAGTTTAAATTTTTATTAATTTGAATACATAATGCCAAGATCCTTGGTGCCACTTACATACCTCAGAATTATTTTACCTTCTTTGCAAGGAGAGTGTTTTAGTGACTCCATGAATATTGAGATCATACTTAATCGATACATCATGTCTAGTCTCGTTGTTTTTTAATACACATGGCTGCCAAAAATCCTTTTAAATAGTGTAGTATCTATAGTTGATCGATCATCATATTTGCTCAATTTCAAACCTCTTATTACTGATGTTGGGGCTGACTTGCAATTAGAAATGTTGAATCTTTTTAAAGATGTACTTGCATACTTTGATGGTGATATAAAAATACCATTTTCAGAATGCTCGACTTCAATACCAGATAAAAATTCATGAGCCCCAAATGAGTCATTTCAAATTCACTTTCCATGACTGTTCTAAATTCTTTTATGCTAAAATCACTAGTAAATATTAAAGCATTTACATACAAGAATACAATTAACATGTTACCTTGCTCATTCACTTTGGTGTACAGCGTTGGTTCACTTTTTCTTCTGTGAAATCCATTAGCGATGAGGTACGAATCAATACGACTGTACCAAGCTCTCAGATCTTGCTTCAAACCATAGAGTGTATTTTTCATCTTGTAAACTTCATGTTCTTGTTGTGGAAATTCATATACTTGTGGATGTTCCACATATACTTCTTCATCCACAGATCCATTCAGAAATGTTGAGTTTACATCCATTTGATAAACATGCCATTTTTTTTATACAGTGATGGCTAAAACTGTTTTAACTATATCCATGTGTGCAACTGGTGCAAATATTTCATTGAAATCTATGTCGGGTTTTTGCGTGAACTGTTGGGCCAGGATACAGCTAAATGAAGAAACAAAAGTGCAAGCACATGAAGAAAATCAAGTAAAGGATAGAAAGGAAGTGCATAGTAGAAAAAACTATGACGACAAAAAGAAAACCCAGAGTCAGTAGAACGTGGTAGGTAGAATATTTAATGTCAAAATGAGACAGGTCAAGAAGGACTACGGGTGCTCGAGTCACTGAAATACTAAAGGATAGTTTTTTGGGTAGTTATTGCTTGTGTTAAATGTATGAAACAATTGTGTTGCAGCAAGTATGGCCTGTCATTAATGTAATTGAATTTATTTTGTGGCTAGTTATGACTATAATAACTGATTTGTACTTAGTCGACCCTACGTGGTCTTGTAACTTGTATAAATAAGAAGAACCTATTTTGTATAAGGGTTAGCTTCAATAAATAGTTATAAGTTAGTTTTCAGTTAGCTTCATTAAGAGTTGTTAATTGTAGAAGTATTTGGAGGAGAAACAAAGAGAATTTTGATAGTAGAAGGCCATTGATCCGTGAATCTATAGCTGTGTGTGCAAACCATTTTGTAAGAGTCAATCTACAGTTGGGTATGCATATACTAGAGTAAAAGAGTCGATCCAAACTGTTATGCCTCGTTGACTATGAAAAAATATTTTTAAAAGTTACACATTAAGATATCTCAGGTGAGACTGTGCCTTCCTCGCATCTGTTGCCATCTAAGCTTGCTCTATTGGACCGATGTCTTTGGGTGTTTTGTTGGTAGTGTGTTGTTGTTGAACCTAGATCACGAGAGTGAGGAAAAGTAGGGAAACAAACGGTTTCATTGTCAGGAGCCTTAATCATTTGAGTCAAGGGAAATGTTGTGGAATCCAACAAAGAAGGAAATAGAGAATTGGCTGGAGTCTAATACATTGGAATTTGCACAGGAAGAGAGCGAAAGATCATGGTTGAGCATAGAAAACTAGTACGACCAGTATATATACTCTAATATTCACTCTATATTCTTTCTAGAGTTTCTTGTTGTTCTATATCAGTGGTTGTCAAGATTGGAAACTTGACAAACAATTTTCCAAAAAAGAGAAGTGGTAAGGTGGAGTGATCAGTTGATTCACGAGATAACCAGTGTAAGTAACCCCATCTATAGAGTTGTTTATTTTTGGGTCAACAATATTTTGTAAGTGTACATTTCTGAGTTTGCAATAGAAATGATAACCTCATATAGTGAGGCAGAAAGAAATTTTTTCCAATGGTCGCAAAGAAGGTACTTATTGTCTATAAGTTCATGGGTAAAGATGCTTGTTTATGAGAAGGGAATTTTACAGTTGAGTAGTTGAGTCCCATATCCAGACGAGGGGATATGTCGTTGATGACTTATAGAGAAAATGAGAAATGGTGAGCTAAGATATTCCAAGGAAGTACAGAACCTAAAGTACAAGATGGATTCCTAAGGAGTGGAAGAATATTCTGGTCAAGAAAAAGAAGAAATATAGTAGGAGGTAGATGAAATCCTATTCGGTTTGAAGAAAGTGACTACGATATTGAGTCGCAGCTAGATGAAGGGTCTTGCGGTGAGGAGGAATAATATAGCTTGATTCCTGAAGGAGTAGAGGAATCCGAATAATCTGCGGAAACAACAAGATTAGGACACAATGACTCCATGCTAGGAGTATCACCTATGGTAAGATCTAGAGCCCCATCTCCTGAAAGAGCCGTTAATAGTTATAGTGATAGTACCATGAATAGCACGCAAATAAGTCCACCCTCACTAAATTATTCATTAGATAACCCCAATTCCAACTCAATGGAGGGGAAAGATATAAGATTACCCACATTCAATGGGAATGGAGCAGAAGATCCATAACATCACTGGTTAGTTTGTAAGGTTGTTTGGATGGTTCGCCTAGTTCATAACACAGGCATAAAGAAAGCGCATATGATCACGACTCTGCGGGGTCATGCACTAGACTGGTTTATGATGTTCTGCGTAGTACCAATGGGAACCCCACATAAGACCTTTAATGAGATCTGACATGTAATTATTTGTGAGTTCAGAAAATCTAAATCTGAGTTGAAGTGTATCACTGAGATCAAGGAGATAAATAAGTTACCGACTGAGTTCATATGGGATTTCCATCAACGGTTTAAAACTTTGATGGGTAAATTTAGTTTCCACATGTCAAATGTGGAGCATAAAGAGTGCTTTATTTCTCCCCTATTACAACACATCCAAGCTCCTTTCATGCAACAAAATATTGTGTCGTAGACATAAGCACTAGAAATAGTGATGAAGTTGGAGTCCTCACCCATCAGGGATGGTGGCACATGAATGATGCATATTAAGCCGTAGTTGGCTTACATGAAAGTACAACTTCAAGACATTAAGAAGGGAAAAGAAGCCCAAGAGGAATTTTCATGCACAAGATGTCGAATGGATGGACACACCAAGGATAATTGTCCATTGTATAGGAACTATATCTCGTCACATGGGCCAAATACATTGAGTGACCACAGGATACCTTGGTGCCACATATGCCATACTAGAGGGCATCATGACAAGGATTTCTTATACTTGTAGAAGATTGTAAGTACCTTGACCAATATTTTATGTAAATTTTGAAAATCAGTAGGGAACGATGAGAAGGATTGTAGAGCATACCATCTTGTGAAAGAGAATATAGTAGATACCTACTTGATGAATAACGATGGGAAGGATGAGGCTGAATAGGTGCAAGCACACTACCATCCTGTGCCTTTCCCACAAAACCAATATCAGAATCAGTATTGGCCTCAGTATGCACCTTAGAATCAATATGTGCCACAGAATCAGTACCCACCGCAGTAACCACACCCTCATGAAAGGGGGGTGGAAATTTCATAGGTAGAGGAGGATGAGGATTTGGCAGAGGAAGAGGTCAAGTTACATGTTATAACTGTGGATATCTGGGACATTATGATATAGATTGAGAGGAACCTGCAAAGACATGTTCATATTGCAAAGCGCAAGATCATAATGTGGAGTAGTGTCCCTAGTTGATTGAAAAGTGGAAAGCTCATACTATCGCATGTCCTAACCCTGCGTAGAAACCTATCCAAGTCCTAACCTAAATGTTCATATGATTGCTACTGAACCAAGAGAGAAAAGAATTTCTCTTGTAACCCGAGGAGATACTACGGCTAGAGCCTATCAAGATATCCCACAAGAACATCTGCATGTGCAAACCACGATGTAGAAGAAGATACTATTTGATGTTAAAAAATAGAATCAAGTCTTTTTGGATGTATGACTAGAATTTGTAGACCTAGAACAACCTTCGACATCAAGTGAAGTCAAGGTTATTCCAGAATTCGATTCCAAAAAAGGTTGTTAAGCTCAAGTCGTTTCTATCAAATTGCTTAGCGCTAGATCAAGATAAAGATGTTGTCGCAGAACTACAAGCACTGATAGAGTAAACCCCAGTAGAGTCCCAACCTGGAAGGGCATTTAACCATGTCAAGAAGAAATTAAAAATGGGGCCCGAGCTAAGAATGACTGCACAAATAGGAGACTACGGCATGGATTACATTATTGTATATCTAGGGTCGAACGCCAATATTCTGATGCGACAAACTTGGGAGAGCATGGGAAAGCCCTGCTTGGACTGGTCCCCTATCTAGTTTAGGCTTCCAAATTAAGAAAATGTCCTACCAACTAGTATTATGAATCAAGTCCTTGTCGACATTGAGGGGATGCACACATTTATTGAATTTGAAGTCATTAACATTGTCCACAAAATGAACCCATATCTTGTGCTTCTAGGGATAGATTATCAAACCATTATAAAATTCAAGAAAAGGATTATATTGTTTGAGGATGATGAGATGAGGGAAGTTTCACCCATTGAACCACTGGAGGGACAAAGGTATATTAAACCTGTCAATAGTGAAGGGCATGGTCACTATCTAGAAAATATCTATATTGTCAGCACCTTAAAAGATGATTATGTAAATCCTATAGTGGATGGAAACCTGAGCTGGAACAGTGCTAGTGCCTACACGTTAGATTCGGGAGAAGCCTTAGAGAAATGGAAAAATAGATTGCATGAAGTCTCTATGAGGTTACATGCTAAAGTTACCCGATCTGTGTTATGAGTGGAAAATCAGTTGAGGGAGTTACCCACATATCAAGGATTTCCTAATCTTGCAACGTTCCTCAGTGAGTTTGAAGGAATGGTAATAGATCCACAGTTCTTGTCTATGTTAGAATATGTACTAAAGGCTATGCCTACTAGATGGTGGGGTACACATGAGCGGTCTATATCAGAATAGCCATAGTGTAGAAGACTGTTGGAATTTAGATTCATAGAGGAAGTAACAGTCACAAGTCAGAAGTACACAGGGTTGTCGAACCCTGTTGGGCACATTAATATATGTCACATAGCATTTGAAGAATACCCACGACAGGAATGGGTCCATCATTTCAATCATACATTCAAAATGAAACCCAGAAGATGGTATATGTCCATGGAGTTGCGATGAGGAACTCATGAATTGAACCATATGGTTAGATAGTTTGCACACACCTCTGCATTTGTTGATGACCAGCGAGTAGTGGATACTACACTTCAGATGATCAAGGAAAAAATATTTGATGAAATCCCTGTCACACTAACAAATTCCCATCAGTGGATTGTGACCATCCAACAATGGATGGCTTGTTACAATCTGGCTGGAGAACTAGATGATGATATGACTAACATAAACATACCAGAGTCGAAGGGTACATGTGAAGTTGAAGGAAGTGGTATTTCGAGCGACCAGTTCCTCAAGCCGCTAAAAATCAAGAAAGTGAACATTGGCTCCCTAGAGAACCTGAAGCTTTTCAATATAGGAGATTATTAGGATGATGAGACGGTATCAAACATCACATACTTGTTGCATGAGTTTCAGTACTTATTCCCTACTAACTTATCAGATATGAAGGGAATAGTGGGAGATCTAGGAGAGATGAAAATACCCCTAAAACCTGATGCTAAACCAGTTACACAACGACAATATAGGTTGAATCAAAGGTGTAAGGATAAGGTAAAGGATGAATTAGATAGCATAATTGATGTAGGAATCATTTAACCTATTGAGGAATTATAATCGATCAGACTTATAATGATCTAGGACAACAAGACAACAACAAAATTCAGGATCTGTGTCGACCTGAGGAAGCTGAATGACGCATGCCTGCACAATCCATTCCCAACAATGTTTACAGATGAAGTACTCGAAAGGGTTGGAGGGAAAGAGATGTATTCTTTCAATGACGGCTTCTGTAGCTATCATCAAGTCATAATTGTGAGGGAGGATTGCCACAAAATGACCTTTGTCACAAAATAGGGATGGTACCAGTATACGGTAATTTCCTTTGGAATCAAGAATGTAATTTCTATTTTTTCTAGAATAGTAGTTTCTTCTTTCAAATATTTCATAAATAAATTTTTGAGTTCTACTTTGATGATTGGACTGTATTTTTTCTCGTCAGAGACCACATTGAAAAATTCACATGATGTTGGGCCGCTGTCACCAGTATTAGATCGTGCTTAATTAAAAGAAATTTATTTTTTGCGCACCATTTGGTGTGCTATTGGGACATGTTGTATGTCATGACAGAATTTTGGTTGACCTAGAGAAAGTTGCAATTATCCTTGAATTTCCATTGCCTACATTAGCCACGCAAGTTAGATATGTATTAGGACACATAGAGTATTATAGAAATTTTATCAGAGGATATCCAAAGATAACTGTACCCATGGATAAATTGTTGAAGAAAGATGCGAATTTCTAGTGGATGGAAGCTTGTCAAGAAATCTTAGACAAATTAAATAGCAAGATGTCCACAACCCCAATACTTGTATTTCCTGACTACAAGAAGTAGTTCAACGTCCATTTCGATGCATCGTCTGTTGCACTCAGCATAGTCTTGGCACAATGAGGCGAGGGTGCATTTGACCACCCTATTACATTCTCTAGCTGAAAATGATTGAGCGTAGAGAAAAATTACATGGAGAAAGATAGAGAAGGGATCACCATGGTCTATGCACTGCAAAAGTTTCGACACTACTTGTTGGGTTGATATTTTAAAATGTACACTAATCATTTGGCCTTAAAATACCTAGGCAACAATCCAGTGTTGGGGGTAAGATCTATCAATGTCTTCTCTTATTCCAAGAATTTGACTTTGATGTCATTATTAAACCTGGTTGAATAAATGTGGGACCTCACCATTTGTGAAGAACAAAAAGTGGTGAAGAACCCACCAGCATAGACGATAATTTACCTGATGCGCAACTATTTTTGGTCACAATGATTGATGATTAGAATAAGGAGTTTAACGCTATCATCCACCTCCTGAGTATAGTCTATGCACTTGACGAGTTCACCACTACGCAGAAGAAACATTTAGTCGTCAAGGCCGCTGATTATACATTAATCGCAGGACACCTATACAAGATGGACCCCAATGAAATATTGTAACGATGTGTCTTTGACCATGAACGACAGTGGGTATTGAGTGAAGCACATGCGGGTTTCAGAAGTGGGAACTAGGTTGGAAAATCTAGTGTGTGCAAGATATTCAATGTTGGCTTATGATAGCTAACTATACACATGGATAGTAAGATCTTTTGTTACCGTTGTGATATTTTCCAGAGGATAGGACAAATATCAAGAAGCAATGAGATGGCACTTGCACCGTAGCTAACCCTTTAATTATTTGGAAAGTGGGTTGTTGATTTAATAGGACCAATCAGTCCACCAAGAAAGAGGACCGATGCGCGCTACATTATCACTACGATAGACTACATAACTGGATGGGTTGAATCTGCGCCTTTTAAATATTGCACTGCTTCGAACGGGATGAAGTTTTTATTTGAAAATGTGGTGATCAAATTCAGCTTCCCAAAAATTCTGCTCAGTGACCAAGGTACGCATTTTGTTAACAAAATTATTGATGAGCTTACTATAGAGTTCCAGATTCAGAATAGAAATACGACACCCTATCATCTTCACGCGAATGGAACGGTTGAAGAATTCAAAAATATTATAGAAAATGCATTAACCAAGGTATGTAATGCATGCAGAGATGATTGGGACCAGAAAGTTCCAGCTGTTCTATGGGAATACCGCATGACTTGCAAGTGACTAAGAAGGAACACTCCATTCAAACTGGTTATGGAAAATAATCTTTTGTGTTAGGGAAGTATGTTGTGTTGAGCTTAAGAATTGTCACGTTGACAAAAATGACCAACATAGATGTTGTCAAGCAATAGAAGCAAAGGAAAAAAGTATGGCATGGTCGCCATATTAGAACTAAGCATTTCAAATTCGAAGGACTTGTTTTGTTGTATGACAACAAATTTTTGAAGCATCCGGGGAAACTGAAGGTGCATTGGCTAGGACTGTATGTAGTCACATATATCACTGACGCAGGTGCAGTGAAATTGCACAACATGGATGGAAAACCAATCGCGGGGATGGTCAATGGAATCCACCTGAAACCTTACTATGATGGCCACAACATGACTAGGTATGGAAGGAATATATGAAAAACAAGACAGAGAAAATTGTAAAGGAAATTGTTATGTCCCGCGCTTGGGACTGAAGTATGCAAATCAAAGTAAAGAGAAGGAATGACAACTGGTCGTCATTAAAGCATAGATACCCAAAAATATTTAGGCGGTTATGATAGAGAACGTCATTAATTCAATAAGTCTGAGGAGAATGATGGCATTGTTTTTGGTCCCAAACATCATCCTCACCATAACTGCCCTTATAGGTATAGATCAAAACTCGAGTACATGAGTTAATGTTGGAATGTGTTGAATGGGAAGCCCATGTGATCAACAAGACATCAATTTTCCATTGAATGGTCACATGCAAGATGAGTGTATCCCTATAAATATGAGCCTTCATCAACAAGAACAGATAGAAGAAGAGAGAACTAGAGTTTCAGATTAAGAGAGCCCAAAACTAATGGTCATTTCCATTTTAAAACTAGTGAGCAGTCAAATGTTACCATCACCTCACCTTGTATGATAGAAGAAGATATTATGTCGTGAGTGGTATAGTAGCAAGAACAAGAACCAGAAACGATGGTGTGAAAAAAGCCACAAACAGTTCCTAGGGCCGGTTTGGCCCCTGCTTCAGCCTCTTGTTCGGGCTCTGCATCGGCCCCGATTTAGAATCCACCTGTTAATCCGCCAATTGTAGGTCAGCGACCATTCATGTCGAAGAGGGAAATTCCTGAATCATCAAGGCCTTAGGTGAGGGTTCCAAAGTTATCAAATAAGCGTAAGGCCACTGAAGCAATCCCTACCGAGAACACACCACCTTCGCCGTTGCAAAGAGAAGAAGATACCACTATATAGGAGAAGAACCTACTACAACCGTATCTTCGTCTAAGGTGAGAAAAGGAACCTAATTTCAAGCTTCCAACAAAATCACACTCTTCCTTGGTCGTACCCCAGATCCATGTGAAAGTGCCGCTACTAATGAACATAATCCTGAAACTGGTAAAATTACAATTTGAAGATACTGATACAAGAAAGCAAGTAGACCTGGAGAGAAATAACTACATGATCACGACGTCATCCATCCCTCCTAAGACACAGTTGGTAGTCCCAATGCAATGGGACTGAGGTATAAAAAGCACACGCTTTCTCAACTTACTGCTCAAGCCACACTTTGGCTGAAGTAAGTATGCAAGCACATATGTCAAACAACTCCTGGTATGTTTCCATGGAAGATATTTATGGCTCGATCGACCCTATGTTGTTGACGTCGAGCTCATTTCATTGATAATGGTTTTTTCAAAACAAGGGCATGATCCTACACCATATTTGCATGCAAACAGAGACACAATGAAGATAAGGGAGAAGTATGACCTTCAATGCCCGAATAAAGAATTTATCATTTCCTCTATTACTAACAACACAATGAGGTTCACTGCAAATATTTTATATTGCAAGTTGTTGTGCAATCTGCGACCCACCGAGTGCATCGCTAGGACGATGGAACTTGTGGAACAGTGTGCAGAAGGAGTGATATTCAATTGGTTGCAATATCTATTGAATGAGATGTTGGAGGATGTCGAGCAGGAGAAGTAAGAGATTAAGGCCAAATTCCACTGCTCCTTGTTGCTCATTTTAATTTATTGTATTGTTTGGTAAAACACACCCAAACACCAGCCGTTGGATGTCCCAATGCTTTTCCATGGCGCAAAGTATAAGAACCTCTGGAGGGACACGAACGATAGGATTTGGTAGAAGTACAATAACATAGAGTTCTTTCTGCATTGGGGGGGGGAATTACACGAGGTAATCAATCACCATCACTGACTATGGGATGCGACAGTCCATAAGTATTATTTGTTTATAATTTTCCAAGATGTCATGCACAACATTATTCTGGAACCGCGCCAGGATCTGATGAAGCTAGCACTACCAACGCTTTTCATGTTTACTGACTCAAATGTGAGAACGACCATCTACGAGTGGCCTGTAGAATGATGCGTCCCTGTCAACGTGCAAATGGACCAAGGAGGTAACAAGGGAGGAAGCAACCAAGGAAATGACCAATACAAAGAATAAGGCAATGATGGAGACAACGAAAAAGATAACCAGTCCATAAGTTCAGATGATGATGAGAATGATCAGAGCTCTACTCATGAGGATTCAAAAGGCCTCAGCTGAAACGCAAGAATCATAAAGCTGAAAAAACATCTAACACTTCCAGTTTAGTCGAGGACAACATGAGATTTATTTTTGAATCAATCATAGATGTCACAATGTCTAGTATTAAAAGCTTAAGTAAAAACTAGTTGCGACTGACTGACAAGCTGGCGGAGGATATTAATACACTCACTATGGCTATCAATGAATTCAAAATCATAGTTGAGGCTGAGACATATGGTGTGGATCCTAATTACAATCTAGTAGCATCACTGCCTTTTCTACTGGTGAAGATAGATGTCCAAGCACAAGCAATGGATATGGGGACACCCGAGTTTGATCATGTTTTCCATGAGTTTGGGACACTATTTATGGATTTCTCCAAACTTGCATTGGCCAAAGTATACATAGCTATGCATGTGATCGAGACTTAAATAAGGATCCAGGAGAATGATCTTGCATATCAGGCTGCCAAGAAGATAAGGAAGGAAAAAATTTGCAAGGCCCTCCTTCACGAATAACAACAAGAGATCAAAGCACGTGAATAGACCAGGCTTGCACTAGATGAAGCCATCAAAGATGCAGTCACATAGTTCCCTTTGGAAGAACTCTAAGAAGATGTAGATATAGTTGTAAAGGTAGCACACTTGTCCATGATTGCTACAAACCTAAGAAAAAAGGTCGAGGAGATGAAAGTGCAGAAAATACCAAGAACACCTCCTGAGGTGCTTGAAGAGAACAGGAAAAAAACATCTCACGCTGTTGAGAGGATAAGGCAAGGAGAAAAACTATGCACTAAGGAAGTTGAATCTATCACTGGAACTTGGGAATTGCTTTCTGAAAATGAAACCATGGAGAAAATTAAGGAAGAGGCACGAAAATTTGATTTAAAGATAAGCACAAATAAGGAAGACATAAAGAAGTTGCTGATCAAATAGAGGAGAGAAAAGGTCATTGAGATGAAGAAGCTACAATAGGAAGTAAAAAAACTCCACGACTAGGAGCAGAAAAGAAACAAGGAAGTCACAGCACAACAAAGAGAAGACAAAAGAGATACAAGGCTTCTTCAACCTATGCAACAAAACCTCCATCTGATCACCCAGTCGCTACAAGAAGGATCGTTGAAACATATCAGTTCCCACCATGTGGAACAATTGGCCAAGCAGGTAGAGGAAGTAGCACAAGAGGTTTCCCAAGTGCAAGAAATTTTGAAATATTTTTAGGACAAGGATGATCCTGTGGTGCAACCTATGCAAGAGAATTAAATTTTTTCTTAGTTGCTCGAGATGAGCCACATGTGAGTGTTGGGGGTGTGTTGGGCCAAGATATAGATATAGGAAGAAATTGAAGTGCAAGCACAAGAGAAAAAGTAGGTAAATGATGAAAAGGAAGCGCAAAGTAGAGAAATATGCGATGAGGAAAATAAAACCCATAGTCAGTGGAAGGTGGCAGGTAGAAGAGTTAACGCTAGAAGGTGAAAAGTCAAGAATGACAAAAGTTGATAGCGTGACAGCAGGAAAGAGCATATAAAGTTGAAATAGTTTAGATCTGAACAGATCTGAAAGTTTCAAACAAAAATTCACTTTGTCAGATGGCAGATCTGACTGAAGAGAGTTGAAGATGGAGCCTAGATTCGGACAAGAGTTCAAGAACTAAGGAAGATCATATCAATTGAGATTTTTAGTATTCCCCAGAGGAGTCACTAGATTTGTTATTGGGAATATTGCACCTTTTGTGGACAGAAGTTGTTCCTCTGGTCTGAATGGTTCAGATCCAGAACAAATGAGTGAATGACAATGGATGAAGACCTTCCCTGAATAATATAGACACCTGGAATACTACTTCGATTGTGAACCTGTGTACCTGGAAACATATCAAACATACAAGCACATCAAAGCTACCAGAAAATCATCTACTTATCCATGTTAGTGACTAAGGAATCTAACAACATGTACATGTGAAATCAAAANTGTATTAAGAATGTATGGAGAATCTTACAACTGTTACCTTAATGTCGACAAGACCATCCACAAGACAAACACTTCATCCCCATAAGCTCAAACTTTGCTCTCTATGCTCTCCAATGAGTTGGACTAAGTAGTCAATCCAACAGCATAACAATACCTCTATAGTTCTCCCCCTCAACTATGGATGTGAGCTTGTATTTATAAGGCTCAATGGATAGGAATAGTTGAGAGAATTGTGGGTGAGGTGGCTCCAATATCCTACCATGGGGGATCTCGAGCTCAAACTCACCCATAATGATAGGGATAAGGGAGGACAAGAGGATCAAGTTCTAGAAGCCTCAAGAAACTTCTCTTTTTCCCATTTTACCTAGGGTACCGCTTTTCTTCCGTTATGACAGAGCGGTTTAGATGAAAATCACTTTTAGACCAAATACTATAGGCGGTGGCACCGCTTCTATAAAACAGGATATAGGTGGTGATGAGCAAGGTACCACTAATCAGTCACAGGGAAAGCACGGTGCTAGGTTTTTTTAAGTAGAATTGAAAAACAAAGCATGTTCGCACTCTAAGTGTTGAGATTAAGGGCAAACATGCAAGTTAACAGTATTATCACATGATGGTGACAGGATTTAGGAAGAAAAAAGGAGAGAGATCCCTCCTATTAGGGTAAGATTTTATTCTAGTTTGATTTATGCTCTTACTATTTGCTTGTTTCATCTCTATTGGAGTTCCATGTATTTTTAGTTTAATTTCATGCTTTCCAATTATCTTTTCCAAAAACACCTATGTTTTAACCATCTATTTGTGTAAGGATTTCTAAGTTGCAGGTGATCTTACTTGTAGAAGAGGTTGATCTGGTTTGCATCTTCCTCATCTTCAATATCTTCTGTAGGACATAGTTCCTCAGTGTTCCACCAAAGCAGACTCCAAATCCCAACATTCCCAGGATTCCAGGACTCTTTCTCTCTCTTGATCCTTCAAAAAATCAATTTATTACCTGGTTACTATGTTTGAAAGCTTTGATATCATTTGGATCATTTATATTAAAGTAAAAATTACATAGTTCTGTTGTTTCAAGGCTCATATACTATATCTCATTCTTAAAAGAGTTTCATAAATCATTCTAGATCTAGTTTAGGGAAATTGTCTGTTTTGCATGAAAATTTAAAGATAATCCGTAGGTTGCATGCTTTATATTTTTGTTTCTGTTTTAAAAAGATTAAATCTAGCAATCAGTCCATATTTCATTAGCTTCCCAAACACCAAGCCAAGATCCCAAGGAAATATTTCTTTCCTTGGTTCCTTTTGGGCATATTTCATTCTAACATGCTCGCTGTATTTTAGTAGGCATAACAGAAAGAAGAGAAGCTGATGTTTGAAAGTGGCTTTGGGATTGTTCAAATGTCCCCAAGGGTCTCCCTTTTGACCATAATTTTAAAATTTTGGGAAATTTTTAAATCCTTGGTTTCATCCTATATAAAAACCAAGAGGATTCAGATAATTTTACTGATATTGTAATAGCAAATAATAAAAATTTTCTCCGAATAGGCTCTTTCGATCCCATTCCCCATCCCCCCTGGAGAGATTCGCACCTTTTTTGTCATTTTTCGCATTGTCTTACTTATTTTCAATTTAGATTAGCTTAATTCATGCATAATAACATGCTTTTATTACTTTATCATATATTCCATATTAAATTATCAAAGTAACTCGAATACTTAACCCATGACTTCCTGATTGACCCGCAAGGGGAAAGAGATGTGTGGTATGAATAATTAGAAAAACTGTGATTTGTTTCTATTTAATGCTTATCTTTTATTTTCTATAAGTAATTTTTCTAAGATCAACCCCCTCCTTGATTCCCCAATTGGGGTCCACTTGGACCGAAAGAGGTTCCTGGAGGGTTTTTCTTTCTAAGAAAACACACCCTTTAAAACTCAATAAAATTAACAAGACTCCGGTGTGTATGCTATGTACTTGGATGCAGTTCATCCAATAAATCAAGATACATCAAAAAGAGCATGAGTGAATAGTTTAATTACTCTTCACCTCCCCCAATCAATCACCATCAAGCGAAAATCCAATGCCTCGATCAAACTGTAAGCAGTGGAAAAATACCCAAAGGAAGTGGGAACTCCTAAAAGGTGACCTCGAGGCACTGATCTCTTTTACACATTTGGGTGCATTATGAACAATGGTCTCTGAAGGAGGAGCAATTCGATAAGTCAACTTGAATAATAGCCGACTAAGTCAATCAGCCGACTTAGTCGATCAGCTGACTAAGTCGGTCAGCCGACTAAACTATAGATTAGGTTGGCCACCTAAGGTCGTGTTGGTTCACCGAACTGACAGGTAGTTATTTTTTAACTGTTTTGTAATCATATATATTAGGCTGTTGAGCCAGATGAGAACTCAGTTCAGCTCTCTGTGTTGTATGGACCCATTCATGTAATATAATTTTTCCATTCACCTACTTGTTCTTATCTCTTGTCTCTGTTATATATGTATGTTTTAGTATGTATTATTGGTAACCTTACATGATCTGTGAGATTACAACATTGGTTCCATTGCTGGTAGTACATATGTAAGATATATGCAAATAGATGATATCAGAATATGAGATTAAGGACTGGTGGGAATGTAAAGTTGCAAATTATTTACAGAATTACGCACGAAGGAACAGATTAACAACCGCACAAGAAAATCAAGATTCTTTACATAAACACATGAGAAGTTTGTAGAATCAGTGCCCCAACTTCTGAAGAAACACCTAGATGAAAAATTTGGAAGGGACTAAAGACCAACAGTTGCTGGAAAAATTGATCCAAGGAGGAAGAACAAACTTGTCGGAGTGGTTCAAGAAAATCGTCGATGACTTCTATGAGGAGCAAGCAGTAGAAGACAGGACTTTGGTGGAAACCATCAAGGAGAAATTTTACACAGACCTCACCGAGTAATTTCTGTGCTCCTTACCGACCTTGCTGTTTAAATTCCTGATTGAGAAGGGAGTAGGTCATATTGTCGAACCTCGTCCATCACTTCATGAACTGCCATCAAACTCTAACTGGGCGGAAAAGCAAAAGAGGTGGGAAAAATTCATTGCAAAAAGGGAGTGGGAATGCTTCCTAAGCAAGTAGACCAAACTATATGGGATTTCTAAAAGCGTTGGGTAGGCTATGGGGGGGTAGCTAGTGATATGTCAAGATAAAGTAGAGTGGATTCTAGTTGACTAGAAGGAGATACCATTCACCAATAATGAGAAGTCAACCAAAACGGAAATCAAGAAAATAGTATCACACAACGGTATGTCGGATAGTCAAAAAATAGAGAGGGAAGAGAGACAACAGAGGAAGGAAGCAAGAAGAGAAAGAGCCTTAGTGCTCCATAGAGGAAGAAGTCCTAGGGTGACCAACCAGGAAGGAAATCTGCCAGAGTTGGGTCATGACCGATAAGAAGAAGGTGTGGAAAAAGAGGCATCCCCTATGGAGGAAGAATTAGGGATAGAGTAGCCAGAAGCTCTCCAATTAAGAGCTCCCCATGAAGGAACAACTCTCTCTACGTTGAATCCACGTACCCAGATACAAACTATTGTGGAGGAGGACCTCTGACCAGGAGCTGGTGACTTTGGTATATGGAGTCAAATAGACGACGAGACATACACTGGAAGACGCCTCATTATCAGTCGACCAGAGGAAGGAAATTGGGTTACCTTTCAAGTAGTACCCTCCAACCGAAGTATCGACTTACTCTTACCGACACATGAAGGAGCACCCCCCCTGCCAAATACAGCTTTGGAAGACACAACACATTTAGAACTATGGACAAATAGTAGCAGTGGGATATTGATAAGAGAAATCAACACTAACCAACCATTGGTCGAACAAGAATCGACAACCGACGGGAACGAAAGTTCCGTCAACCATAGTTCTGTAGAAACAAATCAACCAATAACCCCACAACCCCCACCCCCTCCTCCACCACCGCCACCTCCTAAGAGAAGTGACAGTGATTCCAACATGGGTCACGGATCAACACACATTCCTCTGTATGAGGGGGATGAGGACCCCATATGACACAGGTTCGTCTGTGAGTCAACTTGGGAGGCTAACCAAGTTACAGACCAAGACAGACAGATGGCACAGCTCGTTGGTTCCTTGAGGAAAAGGGCATCAACTTGGTATATGACCTTTTCTGAAAGACAACCCAGAGTAACCAAAGCTAAGATTAAACCACAATTTCTATCATTTCTCAAAACTCCAGATTCAAAACATCTGGCAGTGAAAAAACTAAAAACAACATCACAGAAGCCATGAGAAACTATCTGCGACTATGATAAGCGATGGAAAGACCTTCTGAGCTAGTTGGACTATGTTATAGATGAACAATTACTAATCCAGTGGTTTCTTGTAGGTTTATCTCAGAAAGTTCACCAACATATAAGTCTAGAAACATTCAAATCTTATGAAGATACGCTTACAAAAGATCTCCAAGTGGAAATGGATGAGGACATACCTGCTTAATCCACTGATCACAGAATTGAAGAATAGCTCGAGAGTGTACAGAAGTCTTTAAAGGAGTTAAACCTCAAAAATCAGGATATCTGGTGCACAAAGTGCTTGACGGCTGCACATTCCAAAGACAACTGTCGACAGGAATACAACCGACAGGATGTTCGATTCGTGCAGATCAAATGTTTTTGTGACATTTTCCAGGAACATAGAGACTACTCGACAAAAGACTTCCCATTCAACATGAAGAATGACAACGCATCCTGGTGTCCAATCTGCAAAACTAAAAATCATAACACAAGCGACTACCATTTGAACTTGAAGAACTAACAGAATTATCATGTAGTCTACCAAACCAATGTAGTTGCACAAAATAATGAGCAAAACAACTTACCAAATGATTAGAACAGTCATAGATACAAAGGTCAAAGATATGAGTGTCGGTATGACAATTGACGTGGAGGCTATGGAGGACAAGGTCGATTCCCTAGGAATCTAGACAACCGACCACGTTGACCCATCCAATGATTTACATGTTATACGAAGGGACATTGGTATGCAGACTATCCATATAAAGACAGAACTGACCTCAAATTTTGTACTCATTATGGAGTAGGGGATCACCCACTAGAGGATTTCCCTACAATGTCGAAAAAAATAAATACAAAGAAAAATGTTAATGTCTTGTCATGTGTGCAAAAAAATGATGTAATGAACACAAAAAAATTGCATATTGTAACTCGACAAGGAACAAAAACAGGAAGTGATAACTCAAGAATCAGCAAAATAAAAGAGAAAAATGTCTACCCTGATCCACTTAAACAAAAACAAACATACAAAGAAGCAACAAATGTATTCAAATAATTTGCATGGCAGGAACAAGCTAACGATAATCGACATAACACAATAAATGAATTAATACAGCTCATACAAAAAGACAACTTAGTATCTCAGTTCATCGATTTTCTATATGAAATAAAACATAACAACTCTGAAAAACAAACAAAGAATATCTGCAGCTTAAATAAAAATTATAAAGGTTATGCCAACCCACTTGTCGGCTTGGAAATCAAAGGATACCATGTCCGACAAGTAGTGCTCGACTTTGGATCACAAGTAAATAACATGACTCGTGACACTTGGGAACAAATGGGCATACCTCGACTATATGAGTCAAGCATATACCTAAAACTAGCCGACCAAGGCCTAATTGAACCTATTGGAGTCTAGAAAAATGTTGACACAACTATAAAAGGAATCTCGACCAAGGTCAACTTTTAAATCATTGACCCTAAGGAAGGATCCAGTTCCTTCCTAGCATTAGTAGGTTGACCCTGGGGTAGAAAGATGAAAGCATCGATATCCCTGGACAAAGAGAGAATCAAATTAAAAGGAAATGGACAAAAGGTCATTGTACCTATTCATCCATCTCAAGGAAAACCTTGGATTGAACCTATCGATGAAGAAGTCAACATCCGACAACTCTACCAGATTCAAAACAATGCATATTATACAGAACCGAATATCCATGGAGAACTTCATTTAGGCAACCAAGACTTAGTTGGTTATAATTCAGACATAGAATTATATGATTGGGAGATTAAGAACTATGAAACACAAGAAAGAGGGTGTTGGACTATTCAAAAAGTGCAGAAAAAGGCCATCCAATAGTGCTTCATAGTGTCCATTGTCCCAAAAATCTTTGAGAAGAAAATTAAGTAATACCTTACAACCTACCAATGTAAATACTACACAAATACCAAGATACAAGGAAAGAGAATCACCAGTCATGCATGTAGAACAAGTTTCCAAAAATATTGGTGAACATGGCCCACTTCAAAGCCTAGTAGAAACTTTTATAGGACAAGATGCTAGATGGTGGGATACCCACCAGACAAGACTACAGACCTGGACAACAACTTCAAATTACTTTGTCGAAAGGTTTGGAGGAAAGAAGTTAACCCAACAGGCTCAGATACCTATATTCACTTAAGGACAAAACCCAGAAGATCATATTAAGACATGTGAAAAAGAATGGAGAAAACTTGGATACAAGGATGAACGAGCATGGCCACACTTGTTCCCATCAACCCTCTCCGACCTACCAAACAAATGGTATAAAATGGAAGAAGATAGAGGTGAAAAATTCCTATGGCATGAACTCAGGGAAAATTTCATTAAGGATTTCAACTTTATACCACAAAATGAAAACTTCATTGAAACAACAAAATAGATTAAAGAATGTATACATCCGACCAAAAACAAACCCTTAAAAGATAACTAATAGACAATGAAGTGTAACACTATACAAACATGGACAAAACTACACTCAACAAGATTACAATTAGAAAATGAAAACACATAAGGCAAAAGATTTAGATGGAAATCAAACCATGTCGAAACGACCAAACCTATTTTTACGGTCCTTAAAGTGGAAATAACTGACAAACAGGATACCGACAGAATGAATGCAGCTGACTTCCCTGCCACATTCTCACTGTTTAAGGAAGGAATTCGACCAATCGATGAAGCCAAAGCACCATAATGGATAGATGCTAAAGTCAAAACTAGGGAATTTGACATCTCAAATGATGATCGACCAAAAATGGCAAAGATTGGTGACTATTGGAGTGAAGAGCAGACCACAGAGATAGTGAGCTTATTAAAAGAGTTCCAAGATGTATTTTCTATAGATTATAAATACCTCAAAGGCTTAGTCCACTAAATGGGAGAAATGAAGATTGACACTAAACCTGATGTTAGACCTATGAAGAAAAGGCCATATAAACTAGCTCACAAATACAAAAAGATAGTCAAAAAGGAAATTGATAACATGCTTACAGCAGGCATCATCTATCCTATTGACCAATCAGAATGGGCAATTCCAATGGTTGTACAGCCTAAGAAACATGATACGACCAAACTAAGAATTTGTGTCGACTTCAGGGAACTAAATAAAGTTACACTGGCAGACCCATTTCCAACTCCTTATGTAGATGAAATCTTAAATGAAGTTGCAGGACATGAATGCTACTCATTTACAGATGGATTCTCAGGTTAGAACCAAGTGCCAATAACTAAAGAATACCAGAAGAAGACAACATTTGTATGTGAATTTGGCTCATTTTCTTACAAGTTTATGCCTTTTGGATTAAAAAATGCACCTGCAGTATTTTCTAGAATTGTTGTCAAAACATTTCAAGAATATATTTATAGGACCATGGAAGTATACTTTGATGATTGGACAATATACTCCATGTTAAAGGATCATTGCAAATGACTCAGGCTTATGTTGGAGAGATGTCGACAAATTCAACTATCCCTAAACATCAAGAAATGCATATTTGTGACCCCCATAGGGATATTATTAGGGCACATTGTCTGTAAGGAAGGTATCAAGGTTGACTTTGCAAAAATCAAACTTATCCTCAACCTAAAACCACCAGTAAACCCAAAACAAGTCAAGGTGCTACTTGGCCACACAGGCTATTACAGAAAATTCATAAGATATTATTCAAATATGACCTATCCACTTGAAGAACTATTAAGGGAAGATAAAGAATTGAACTGGACAGAGGAGTGCCACATATCATTCAAAAAATTAAAAAGAAAACTAGTCGAAGCACCGATCCTAAGGTTTCCAAACTAGTCGATCAAATTCCATGTTCATATTGATGCATCAGGCCTAGCAATAGGATCAATCTTAACTCAACTAGGAGATGATGGAATGGATTATCCTATAGTTTACAGTAGTAGAAAATTAAACAAAGATGAAAGAAACTATTTGACAACAGAAAGAGAAGCATTAGGAATGGTCTTTGCATTACAAAAATATCAACATTATCTTCTAGCTAACCCATTTATATTCTATACCGACCATCAGGCACTTGAATATCTCGTTAATAAACCACTACACCATGGAAGGATTTGTCGATGGCTATTATTATTCCAAGAATTTGAATTTGAAGTTGTTGTTAGACAAGGTAATTTAAATGTCCATCTCAACCATTTATCCCGAATCGACACTGGAGAAGAGCCGACAAGAGTCAAAGATGACTTACCTAATGCACATTTATTTCGGATAGAAGTAGTCTCAGCAGAGTTAGAAGAAATAGACCAGTTCTTGGAAGATGGGCATGCACCAGAAGGAATGAGTACAAAGAGGAAGCAGATATTAGCTATGAAGGTTGTGCCATACAATCTTATAAATGGATTCTTATATAAAATGGGATTAGATGACATCCTCAGAAGGTGTGTACTAGAACATGAATGAGACAACATTATGCATGAAGCACATTATGGACCTACAGGGCGACATTTCCAAGCAGACACAACTGCAAAGAAAATCCAACAGTCACGGTTATGGTGGCCAACACTCCACAAAGATTGCAAAAATTTTGTTAGTCATTGTGACAGATGTAAATGACTAGGTCGACCCTTGCCTAGTATAGAAATGCCTTTGATATCAGTAAACCCAAGTTTGACATTTGAAATCTTAGCCATAGACTTCATAGGACTATTTCCTATACCAGCAAAAAGGACAGGTGCAAGGTACATCATAACTGCAGTCAAATATGTAACTAAATGGGCAGAGGCTAAACCAGTCAACACATGTTCTAGTGAGATAGCTTCTAAGCTCATCTATGAGAAATCATCGCCAGATTTGGATGCCCACTAACCTTAATTAGTGACCAAGGAGCACACTTCATCAATAGAACTATCAAAACCCTAACCGACCAATTCCAAATGGACCATCATCGGAGTATAGCATACCATCCTCAGTTAAATCAACCAATTGAAGCATTTAATAAAACATTAACAAGAGGACTAACTAAAATATGTAATACTGATAAGGATGAATCGGACGTGCAAATACCTACAGTACTATGGGCATACAAAATAGCAAAGAAACGCTCAACCGACCAATCTCCTTTTCGACTAGTCTATAGACAAGAAGCACACTAGAGAAGAGTCGATAGAAGTCAAAGATGACTTACCTGATGTACATTTATTTCGGATAGAAGTAGTCTCAGCAGAGTTAGAAGAAATATCCTAGTTCTTGGAAGATGGACATGCACCAGAAGGAATGAAAGAACAAAGAAGAAGCAAATCTTAGCTATGAAGGTTGTGCCATACAGTCTTATAAATGGATTCTTATACAAAATGGGATTATATGACATCCTCAGAAGGTGTGTACTAGAACATGAATGAGACAACATTATGCATGAAGCACATTATGGACCTACAGGGTGACATTTCCAAGCAAACACAATTGTAAAGAAAATCCAACAGTCAGGGTTATGGTGGCCGACACTCCACAAAGATTGCAAAAATTTTGTTAGTCATTGTGATAGATGTCAATGACTAGGTCGACCCTTTCCTAGTATAGAAATGCCTTTGATATCAGTAAACCCAAGTTTGACATTTGAAATCTCGGCCATAGACTTCATAGGATAGTTTCCTATACCAGCAAAAAGGATAGGTGCAAGGTACATCATAACTGTAGTCAAATATGTAACTAAATGGGCAGAGGCTGAACCAGTCAACACATGTTCTAGTGAGATAGCTGCTAAGTTCATCTATGAGAAATCATCACCATATTTGGATGCCCACTAACCTTAATTACTGACCAAGGAACACACTTCATCAATAGAACTATCAAAATCCTAACCGACCAGTTCCAAATGGACCATCATCAGAGTACAGCATACCATCCTCAGTCGAATGGAGCAATTGAAGCATTTAATAAAACATTAACAAGAGGACTAACTAAAATATGTAATACTGATAAGGATGACTGGGATGTGAAAATACCTACATTATTATGGGGATACAGAATAGCATACAAATGCTTGACCGACCAATCTCCTTTTCGACTAGTCTATGGACAAGAAGTAGTAGTCCCACTACACTTCCGACAATAGACACCTATCATTGTAGAGATCCTACATGTCGATGTTGAACAAGGAAGAAAGGATCTATTTCAACTAATCAAACTCGAAGAACACCGACTAATGGCAATACAACATCAAGAAATTCAGAAACAACAACAGAAAGCATGGCACGACAGAAATATCAAGAACAAAAACTTGTCGGTAGGAGACCTTGATTTACTATACAATAGTTGAGTAAAAGCTAAACCCAAAAGGATCCATACAGAATGGATGGGACCCTACGTTGTCGAAGAGATACATACCAATGGATCAGTTCGACTAAGGACGTTACAGGGCATAGTATTCCAGAAACTCATTAATGGATCCTGACTAAAATGCTACAGAAACTAGAAATAAACCTAAAAAAAATCCTATAACGACCATAACCATAAACCAAAAGCTATAAAAACCTAGAAATCCAAAAAGAAAATAGTACTATACATGCATAACACTATGATAGGAAGTTACCATTTCGGTAATCGACATCATGCCCATCGACATAACACCATCGACCATTTTCATCGACCATTTTCATAACCGGAACCGACAGAAGAACTCGATAGTCCCATCACGCATTCATGACCTCGATCGCTGAAATAACTTCACCATTAATGCAAACTCAAGTGTTCCAATTGGAACATCATGTCCGCCATTAATACACTCAATGACAAACACATCCACAGCATCGCCTATAAATATTGGACCACCAAAGGATCATTCACCGCAATTCACACAGAGAAAGCATCAGAGCATCTAGTCGACTGAAAGCCAAGAATACCTTAGTGAAATAGCCCACCAAACCAACAAAATGGCACCCAAATAGATTAGAGCCTCAACCAAAGCCAAGGAACTTCAAACTGCATACACACCTTTAGTCTGTAGGATAAACAACATTAAGAATGCCAAGGTGCAGGAAGGCTCATGGAAAAAACTCAAGACCAAGATGCAAGAATGGGCGTATGTCAACAACAAGCCCACTCAAGCCGTGGAGAAAATCAAAATACAACACCAAATTCAACTATGTCAATGCACCACTCACCTTATCCCCCTTCACCACTAAAGTCTCATGTAGTACTTCTAACCCTATACATCTTCAACACCTATTCTCCTCCTATTAATGCTCTCAATCCCCGCTCCCCTTCACCCTTATAACCCATAGTGTTCCCATTCTATTAATATTTCTCCCCTTGACTTTACAACATCCTCCTAGGACCTTGACCCTTCCCCACCCCCTCTTAACTATTAACCATACTCAGTCGAGCTTATAACATCCTCCTAGAACCTTGACCATTCTCCACCCCCTATCAACTATTAATCATCCCGACTTGAACTTCTAACATCATGCTAGGCCCTTGGCCCTTCCCCACCCCCTCTCAACTCTTAACCATCCCCACCTAAGCTTTGAACATCCTCCTCGGCCTTTGACCCTTCCACATCCTCTCTAAACTATTAACCATACATTTCATGTATTTCATATAGGGCTATATTTTTTTCTCTACATAACGTGCACGCACTACAGAACTACATAATGCACACACGTTTTGTACTTCTATAACACATATGTGTTTTGTTGTTATATAATGCACACATGTTTTTTAGTTCTATAACGTGCACAAGTTTTCCAATTCTATAATGGAGGGGAATGTAATTTTAATTTAAACATGCCAATTCAGTTGCTCGCATTTCACCGATAGTCCTATGTGTATGGTTTGGAGTTTGCTTCGGTAATACAAAACATGAGCTATGGTATATGATAAGCTATAGCTAATTGAGCATGTCTTCTAGTTTCTAAAGAAGTTGGTGTTTACACACTTGTTACAGTATGCTACACACAATCATTTTTGATGAAATATTAAACATTGATACTATTTTTTTGCAGATTCTAAATATGTAATTTAAAAAAATATATATTTTATTTTCCTATTTTTTTTCAATTTCTATTGTCATCACTCCTTAACTCTAAAAAACATGTTGTACTTTTTTTTCCATAATGTTTTCAATTCTTAATCACTTTAAAAAGAAATTATATGGTGCCCCAGAAGACATTGACCTCTACATTCTAGAAAAAAAAACCCATTTCATGATTATTTCATTACGACCTTCAAATGTTACACCCACAAAAGACGTACCATTTTTAGGAATGATCACTTAGATAATTATAAAAAATTATAAATTACTAGTTTTATTTTCGAAAAATAGCGCTGCACTAGTGCTATATGTTCTCTTCATGCCTGCAAATTTTTGTATCCTGAAACCATCATTTAGGCCCTCAAAGGATGCACCCACAAAAACATATACCTTATCATTTGCCTAAAAAATAAAAAAGAGACTTAGAAAAAATGAAACTTAACATAGTTATAAAAAAATTCAATACATAAAACTTATATATTCTGAATCATGATTCAATTTCTTACATTTAATACTTTTTACTCAAAGAAAGATATTTTCTGTAAGTATCTCAAAAAATACAATTAAGTTAAGGCATGTCTGATTTTTTCAGTTTTCTATTGCATCTATTTTGCCAAAACTGACCCTCATTAGCATGCACTCACCCTTGTGTGTTGTAAACCATTCTATGCAAATCTATCTATCATACTCAAAGAATTGTTGTGGTTTTTATCATCCATGTTTAGAGGGTTTTCCCAAGTTGTATCTTGTCTCTCATAGTTGATTGATTTATATGGATGATTTATGGAGCTAATTTATGTGGTTGAAATATTTATGAGATTTATATGTGGCTGATATATATATATGTGTGTGTGTGTGTGTGTGTGTGTGTGTGTGTGTGTGTGTGTGTGTGTGTGTGTGTGATATATTTATGGCATTCATATGTGGGTGATATATTCATAGGTAGCTAATATATGAAATTCATATGTGTTGAATTTAATCAATACAAGTTTTAATGCTCAATATTCTATTATTTTGTTAAAACATCAACACCATTAACATGACTCACAATGGTTAATGATGTTCCTTAAACATGACTCGTAGAAGTTGATGACTTATTTCTAATATGAACTCAAGTGACTAAATATTTGCACTCAACACGACTCACATTGGCTGAGGAATTATGACTAGCATGACTTGTAAAGACTAAGGAATTTCCCCTAGCATGACTTCTACTTGAATTGTACTTCCTAGTGAAATGCCTCCTTGTCCTTGCATCTTCTTCTTATTTTTCCTCTTTATATTCTATTCAGAGTCTTCGTCAGTAGCATCTAGGATTTCACCACATGAGGTAGAAGGAGGAGGGAAATATGTAACTAGTGAACACAACAGAATTTGAGCCCAAAAATCTGACAACTGCCATGTCTAAAATTTCACAATAACCTGTCGGGTATTCAACAACCTCAATTTTTTTTTCATCGGTGGCATAACGTTGGATATTTGATGACAAGCCAAGGTCATCGAATTTCCAATGACAAGGTCATCGAATTTCCTATGACGAGGTCATTGAATTTCCTATGAAAAGGTAGTTGAATTTCCTAGGACAAGGTCGTCGAATTTCCTATTACAAGGTCATTAAATTTCCTACGACAAGTTTTTCGGACTAGGGCCCTAGGATGTCGAAAATACAATGGAAATCTAGCGTCAGAGCCATAACAGCATTGTCAGATTGACATGAAATCCGAAAAAAGTTGCTAGGCATTGAACGTCGAATAACCGACAGGGTACTGTATATTAATAATAATAAAAATTGTATATTAATAAAAATTGCTCAGTTTGTATGGTTTTCAGAATTCCAAATTCATTGATTTCCATATCAATGTGAGCTTATCTCTTGGGTTCGGCATGATCTGAATAAGAGAAAATAAATCCCTTTTATTAAATCCTTACTCATAAACTAATTAAAAATATCATTATGTCAACCTTGTAGGATCATTAAACACAATCTATTACTTGTATACTTCCCCTTTAGTCGTTACCTCCTAGATTACCCATACCAAAAAATACTATTTTGACTACACCCCAATTGTTTGGCATATCTATAATGCTACCGTTGAGAAAAAACAATGACAAGATTTTGTTTAAATCAATTACAAAACCATCAAGTAAGCATGTGATGAAGCATGCACCCAACTATAGAATTCTTTGGATACAAAGCCTAACAATATAAAAAGAGAAAATAGTTGCGAAAGACACAATTTTTGCATCATGTGATCACTATGTGCATTGTGGCCTAAAATACGAACACATGTACCTGCCTCAAGTGCTATAAATTAAGAGTTATAACAATAGGTATAGTAGTTGGATCATCCGTATGCTTTCAACTAAGAAATTTGCAAATGGTTGGTACGACTACAAATAAAAGGATTCCTAGCATAGAATAACTCATTTAATCCTAACTAAATCCTATTGGATGTCAAAAGCTTTCTCCCTAATTAGAGGGATAATTTTTTTCTTACACAAGTTGTTCAATAAGTCATACTACTATGAGTTGCAACTTGAATCACTAAATCCAAATATATACTATGTTTCCATGTCCTAATCCCTTCTGTGGTTATTAACTTATAAGATTTTGTGTTTCCTATGGTCCTCTTTCAGCTGCACTTTTTGTATTTCCATAGTCGTTCCAAAAAAATATATTACTCAAATATTAATTTCATTTACCATATATCAACAAATGAAATTCACACACAAAAATAGCCTTGAGCACATGAAATAGTTTTGCATATTGAACTCACTTTCTACAAAATATACAACAAAAACATAAAATAACACCATATCAAGTCATTTAGATTGGAAAATCAATCATGTAGTCAATCCTCTGTATTTTAAATTAAATTTATCCTTCGTTAATCCTATAGGTAACCATGGTGTTCTAGTTTCCCAAGCTTTATGCTCTCCCCCACCCAACATTATTTGTTCACTTTCTCTATCTATAATCATTTCCATTCTTCTTCGCCACTATCTAGAATCCCACAATATCCGTCATTATCTCTCCTTTTGTCAGTATAAACTTGGCCTTTACGAAGGAGAAAAACATGCATACCAATATGAGCAAGATGTTGATGAGCTAAATGAGGATACACATTAAAAAAAGGCAACATAAGTAAGAAGGAAATTATGATCGACAACCTCCTTTTCAATTATACAATGAATTAGTATTGAAACAAGTTTGATTTTCACTAAAGAGTTTGAATTGATAGCATTAAGATGCTAGAGGAAACATTTACAAACTCTCTAGAGGCGACAAAGGATAACTGGAAGAGTAACCTTTCACAATAGCAACACATGGAAGTTAAGATTTATTCAATGATAATTGTACAATAGTAGCCTTGTTATCATTCCCTAAGAAAGCTAATCAAGGAGAGGGTAGGCTCCAATCACAAGTGTAAGTGTAAGGAAATCGTGTGCATTGTGTATCTACTATTATGTATATATTTAGTAACAATATGATAGTTGGTTATTAATCCAAAGTGACATGCCTATTATCCTTGAAATGCATACTAGACTGGCTACAGGGCTTGATCACCTTTAGGAAGAAAACTCAAACTTTCAATAGGTCTCAACCACTAAATTAATTACATACTAACCTATTAACACTGTAAGTCCTTGAGATCAAGTGCATAAGACCTATATGCCTTCGAAGAAGGTAAGGAAGATTTATCTTATTTACATAATAGATGGAATCCCTGAGAAACTTCTTACTCTCTTGGTAGAGAGCCCCAAAGGAAGGTTTCCAAAGAACAAATTCTCGTCGTGTATTTGAAATTATATAACATATCAAGAAAACTAAGTTGAATACCAGCTTAAGGTTACAAAGCTTAAATTTCAATATGCTAAATTTATGGGTAACTCAATTTTCAAATCAATTTAACATTACATTAATACGAATTACAACTCTTCATTAATATTAATATAGATATAGGAATTTTTATTAATAGGAATTAACACTCTTCAATATTATTATAAGCAATTTTTAATGATAATTTTGAGTAAGAATCTTTATACTAAAAACTAAATTTTAACATATTAAAAAGTGTAAGAATAATTTTAAAAATATTGTTATATACTTGAGTTTTATTACACACATATCCATAAAAATTGTAATATAAGAAACAAAAAAACAACGCATAAAACATATCATGAGAAAGAAAGAAAAAACAACACAAAACATATAATGAAAAACCAAAATAAGAAAAGGGAATAAAAAAAGGAGAATTCCCAATATATATGTTGAAAAATATGGCAATAATTAATCCACTCCCTTCACTCAAAATAGATTGTATGAATCAACAATTCGATTTTTTGCATGAAAATAAATACACATTTCAATCTTTGATTAAAAAGTACAAAGAAGACTTTTTCTGAACAAATCAAATATACACAGTGCTTTCTATCAACCAATTTACCAATTCTCCCTTTTATTTGGGCTCATATGAGACGAGTTACTATTCCATGGGCATCATTTACATGAAAACCTAATTTTCATGTAAGCATTGTATAGTTAATGAAAACTCATAGTTCTAAAGTGAAAATGCTAGAATCCACTCTAACATCAATTTGAGTTTACATTTTTTTTCACTCCTTCAAATTTATGCATAACTAAGTGTTAGAGCAAATAACCCTCTACCTAGCCCCTTTGGGTCATCCTAAGCATCATTATAGCTAAACCCTTATCTCTCAGGGACCTAATACTGACATGCATGGCCTAAATGGTGCCCTCCTCTAATATAACTTTGCTTAGTTTAGTTTAGTTTAGTTTAGTTCATGCCAATTCAATGTGAATTTAATGCATATATTAGTTCAATTCCAAGGATCTAATTAGCCTCATGTGTGTTATATGAGTCTTTGGAGTGCCTGGATCACATGCATGTGCCTATACTCAGTCACTTGATCTTGAATGTAGTTGTAACTACAATTAGAGTGTCTCCTAGTTCACTTAGGGTTCACTTAGTGTAGTGATGGCATAGTTAACTCACCCTAGTGAGTGTGCATTCTATCATGAGGATATATTCTCTCCACTTAAACCTAATTAGGGTTCATAAATACCTAATTCGAATTTAAGTCTAGGGTGATTAATTATACTATCTACTTCATTCATTGAAGATTAATGAAATACATCAATCCTTCATTTTATTTGTTCTACTAATTTTGTGTGATGATTAATGCTAATACATGTGTTACATCAATCATTGGTTATTGATCCCTTTTCACATCTCATCTATTTAGTATTTATGCCTTGATCTATATATGCTCAAGTTTTACATGGTATTAGATCTATATGGATGCTAAACTAGTCAATGTTTTAGCTCTTGTTTGTCAAGGATCAAGCTATTGTAGATTGAAGAAAGGATTTTTAAACCCTCAAAGAGATATTTGTAGCCATGGATTTCCTATCTCCCAAACAGATTCTAAACCCTTCAACTATTATGAATGGAAATCAAGAGTAGATATGATCTTAAGGATGACGAGGCTCTACGGGTTCACAATGGATACAAAGGAGGAACCTTAGCAATTGAAAATTTTAAATAATTGAATAAAATGAATGAAGCATTCGGGCTTCTTTGCTATACTATTTCTCCAAATATACTATACCACATTAAATCCAAGAATACTACAAATGAAGTTTAGAGTATATTGTGCATTTTTTCGGAACACAAGATGAAATGAGGAGCCATCAATTGGAGGTGGAACTCATGATCTTGAGACCAAGTGATTTTGAATTTTTTCAAGAGTTTTTCACCAAGTTCAAATCAGTTGTCTTGTAACTCAATGTGTGTAAGATAGAGAAGGATAGCTAGGAAATGATACTCTCTATTCTCTCCAAATTGGGTCTTGATTATAATATCTTTGTTTCTACTTTCCATTCTACTAAATTGGCTCTTGGAACTGCCTACAAAATGCATACTTTGGATCTTTTTGTTGCATCCATCCTTCAAGAGGAAGATAACTTCTCACAAATGGGACTCCAAAATACCTCAAAGGTCCATTCACTTGCATCCAATGAGGGGAAGAAGGGTGCAAGAAATAAAAAAGAAATTGTGTGATAAACACCTCATTAAGACTGCTAGTACTCGGTTGTCTTTAAAGTTTAAACAGATCCATTAGCATAATCAACTGAAAAAATATGCAAGTTATTCCATGAAACATCTCCATTTTCTACATGTTACTGAAGCTCATACAACATAAAATACAACACAAAAATGAGACAAAATTTTCTATTAATTTCAATGGGAATTTTATCCATATTTTGTATTTTTCCAATGTTGGGCTAACATCTGCACATCACCTTAAATAGGAAAAATTCTGAGGCTGATAAAGATGATTGGATGCTTAAAAAAACATACTTGAAGAAAGTGAATATAATATGCATGTAGTCGACCAATAACAAACCATATTGAAACCCACTTCCCGATAAGATCGCCACTATCAAATCTCTGTAACAATTTATTCTATGAATATTTGCAAAATAGTTTGTATGCACCAGTAATATAGACATGTTTTATTGCAGAATTTTCACTCAACTTATATACTTTTCACCAAAATTCTATTGATATGGAGTAAATGTACAGTTGTTGTCTCCATAGGATAGGGGAAATAATCCTCAAGCCAAAATTCAAATCGTTTTAGGAAGCAATCAAATCAAATCATGGAATGCAACAAGGAAGAAAAAATGGTGTACTGTGAATTGCACAATTAAGATATAATTTGGTCAAGGCTTGCGTGTCAGTCTATAAAGTGATCACCAATTTTCTAAAGATAGGTTATTCTTAAAGGAACGAAGACCTGCATCCATTGTCAAATTCTTGTATTTCTTCCCACTATTTTGTTTATTACTCTCATTAATTATTAATATCATTTGATAAATTGCTTTCCACAATACATATTTTATATCTTTCACAATTGAAATAAAGATCAAATAGGTAATTAGTTATAACTTATAATAAAATCCAGTGCAAATTATTCCTATCAATTCAAGGTATGGGATCTTGACAAATCCTATCCACTTCCAAGGATTCACCCTTATTCTCAAGTGTTCAGAAAGAACTAAAGTTGTGTTGTTATCTCCAATTCTTCATTTTACAATGTAAAATGAGGTTCATATTTACTTAACAATACAAACGCTTTCAGAATACATGAATCTCTGTATTTTCTATAGATCATACCATAGAAATGAAAGACACACAAGGTAGACTTTTCAATGGAAATTAAGTTTCTTGATCTCTAGACCACCCTTTAATTGTAGTTCTAGGAGTAAAACTAGCAATTCCAAGAGTAACCATGGCTTTGTCTTTGGATTTTGAGGGTAATGCTTATAAGTCCCACAAATTTAGAATAAATACAAGTATCTTCAAGAATACTCATAGAATTTAATGAGACAAACCATATATTAAATAATCAATTCATTCTGAATTTATGGCATCAACTTGATGAGCTATAACAATATGGACTGCAAAATAGATAACCTTTTCCATTGTTTTGGCCATGTAACTCATATAAAGAGGACTAATTACAAAATAATTAGGAAAGAAAACATCTTTAGTCGATGCAAAGTGTTGGACATTGGTAATGTATACCGTTGGAACATGAATTTCATAATTTGCTTCACAAATTTAATCCTTAGAATCACATTGTGTTGGTGATAGAAGAACTTTAATAAAAAAGATAAAGCAAACAAACCCATCATAATAAATAGTAACAATGTCTTACTGTCTTTCCATTAGTGAGTTGAAGTTTACCTTTCTGGCCATTGATCTCTAGGACTTCTCCATCAATCCATACTAGTTCAGAATCTTCCACCCATACATGAGAACCAACAACAATGTTAATGGGAGCCTCCTGCATTGAGCCAAAAGATGCCAATGTCAGTAATGAATGAATGACTTATTAATGATTTCAGCGATGTTTCTTCAGTACCCACATGGATAGAATGGGGTCTCTCTGCTTCCTTGGAAAACCCAAATGTAGGGCCAGAAATCACAATCGGTTGACACTCACTAAGGTGAGCAAAATAAAACCAAATCTGTGGCTTTTCTTCCCTGAAATTTTTCCCTACTTCTATTAATCTCCGATGAACTTGAACCTTCAAGTTGTCTTGAACCCTTTTTACTAGCGCTCTTCAACTCCTTTTAGTAGGAATCTTACAAAACTCAATCACTATTCTTATTTTCATGCTCCTATTGCATATGTGGTTGAGACGACCCCATCAAACCCTAGGGTTAGTGGCAGGAACGGACGGTTTCAATCGTATTTTCAGTGAGTGAGAATCAAATGTCATTATGTGTGGTTCACATGGATATGCTTTCTTGATGTAGTGGCTTTCCTTGTTTTGGGTGAAGGTTAGTATTCAATGTGCCGTGGGGGTTGGGATTAATTCCTTAACTTTGAGAGTATGGTAGGTTCATTATAAAGGTTGTACTTTTATGTGAAATCATGTAAATTCCATCGTGTTAGACATATATTATTATTTATTAATTTTATATATTTTAAATTATAAAAAATATTGTAAAAAAATATAAATTATAAATAAATAAAATAATAAATAGGTAGTAAACAATAATTTATCAGTAAAAGAATAATTTATTTTTAAAATAAAAATGAAATAAAGTATGGTGGCGGGTACTTTATGATTCCAAAGGGAATGAAAAAGTTACATACTTGTGGGATGAAGGGTTGTTTTGAACAATGAAGTAGAGACGAGTGCTTTGTATCAAGCATTTTTGGTCCTTCAAACCCGTAAAGTTTAAAAGGTAATGATTTTTATGGATTTGTTTATAATAGTGAATTTATTCAAATACACACACACACAAAAAGAGGTGTAATATTGAGCAAATAATCTGAAGGATCATTTGGCAATTTTCATACAATAGGCAAGGATCTTTCATATACAACGTTGTTATAACAAGAAAGTCGATCAAATGGCAAACAAAGCCACTTACCTGGACAAAGGGGTTATCATCAACAACCAAGATCCTTCGAGTGTCAATTGGGTTCCATAACCATCTCTCATGGAAAAAATCAAAGGTGCAAAAGGAATTTAGGTCTAAAGAACTGCCCCTGAAAATTAATCAAAGCCAACTGGGATTCCAGCAAGCATGAAGGACATGCAAATCTATTTCACTTGTGAAAGGGAGCACTCAAGTCACATAGCGTATTTGATCCTCAAGGCTGTAGATAGATACATTCAATATAGGGTTTTAAATCCCATGTGAGGAACGACGATGATTAGGGGAAGCTTTGACATTTACCATTCCCTCTCTCAGAAAGGTGATTAGCATCTTCAATAGGCACATAGGGTTCTTATGGTTAGTGGTAAGCTTTAAATCCCCTTTCAGTTTACCCACTTGTGTTTCAAATTTCCCTTGCTTGGAATTAATTTTTATGTTACTAGGCACGTATGCGTATCATGGGTCAAACTCAATTTGTTAAATTATGTTTAAATTCTCCTCCTTGTTGTTTTTTATTTGGGTGAAGTCGAACCAATTCTAGACTGGGTTGTTTTTTTTCTATGTCAAAGAGGTAGATTGGGAATTTTTTAGGCAACGAACGGTCTAATAAACGTGGAACAAATGTGAAAGAATTATAACTTTGTAAGTTGATGGCTATCATAAATAAATTTAACTTTTTTTTTATTTTATTATTATTATTATTATTATTTTTTAACAAAAACTGAAAAAAGGATTTTATAAACAGGCTATGCACAGCCATTCATTACATAACAGAAGAAAGGAAAGATAATCCTGCAGATCAAAAAGGAAGCACTATGGGATTAACCTAAGAGTTTTCCAAAAAATTGCATACAAAGTTCTTCCATAATAACTAGCATCCCGGGCAGTATATACCCTTATATATTGCTTACATAAAAAAAGACAGAAATACATATATCCATAATAAAAAGAAACAAGTTACTGGTTTCCTCTGAAGTGTTTTGGCTGCACAACTGATTCCTCCTCCATTGGACGCTCCGCTTCAACAGTTGCACCATTGACCATACTGCCCTGATTCATGGTAATGAAATGTTCTAGGTCTTCCTCGATCCTGTCCACTTTACCCATCAACTCTTGTAGGTTACTTTCATTGTCATCAATCCGGGAATCATGGTTACTGATTTGTAATGAAGTGTAACTCACTGTTTCTCCCATACTTTTGATCTCCCACGCTATTTCCTTGTTATCCATGACTCCTATAGCAACCATCTCATACAAACGCCGCAGATTTTTCTTAATATCCAGAATGCCTGCATTAACCCCAGCTTGAGCCATTCTGCCACAATCTGCAATTATCTCTATGCAAGTGAACTGTCTGTATAATGGGCCAACAAAAAAAGCACTGCTCGATATTTCAAGCAAGGGAAAGCCAATGAAGCGACTCAGTACTGAAAGTTCTTGCTGGAGCACCGAACCCCCCTGACTGTCAAAGCAAACCAACATTCCCACAATGCCTTTTTGCCACTCGGAGCAAAGGCAGCCCAAGACTCATTGCAGACTACCGAAGTAAGAGGATTTTATGCCAAAACCAGTGCCTATAGACCAAGACTCAGAGGAGAGATTACAATGGCCATTGGAGAAGGCTACGAGAGAAAGTCTATCCTTCACAAAGGAATGAGTGAGAGGGAGAGCTTGCCAAGGGATGCCCTGCAGCCTCCCTCCTTCAATGCCAGTCACCACATGCAGCAGAATTCACAGCGTTTCAGGAGAACCAAAGAAATCCGAAGCCGAGAAAGAATACATGGCACTGCAAGGGAGCGGCTTAAGGAGAAGGCCAGAGTTAGAGAAAGTGTGTGAGGGGGAATAATAATAAACCATCATCCTGCATGTTTTAATGCCTGGAGATATCGAGGTGACAAGAGGACAGACGATAGTCCACGCAGCCAGGGGATAAGAGCTAAGAGGATAGGGAGATAAATGCTTGGAGCCGCCGAGAATGTAGTGGAGGCCAGCTACGTTATGGAGAGGCGGGCCGGGGGAAGGAAATAAGGAGGGGTGGAGAAGGACTAGGAGAAGGGGGAAGGGAAAAGGAAGAAGGGTGAAAAGAAAGGAGGGATAAGGGGAAGATGACGAGAGGGGAGGGGTGGAGATGAAAGAGAGAGGAGAAAGGGGGGGGCTGTAATATTTTTATTAACTTGGAGGAGGGGTAAGTGCTTCATTGAAAAATTTTGAGTAGTGATTAGTCGGATGGAAGGCTTCCAACACCGCATTAAGGAATGGGTTTGAGGGTGGGCTGGGCTCCATCCTGACTGTATTGACCTTGTGGGAGGGAAGCTCCCACATTATCCATAACGCCTGCTGCTGAATTATTTTGCCGAAGATTGTGATAAGTATCATAGGAGTTGGACATGAGAAGCTTGGCTTTTCCATGTAGCCGACGGAATTTGATAGCTCCTGTAGGATATCCATTGACCAATTTGTAGATGACATGCCTTGAGTCTCCAAATATCAAAACCTTACGAAGCTTCTTATTGTTTAAGAGGTGAAGACCCTGAATGAGGGCCAGCCACTCAGCTTCGTTATTGGTTCTTCTACCTAGCCCCCAAGCAAAGGTTAGTTCTACATATCCTTCAGGATTCAAGAGAATCCCCCCCGCGCCTTCCACCCCTATTAATATTATTATTATTATTATTATTATTATATAAAATAATTTTTCCTTGGTATATAGTAGAAAAATACTTACTAACATTTTTTTTAATTTATAATGCAAATAGTTTAATAATTTATAAAATTTATATATATAATATTTAAAAACAAATGTATATAGACATGATGATAGTGGTGATGATGATGGACATGATGTCGATGATGATGATGATGATTATGATGAGGATGAGGATGAGGATGAGGATGATGAGGATGATGATGATGATGACGAGAATGATGATTTCAATGATGATGATCCTCCTCACAAAAAATAAAGCTCACAAAAAATAAATCATCCTCAATTTGGAAATGAAAATAAGCTTGAACACTTCATCAATACAATAAACTAGGGCAGAAGGAGAATGACAAATGGACTTTGTCTTACAAACGTTTTAAAAAAAATGAGATCCTTTGATCTTAAAAATAATAATACAATTCTAAGCTTTGAATCTCAAGCCACATCCAATTCTAATCTTTGAATCTCAAGCCACATCCATATAGTGATGTCGATGTTGATGCCGATGATGATGATGATGATGGTGATGATGAAAGTGATGATGATGATCATGACAATGATGATGATGATGATGATGATGAAGGTGATGATGATGATCATCACAATGATGATGATGATGATGATGATGATTATGATGACCACCATTTGTTCACATTTGGAGGAACACTTTGCATATTGAAGAGATTATTTCACACACTTGTATTCACAAGTGTCATGCACATATCTTGTGGAACACCCATTAACTAAGGGGTTCATATGGTTGATCTCAAGCATGGTGTGGGGTTTCGACACACATTTTGTAGCACTTCGCTCTACTTGCACATATTCCTTGTATCATTTCATATGGTACTCAAGCAACACAACCTTTGAGTAAGTTCATTTTGGCATATTTTATTGAGAAAACACCAAGATCAGATATGGAGATGTGGTCCAATGTATCCTCTACAGGTGCAAGATGTAGTGCTAGCTAAAAGGAATTGAATATATTTCCAAAGTCATATTGTTCAACAACATACCTCATGTTGGATAAATTAATGGTGACTGATATGAAAGAGTGGTCCAAGGTATTTTCTACATGTTGAAGTGGATGGTGCCAAATGGTACATTAGTGGAGTAGTTAGGAATAAGAAGGAATTTGAAGACATCTTGATTGGTGGCACAATTGATTGTATTTGATTTGTAAGTGTGGTAAAAAATGATCTTGTCAATGGCATCAAATCACATCACCTCAATTGCATCAAATCACGCCATGCCTATATGATGTTATTCATGTCAGTGGAAACCATTCTTTCTATTCCAAAAACTTGTTGAGTTCTAAACAATTTTTGTACGAAACATCCTTGTATTCCAACAACCCATTATTGAGTTCTAAAAATTGGTCTCTAGAAATCTTTGTTTTCCTTTTAGTTCCATGTGTGCTTCCGCTAATGAACCATTAAACAAAACTTTGTTTTCTTTTGATGTTAATGTGGGATTCCAATAATGAACCACTAGTAACTACTCCATTTGTTATAATACTAACACTTGAATACCTAAGTATAGATTCTCATTTTCCCTACCCAACCATATTGTATCATACAAGTTGACATTGTCCAATTCCCTACCCAACCATATTGTATAATGCATGTCTAATGATCATACTTATAAGAGTATTTGTATCTCAACAACAGGTTGGACATAATCCATTAAGGACTTGTTACAAAGAGGTCCCATGTAATGATCCACAATAATGTGTATAATATGCCATAAGCAGGTTTTTATGACTTCATGTGTGGGTTGTATATCAATATTATTTTCTATATTCAAAGTGTATATGACTAAAAATTATTGTTTAATTGGTTATAAATACCATATGTATTTATTGTAAATAATTGATTATAATTAATAAAAATGATTTTTTAATAATATAAAAATTAATTATAATTATTTCTAAAATATATAATTAAATATTTTATTAACCATTTTAAATATGTAGAAATAAACATAATTTGAAATATAAAAAATTAAAACAATAAAGTTCCATTTTAATAAAAATAAAATAAAATTATAATTTAAATTATAAAAATTAATGATAATTTATCATTTATATTTAAAATTATAAAAAATAATTTAAATTATAAATTTATTTAAATTATGATGACCATAGTTGTCGAATTTTAGAGGAACTGTTGTCGAATTTATTTCTTACCACAAGGTCGCGTAATTTCCTATGGCAAGGTCATCAAATTTCACAAAACCTACAAGGCGTAAAGTCCAAAATTCAACCACTCTGCAAAATGACAAAAAAAATTCAGAACTTACAGTACTTTTCATCATTGCAATCCTACATAGTTGCACTTTACATCGAATGTGGTTGGATTCTATCCTCAGATTTTGGGCTCAAATGTTGTTGTGGAAGAAGGAAAATGGTTCCTGTGCTTTTGACATATACTACCTATTTTAGAGGCATGAATTGCACTCAATAGATTTGGAGTAGATAAAAACTTAACTAACAACATTAGATAGTGAATCCAAGAATATTCAAAGTGTCCATCAAGGACAAACTAAAGTTTCTAACAAATAAAACAAGACAAAAAATCCTTTGGATATGCATCCTTTGGTTGGGTATTAAGATATACTTAATTCAAAAAGTAAGAAATCTCTAAACCCTTTTATATAGGTAAAAAAATTACAATAAATTTATTGGTATAAAAGACCAGTATCTTAGCAAGAAAATTCACTCTCCTTGAAATCAAACCAAGTTTGTTTTAAGTTATAAATTCAATCCATAAAAAATAACATTAATCTTTTGAGAAGTTACAACAAACTTACTATTAAATGTTGACTAGCTTTTACTCACATTGAGATTTACTCTAATTTATGACAACAATCATACTACTCTAATTATGACAACAATCATACAATCATAGATAACTTATTACACTTCTATCAATACAATAATAAATACAATAACAAACATATACATTAGACTAAAAATTAAGCATCTAAAATAATATTAAAAAACATCCAATGCAATTGACAGATCAATTAAGGTGGAAAGACAAACAAAAAAACCATCGTCAGATATTCAATTTCACCACCAAACTCTTTAAATTTATAGAATTTTCATCATAGTAACACGTATCACAACTTACAACAAAATAACCAAACTCTTTAAATTTATAGAAATGTCTTCATAGTTACACGTATTACAACTTACTACAAAAGATTAACTAATTGACTTCTTTCATTGAATGATCTTGTTTGGATATTTCAATAACGAAACCAGCCCTTTCTGGTTGTTTATTGTTACATGTGAAATTTTTACGATGACAATGATATAATGATGATGTGTAAGCTTGTTCCCAAAAGAAACTAGTTTCATGGTAATATCTATTACTTCAATCAGGAATATATTGAATCATTCATATAATGTTTCAAGTATAAACATCGATCATTGTGAACACAAAACTCCATGTATTTATTTCATCTTCTAAATTGCTAATATGATCCGAAGAATAACCAGCGGACTGGTCAAAACTATCTTCAGGAAGACAGATATCGAAATGTTCTATTCATCTCAATTTCAATATAAAAATAAACATGGAATCCACTTTGTTAGCTTTATCACCATGAGTGAAAGAAATTCTGATAGCAATCAGGTTATCAATGGCCAAACTCAAGTTGTTAATCTCAATAATTAACCGAATTGTCAGTCGGGCAATTAATTAACATATCATTTCCACATTCACCTCATCAATTGCCTATAATGTAGTGTTTATACAAAATAGTTAAACTCGAAAACAAATCCATTGCCAAAGCAGCCATAGCAAACAGATTCAAATTTCAACGGTTGCAGCAGACATAGCAAATCCATCAAAGTTTCGAGGCACGTAGAATTCAATCGACTCTTCTGTTGACGGGTTAAACAGACCACAAACCTGACAAACCTGACGACGACTACTCATACGTATAGTCATAAAAATATGGCCCCGCCATTCTGCAGTACACTGAGCCGTCCAAAATTGTATACGCCGAGGAACGGTCTCAGAAATCCAATTGTTTTCCTCAGCATCATATTTCATAAACTCTCGACCTCCACTGAGCGCATACAAGTGCCCAGAAACAACTAAGCACGATGTGAACGATATGCCCAATGTATTTTCCACCCTTATCCACTGACCCGTATTCGGATAAAAAATTTGTGCATTGTTTCCATTGTCGCTGAATAAAAAGAATTTGTCTTCCATAAAAGCTCCATTACAGCGGTCTAGAGGTTGACTCATGGGAGGCAAAATTTCCCAGTGATCTTCTTCCACATTGTAAGCCTCTAGTGAGGGCAACGCGGTTTGGTTGTCTCTGCCTCCCGCAACGTAGATAAGTCCCGTGGAGGAAGATACAGAGCAAGCGAAGTCGATCCTTAGCGTTGGCATGTCGGCTCCTCGGCGCCATTGGGCAGAGACGAAATCGAAAATGTAGACTCTGTTCAGTATTTCCCAGTTTTCTGGACGCCGTCCGCCAATCAGGACTAGCTTCCCATTAACACACACGCACTTGCTAAACACTGGAATTCCAAAAGGAAAGCCGGGAGCGGGAGTACGTAGCACTGCCCAGGACTGGTTCACCGGGTCAAATACCATTATACGGCTGCTCTCTTGACGGATATTATATTGAATACTCGGAAATGGATCTGTGAAATACTGAATCATACATATCAATTGCTCCCTTGTTCCCGAGGTCATTCGGTCCTTATAGAACTCGGGCGTACTCACTATATCCCTCCATTGTCTACATACAAGTTTGAGATTAGAATGCGATTGATACGGCACTCGAAGCAGGATCATTCGGATGATCTCATCTGGAAGAACGGGAATAGGGTCATTCTTTCGGAGCAATGCCAATCTCTTAGATCGCAGCAGTGCCAACCTCCTAGACCTGCGGAGCATGACTGTGGGTTTTACCTGAAACAAATGAGACAAACGGTCAAGAATCGAGAATTACATAAAAACTTCTTTAGAGTTGACAATATCTTTATTTTATTATTAGAGTTTATTAAGAAAATTATTTTTAACCTTGTCCATCCGGTGTCCTGATCGAAAGGGTGACATCATATGACCACAAATTGGCATTATGAATGTATAGTACTCCCAAATAAATCCTCTATGTTGACTGTTAAAAATAAATTAAAAAATGGACTTGCGTGCTGTGCTCTACAACCATTCATTAGTGGGGCAACTAAACGAGGTCTTGGACATTGAGGGGATCAACAACGATAATGGTTTGAGAGACGATGAACGCAACTAAGTTATTTTTTGTGACACGTAATATTAATTTAATAGGGTTTAATCATATATTATACTTTAAATATCATGAAAAGTTAAGGCTTTAATTATATATTGTATTAAGGGTTAAGATTGACAAGGTGACGATGTGTTCCTTGGATTTGTCTATAACATCATGAGCATAAGCGAGTATCATACCTTTTAAGACATTAAATAAATACATCATCAGCATAAACGAGTATCATATCATTTAAAGCATTAAATAAATACGTCATGAAATGTTGGATTGTGGCAATAGTGTCATTTACCCTAAATGACATGACATAATAAGAAAATTGATGTAGGGGCATCGAGGGCCAAGAAGAACAACCAAAGCTAAGGTGAGTGAAGTTGTCTGAAGGGTAGTTGACAACCTTTAGATAGGAACAAGTAAAGAAGTCAAGAGGAAGAAGGTAAGTTATGGAAATTTCGACTTATTGAGGTTGATGACAGACAATCAACCGTATGATGGAGTGTGTCATGGAAAGGCAATGGAGCACAGTCAAAAGTTGAGTCGATGAAGATAGAATTTGGCTTATGAGTTGACTAGAGAGGAGAAGTCTAAATTGTCAGAAGCAGTTCTAGGAGTAGTTTTTGTGGAGTTATGATAGTCATTCAAGAATGCAAGATTGCAAAATTTACCAAGAGGAGGAAGATAGGCATTTAATAAAGGTGCATCAAACTAGGAGGAGCTGACTCCTCAATAATTGACAAAAGAATTCTATCGATTGTGTATCAAGTTGGGACATAATGAAAACGAAAAGGAAGCATTAGAAAGGTATGTGAATGGCGTGGAGTATGCCATTCAAGACGATGTAATATTTTTAAGGTTCGAGACAATTGGAGAAGGCTAATAGTTAGCCTTAAGAGTTTAGGAGAAGTTATCACAAAATACTGCGTTGGGAAAGGGAAGAGGAGCTGACTCCTCAATAATTGACAAAAGAATTCTATCGATTGTGTATCAAGTTGGGACATAATGAAAACGAAAAGGAAGCATTAGAAAGGTATGTGAATGGCGTGGAGTATGCCATTCAAGACGATGTAATATTTTTAAGGTTCGAGACAATTGGAGAAGGCTAATAGTTAGCCTTAAGAGTTTAGGAGAAGTTATCACAAAATACTGCGTTGGGAAAGGGAAGAGGAGCTGACTCCTCAATAATTGACAAAAGAATTCTATCGATTGTGTATCAAGTTGGGACATAATGAAAACGAAAAGGAAGCATTAGAAAGGTATGTGAATGGCGTGGAGTATGCCATTCAAGACGATGTAATATTTTTAAGGTTCGAGACAATTGGAGAAGGCTAATAGTTAGCCTTAAGAGTTTAGGAGAAGTTATCACAAAATACTGCGTTGGGAAAGGGAAGAGGAGCTGACTCCTCAATAATTGACAAAAGAATTCTATCGATTGTGTATCAAGTTGGGACATAATGAAAACGAAAAGGAAGCATTAGAAAGGTATGTGAATGGCGTGGAGTATGCCATTCAAGACGATGTAATATTTTTAAGGTTCGAGACAATTGGAGAAGGCTAATAGTTAGCCTTAAGAGTTTAGGAGAAGTTATCACAAAATACTGCG
>LPNX010051139.1:93839-222097 GCA_001517045.1 Pseudotsuga menziesii
TTGGGAAAGGGAAAGTTAACACTCAAACTCATTGATTTGTTGTTTCCTGTGAACAGACTGACACATGTCGAAGAAAGAATAAAGTTGTGAAGAAATATGCGATAAAGGGAGCACATAAAACTCTACACTAGAATACCAACGGGAAGACAAAAACCCTAGAAGTCGAGACAAATATGGTTGACGAGCATCTTTTAGAGGAATTCATTTAGACCAACCCAAAATCATCTTCTATAAGTTTTGTGAGTGTAAAACAAGGTGTTGAACATATATTGTCATTGATTTCAAAGGATCCAATGAAAGGACGAGATGATAGAGAATCAAATGTAAAAGAATCAAATTTCAAGAAACTAGTGTCAAAGACATTGAATTGAATGTGAATGGGATTGCTAAAAGAACATCAGAAGAAGTTGAAGACTTCCTCACATAGATCCATGTTGAAGAAAAGAATATGGAAGAATGTGGAAGTCACATAAATGCAAAGGTTCCACCATGACATTGGTCACAAATGCACATATAATTATATATATAGAAGAAGATTGAAAATGGAACACATGCACAAATACCATTTTTGAGACTTATGAAAAAAGGGCAAAAAAAATTGTGTGTAGAGTCTCACAAAGAAAATGGCATGTGGTACGAAAATGGCATGACCACTGACTCACCATAAGTCACAATTTCGACAGTCATACTGATATTTATTTAGGTCAGTGCCTAAAGATCGTGAGTCAGTGCTCATGCAAATTGAAGTTGTTGCAGGTCAGTTCCAACATCCCATAAATTACACTTGACGATAAGGTCAACTCTTGAAACTAGTGGGTTTTCATGTTTGGAAATGGAAATCTATCATTGATCTAATTATACACTGATATATTTGTAAATATATAGTTATTCTCAAGTACTTATGCACGGTTTTGATTGTTCTTGTTGACGTTAAAAAGCTTTTAATTGGTGAAAATCTACTTAAGTTAAAATTATAGATATATGTTCAATTACTGATTCACCCCCCCTCTTCTTAGTAGTAAGATGAATACAACATTTGGTAACAAAGTGGGTGTATTCGGTAACATAATAACATGTGGAAGAAGGATCCAACATAGTTATGGAGAAGAAAGAAGGTTTTTCCACCAACAAGGATCCAATATTTGATGGCTCTAACTATGGCTTATGGAAAATTCGAATGGAAGTTTATTTGCAGTCACTTGGTATGGATGTTTGGAAATGGGTGGAAGATGGATATGATTTCCCAAAAGCCACATATGTGTCACAACAAAATGATGAGTGCACAACCTCCAAAACAGTTTTTGTTGACCCTAAGAATAGAAGACAATATGAATGGAATATGTGAGAAAAGAATGTCATACTATGTTGGTTATATGATTCCTAGTTTACCAAATTAATGCAATGCACTGCAGTGAAAGAAGGCTAGGATAAGTCAAAGTGTATTTATGCAGATGATAACAAAGTTGAGAATGCCAAATTGTAAACATTCTTAGCATAATTCAAAACACTCCAGATGAAGAAGGAGGAAGATGTTGCTACATAGTTCCTTAGAGTGGATGAGATAGCAAAATCTATAGCAGGACTTGGAGATACGATTGAAGAAAATATAGTTGTACAAAATATCATGAGAACTCTCGCAACACAATTCAATTTGAATGTGTCAATTTTAAAAGACAGATCTGATTTGGATAATCCAACAAAGGATGAACTGTATGGAATTCTCACCACATATAAAATGAGAATAGAACCTGAGAATATATCCAAGAAGGGAACATTTAAAGCCACATCGAAGCAAAAAATCAGCAAAAGGGAATGCAAAAACATGGTTGACTTGATGGACAAAAAAAAGGCTATCTTTGTGAGAAATTGAAAAGAGCACAATGAATGTTACATTTAAGTGATTCAAATGTTTTCTTCAAAACGAACATATGAATAAATTTGAGATAGTGAAAGCAAACAAGAGTCAAACAATCAATCTAGAAGAAGAAAGCATCTCGAGAACATAGTCATGCACAAAACAAAATTTCAAAGGAAGAAGAAAATCTTGCACACCATGGTGGATAATTTTTTCAAAAGAGGAAGAAAACAATTATATAATGAGGGATATGTTGTTCATGGAGCTAATCCAAGATGGAAACTTGATAGGAGGAAATTCTTCAATAATTGGAGCTCCAACTAGCACATCAAAACTGACAAAGAAATGGATATACAATGGTATACATCTTCCCTCTCCAAAGTCTAAGGAAAAGAAAAAATGAATCAGTAAAAAATAATCATTCAAATTAGAGACAAATTTCGAAAATAATCATTCCTTTGATTAAATCATTGTGCCACTATCGAAGTATGAATTGAGAGAAGAGTTCAGATGGACTAAAATGAGTTCAAGGTCTGAATATGAGGAGAATATTGATGTCAAATGGTAATGTCAACTAATTAGTCCTCTAAATGATTTGAAGAAATCAAGAAAAGATAACAAAGTTCTAAAGGACCAACTAGAAAAAGAGAAAAAAAGGTGAAATATATTAGGGATATGCATGAAGCCTTGAAAAAAAAATGTAAGTCAATGAAGAAGAATCAATTTGCACAAAAGAAAGAATCAAGGAACTAGAAGAAAATGTGTGTGCACTTGAGAAGTCTTGGAGGGATTTAGAATTAGTGAATGAGCTACTACACAAACAAATTGTTCTACAAGAATATGAAGTTCCACACTTGAAAGATAAAGCAGTTTGTGCAAAGCAAGGGAAAGGTGGAATATGCACTGACATAGACACTCAAAAGAAGTTCAACAACAACTCAATTATCCTGGATGAAATCCTAAGCTTCCAATTGACTCAAGAATATAAGACCGGTGTTGGGTTTGTAAAGGAAAGTGATGGCATGTGCAACAAAGGAGAACTTGGTTGTAACCAACATGCTACATTTCATAGAGAATTTGAACCAGCTACAAGAAATGAGAGGTTGAGGTATGCTTACAATTTCAGACATAAAAATACCATTAGTTCTGTAAAATGTTCGATATGTAACTTTGTTGGACATATAGAAAAATATTTTCACACCATAAGATGATATGTGTGTCATAAATATGGGTGCAATACCTTGCAATGTTTCATGAAAGAAAAAAGTAATCCAGTTTTGCACAACTTTGTAAGATAATGTCCACCTTAGAAGCATATGCCAGTTATAAACCAAAGGACTTGGGTAAGAAGTGTTTCTTGTGAGTGCATGAGAAATATATATAACATTAATAAATCTCATCCTATGAAGAAGATATGGGTAATAAAGATATATGAGTGCAAAAAAGATGGAAATAACTTATTATGCAATATCAACGACAAGCGATTGCTTCTTACATTGCTAACCTATAGGGTTATGCAATATCCTTGAGTCTAAGAGATGTACATCATAATGTCAAGGACTAATGTAGTAAATTGACATGCATTGAATACATTTGATTAACTATTACTGTATATTTTAAAGTGTGTAGATGTAATTATCATACTCATGCATAAAAGAGAAAGAAAACAAATATACAATTAGTGCACAACGACCAAGGAGATTTTGTATTATATTCAAAATATGATTACAAAATTTCATAGCTTTAAAGGTCATGCTACATCAGGCCATAATTCGACACACTAAATCAGAGATACATGGATTTACAAAAATCCATCACTAACAAAATAGAAGTCGACAGAAGATGAAGACAAGTCATACATGCAGTTCTAGTTTGACTTCTTCAATTGAACTTGCAAGCAGAGCTGAAAGGGTAAAGTCTAAATCCATTGCGACCAGTTTTGTAGACATATGCGATCGCAACAAGGGAATAAGATCCAATGTCAAAGTTGATTAATCATAGGAAGAATGCTCGGCCCCAAGACGTTTTAGAAGGTTGAATGTATTTTGTTGTTGTTGTTGTTCCATAATATCGACTCGCCTACTAGAATTAGACGGTGTCTCAGAAGTCCTTCAATTGAAATGTGACTATTGGCACAACGACATGAAATTGGATTCATTTAACTAGTACTTCGAAATACCTATATTCATCTACAGTCATCCCAAATACACATGCTAAGAATGAACTATCATGCAGATATTGTCAACAAAATTGTTCAATCAATAGAGATAAGACATGATGGTGAAGGATGGATGAAGAATGACAGCTCAAGATGTAAATACCAGAGCAATATTAACAGAGTATAAACTAGGGTGGTGAGCTAAGTGAAAACACCGCCATCTTATTGAATTGGGAAATAACTCTTCGGGTGCTCGAACATAAATTGAAGGGCTATTGAAGTGGACCAATTCATGCATTGTACAATGGCAAGGGAGATCATGATGACGTCAATATTTAATGAATAGGAAAAAAGAGTAATTTTGTAGAATGATGTTAGAGTAAATATTCCATAACATCAACCTTTACCATGCACACAAAATATTGGAGATATGTGCGATAACATGAAAATCTATTGACAGAAATTAAACACCTTGTGTCTAAATTTCAAGACAAGATTTCCTACATGCTACATTAAATTAGACACAAACCATGTGTTGTGCACTATAATTCATCTTCATGGATCTAAGGAAAAGGAAAAAATATCTGCGATCTAGCACACTAGAAGCAGGGAGCACAAAGCTACGGGCATTCAACAACCTAGAAGGTTCATTTTCCATTGATGTCAAAGAGGGAGACAAAAAAAGAGGATACTCTAAATGACAAGGGGATTAATGAATAAATGAAGAATCCAAATGAATGCAAAAGCATGCTCATAGAAGAAGTATTTGACACACAAAACCAAATATCACCTTCAGAGGGAGTTTGAGACAAGTGTTGTCATTCAAGGAAGTGTTGACATCAATGACAAAGTGGGATATTGGTGAAAGTATATTGTCATTGATGTCAAAATACCAAAAGAAAGGATAATATGAAAGAGGATCAAATGTTAAAGAATCAAATCTCAAGAAACTAGTGTAAAATATATTGAATTAGATTTAAATGGGATTGCTAAATGAACATCAAAAGAAGATGAAGACTTCATCGCACATATCCATCTTCAAAAAAATATATATGGAAGAATGTGGAAGTCACATAAATGCAATCATTTCACCATGATTGGTCACAAATTCACATATAGCTATACTAATTATACATTAATAATAACATTGAAAATGACACACATGCACAAATATAATTCGTGAGACTTATGAATAAAGAGAAAGAATCTTGTGCATAGAGTCCCACAAAGAAAATGGTTTGTGGTATGTACTTGTAAAGGTGAATATAATAATGAATCGATGTCTGCAAAAGTCCCATAAGGAAGTTGACATATGTGCATCATAAACCGCACAAAGTTGAATTGTCATAAGTGGAAAACCAACATAGATCCTAACATGTTGAAAACACAATCCAGTGGGGAATTATCAAAAGTTAGTGAACTTCACCAAGTGGACACTTCTCTTGTGTCAAGAAGACTATAAATAAATAAGAAATGTATGTGGTGATGCAAGCTTGTGAAGAATGAAGCTATGAGATAAATTTTTCGAAAAGCTTCAGAATTATCTTTGGACAAGTCAATCTTCTGTAAAAAAGTGAAGATCCGGGATAGATATTATATGCCATCGTCAATGGATGTAGCACAAAGGATTTGTCAACCATGAAAGTGATTAACGGGATGGGGTTGAGGAGTCGACCACAATGACATGAAATCATAAGCACACGACGAATCCTGACAAACATTAAGTGTGTGGCCAGATTGATTGAACTGTGATCTATCTGTCAGCACAAGTGAGGGTTCAGATCTAAGTCCTACATACAGTTTAGTGTTTTTCTTGTTTCGCAAGTTCGTAGTTAATAGGGAATGATGGAAAATACATCAATGAGTGGATTCCCCTCCTACCACAAAGCCATTCAAAAGTAGGTAAAACCACCTGATCACTCGAAGGAAGAAGGGAATCAATCCCAAGCAATAGGTAATTGGCAGCATTCAAGGGAAAACCCATAACAGAATGGGGAATGTGGTAGTTCCATTCCATAAGCGAAGACCCATGAAACACCCAAAATTAAATGTTTTCTAAAGAAAAATGGCATTCCTACCCTAGAGATCACATCAAACAAACAAGAAGAGTGCATACAATACATGAGACACCATGAGCTAATATGCATGTTTATGGGATTTTGGCACACAATAAGAGTTTTCTAGGGCTAAATCAACCATAGATGGAATTCCCAAGGAAGATTCGATATAAAACATGGATAAAAAGGGTTCTTCATAGTGATATTATTTCTAGAGACGAATGAGTGCAAAAGTATAGTGGACTAGGGTCCCCATTTCTTCAATAGCATGGGACTCTTCACGTGATACTAGAAACATAACTATTTCCATGATGAAGAAGATTTCATGGAGGTACCATTCTCGGCAACGATGTAATATCTGATCCCTCATGAATATTGGGAGGAACAAACCGTAGCCTACATAGGAAACAATATCAAAACTTACATCAAAAGTTTGGGTAATGATGTAATCTCTCTGTCTCTTGCAACACCATCTTTTGGTTCTCGTTCTTGCTTTGGTACAGACTCTCCAAAGCCGTCCACATCTTTGTTGTGGCCTTTTTCCCGAAAAGGTGACGAATTATATGGTCCTTCACTCCATTCATGATAATCAACATAGATATGGAATCTTGATCTTCTTCCAAGATGCTAAGTCTTGCAGATCTGGGGACTTAGCTTTAGTGGATTCAATGTGCTTCTCTGCATTAATGACATCCAGGATCTGTGTGATCCTTTCTTTCCATGTAGGAAAGTTATGAGCCCCATGGAGTCTATTCTCAACTCTCAAGTGCACGACCATTCTGAAGTGTACCTGTCAAACCCTAGATCTATAAGTCTAGGTTTGTGTCTTCCTATAGATATTCTCATGATCTATCACTATTGTTGCAAATATCTCAGCTTTAGCTCACCAGGGATCTGATACCATGTAAGTTTTCCGTTAATATTCAACTAGGACTAAACAATGCATTCAAATCTCCACTAATAACCACACATGAATATCTTTTACAATATGCAGCGGAATATAAAACTGAGAAATAAATAAAAACATCACATCACAATATTGCCACTATTATTTTGGGTATAGAAAGCCCCGAAAAAACCAATATGGGAAAATCGGTGCAGTAGTCAGATATATATTTTATTATGAGAAAATATGGAATGTTACAATCACTGCAAATTCACGAAAACCTAGCGAATGCAGTACCCCGACGGAATCACTGGGCAAATCCCAACTAAACGCCAACACCCTTCTGCATGAGTGTATGGCTAGTTGTACGGTCTCCCACACGTGCAGATCTGTACAATTATACGGTTGTACACCTGCTATACAGAATCTGTACGACAGCTGTACGAAATCCGTACGGCCTTCCTTTGCAGCTACTACATGCCGATCTGTGTAGTCCTTTCCTTCTTGGTATCTAGGTGATCGTTTGCTCATTCCTCCATCTTCCCAGCTAAATCCTGTGTCTAACTTTCTCTCTATGTGTGTATTTTGTCTCTATCACAACATGTTTGTATTCTCTCTCTATCACAATACAAGTGTCTGTATCGTAATCACCAATTGTCTTTCTTTTATACTTTATGAAAATGAAAACCATAATTTCACTTTAACTTTATAAAAGTATTTTAATTTATTTTCCAAAATAAACCTTGGAAAAGTAAATTAAATACAACTCACACTTACATACACTACATACATGAAGATCTTTCTTGTTGCTGTTATTTTAACAATTCTCTCGAAAGTGATTATCTTTATCTTTAGATGAAAGTGATTATCTTTTTCTTTTGATTTGGATGGCAAGTGGGGATTGGGCAAAGCGTTACAGTGGGAAAGATCCGTGGACAAGAAGTGGCCTTTTACACAATCGACCAAGTCATATGGTTAAACACGTTTGAGAAAAAGGTTGGTATATGTTGAAATCAATTTTTTGAACACTCAGCTAGCACTCATATGAGGAAAGGTTGACTATCTACAGATTTTCTAGGCTTCACGGGAGGCAATTACAGAAGCTGGGGAATTTTCTAAAATCAACTTCAAACTAATCATATTTACGTCTGGCCAAAATACATGTCCTGGTTGGTTTATGTGATTCTCACGGTCAATTTTCCCAGAAAGCGGGATATGCATTCCTGATGGCTACAAACAAATATGAAATGCAAGAAAGGTGGAAACGAACAGTCTGGAAGTTTGAGTTCCCTCATAAGACAAAGATTTTCATGTTCTTCAATTCGAGCAATAAAGCACTCACTTGGGACGTGTTGGAAAGGAAGGGAAGACTCTGTCCCTCTCATCCAACATGTATGAAAATCAATGGAGAATCCACTTAGGGTTACACTTCATTTGTCCGGAATCTCGATCAGTGAAAGTTTCAGAATATGGTGCACAACTTAAGATTTCGAAAATTTCAGAGCGCTTAGGTTAATCACTTCCCAGTAGATCTGGAATTTTGTCATCTTTTTTGGATAAATAAGTCCCATCCTTACAGTGTGCGTACCAAACTCAAGCAATCCTACTATCCTTCCCACAGTTACAACTGAAAAAAAGAGAAAAATATTCGTCGAGGAGATTGATTGAAAAACACCTTGGTCGTTTTTCGACGGGGCAGCCCAGAAGAACCCGAGTTTATGCGGAACGGGTGGGATTCTTCACCTCTCAGAGCCGCACAGTGCCATGTTCAAAGCCTGGCTGGGCCCTGGCTCCAACAACTATCCAGAAATGAAAGAATTACGGTTAGTTCTCGTTTTGGTGGTGGAAAAAAAATTTAAAATCTCTGCATATTTTTGGGTTATCATCAACTGGATTAATATTCACAGATATGTCATAATAATATACTGCAAAGTTGTTATCGGTGCTCAAAACATTAATCAGTTGTTGGACAAATCTTCATTCTCTCATGTATATAGAGAAAGAAACGCCACAGCCAATGAACTGTCAAATAAGGGAGTTAAGATGGTACAAGGTAGTTGGCATATTGAAGAGGGTTTTAAAGGAAAATAAATGAGTACTATCAAATATCCTTCAATGATGTGTAGGAACGGTCTTTTTTTCCTGTTGCAGGGGATGTAGCTAGAGTTACTGTACCAGTATATGGGTCGTTTTATAGAAAAGAGTCCTGTGCCAGTGAGACTTATAGTGAACATCCAAGTTTCTCCTCTACAAGAAGCTTAACCTTTACATCTTTGAAGGTTATATGATCCCCTTACATTTCGAGAAATCAAAACAAAAAAGCAGTTCTGCAACAAAAACAAAATGGAACTGTAGACTTATAGTGAACATCCAAATTTTAGCTATAGTTTCATTTTTTTTTCGTTGTTGTTGCAGAACTGTTTTTTGTGTGTTTATTTGTTGAAGTATAAATTTTTTCCGTTGTTGTTGCAGAACTGTTTTTTGTGTGTTTATTTGTTGAAATATAAGGGGATCGTATAGTGAACACTTCCCTTTGGGATGGGTTTTTTTAGAAATCTCTGAAATTTCTTGATAACTAACTAGGAATGATGAGGAGAAACAATTTTTTTAGAGAAATAAATCAAGGTAGATTTATAATGCAAAATGATGATAGTAAGGAGAATTAAAAATGGTTAAACTATTTCTTTTCAAATAAGTTTATTCTAAATTTCTCTTATCAAATGCAAGTTCATGGGTTTCTTTTATAGGCCAATTGAAGGTCATTCAACATCTAGTTAAATTACTTTTTCTACTTTAATTCAATTAGGATCTTTATCTGAAATAATGAAAAGCACAACAAGATACATAGGATGCAAAAGACACAAAGATTTTTCTAGAGGAAACAATAAACGAGAAAACCCCGCAAACTTCCTCAAAATAGTTTTGTCACCAATACAATATCAAAAGATGGAAAAACCAAAGAATAATTTGTTTGTCACCAATACAATATCAAAAGATGGAAAAACCAAAGAATAATTTGTCTTTTGCAGCTCTCTCTTCCTCCTTGTCCTCTCTCTCACTTCATGCAAACTTGTGAGTGAATGAGTGTGTCTAAATGAGGGAGGGCACTTTTCTATTTATACACATCAAGTGACTGACCTAAAACTTGACTAGGCTCAACTTTTAAATCAATAGGGCCGACTTAACCTAGAGAGACTTAAAAATACATTTTATTATATCCATAATGGGGACTAATTCGCCGATTTACAACATAGGGTTTACCTTAGTGAGCATACATAATAATGACATCTCGACTGGAGGGAAAACATATCCAACAAGGGTGCAACAATATACAATGATAATATACAACAAAATAACTTCTGAAGTTACAAATACAACAATAATCTCTCTTAAATAGGAAGATATTCTCTTGCTATAGTCATAAACACATCTTGTCATGTCATCATCGCTGGATCAATATCGTCCTTGCTATCATAGTCCTTAGCTTGTTGATCATTGACTAGTGACATAAATCAGATCTATTCGTCATAGAAAGTTTCTACAGAGCTAGCCGTGTTTCATGTTGGGTGTAGGCCTAGTCCTCATATATGTCTTCATCATATCCATGGTCAAGCCATCATGTAGTTACATTCCAAGGCCATACATTACATTTCCACTCCAATCACTTGCATCTCTTACCTTCGTCTCGTCTCATCCAGATCATCTCATCATCGTGCAAAGAGAGCATCCCAGATGCACATCACATATCTAATAGACCACCTACATTCTTCCAACATAGGAGCATGCCAAGACTCATTACGTCTCAAATACAACCAGCCTCTAACAGTATGTGATAATCGCCTAGGAGCACACCAAGTGCATTACATTTGTCCACAGTTGACCCATGTCTTACCAACCTAAGAGCATGCCAAGACTCATTATGTCCCGAGAAAAACGTGCATCTACCATTATGCGAGAATCACCTAGCAACACACAAAGAGTCTTTGTGATCGGTGGACCTCTCATCATCTCCAACATGGGAACACATTAGGACTGATTACGTCCATGGATAATATGTGATCTACACCAGCACTGATTAAATCCAAGGACAACCTTCCAGGACTGATTACATCACAGGACAACCTGCGTTCTATGGTCGGAATGATTACATCCGAGGACAATCTCCCAGGACTGATTACATCCATGGATATCGTACGTTTTACGCAAATACTGATTACGTCTTGAGACAAACTGCATTCTATGTGAGGACTGATTACGTACGGGGACAACATATATTTATGCCGATGTAAGATATTGTTCTAGTGCATCTGCGTCTTCCACTTTCTCGTCATCTCTAGCATGGGAGCACACCAGGACTAATTAAGTCTAACGACAACCTGTGTCTTCCACAATCCAAGATCTTGTCACTCCCTCTTTCTAAGGACTTCAATCTGAATGACACCAAGTCTCTCTCTGAAGTATTCGAATATTACTCTAGCTAATGACTTGGTCAATACATCGACTATCTGCTCATCCGTCACGACATACTGGAGCTTCACTAATCCTCTCTGCAACCTATCCCAAATACAGTGCTACTTGATCTCCATATGATTCAACTTTTCATGGAACACCAGGCTTTTCAACAACTTCTCTCAACTCTAGTTGTCGCAAAATATACACTTTGCCTCTAACTGGAGATCAAACAAATCAAACAATATATTTTGAAGCCATACTACCTCAAAACTAGTCAAATAGGCTACAACATACTCTTCCTGGACTGTACTGAGCATTATGCAAGACTAATTCTGCTTAAACTAGGAGATTGTAACATATGCCAAACTGAAGAAACATTTGCAAGTGCTCTTCCTATCAATGGTGATTCATTACCAATCTGAATCAACATAAGCGTGTAAGTTAATATTCTCATTTGCATCATACTTTATCCCATAGTCAACTGTACCCTTCAAGTAATTCAATACATGCTTTGCAGCAATCAGGTGAACATGTCTCCAATGTGCCAGGAACTGGCACAGGGTGTTCACAACAAAGCATATGTATGGTATTGTATTGGTGAGGTACATTATTGAACCAATATTTTGACGATACATCTTGGAAACAAATCTCTTTGATGAAGCATCACACAGTAGCTTCAAGTTTGATTCCTTATGTGTCGCTATTTCCTTGCAATCCAACATTTCGAATCTCTTCAAAATCTGTCGTGCATACTTTCTTTGACCAAGGAAGATCCCATCCACACTCTATCACACCTCCATGTCTAAGAAGTAGTGCATCATCCCTAGGTATTTCATCTCAAAATCAGCGACAAGTTTCCTCTTTGCATCTACAATGAGTTTGTTCTTTCATGTTAGAAACAAGTCATCAGCATTTAGCAGGAGCATCACCGGTATCCCACCTTCAAACTTGAAGTAAAGGTTGGAATATGTTTAACTCTTGGTAAAGCCTAAGCTCATTAAGAAGCTTTACATTCTTCCATACCGTGTATTGGGTTCTTATTTCAATCTGTTCACCTTGTAGTCCAACATTCTAATTCTCTTCGGAATCTACAATGCATACTTTCCTCGACTTAAGAATATTGCATCTACACTCTGCAAACCTTTATGCCTAAGAAATAGTGCATCATCCCTAGGTATTTCATATGAAACTTAGCACAAATATTCTTCTTTGGATCTACAATGAGTTCCTCCTCTCTTATCAGAAACAGGTTATCAACATATAGCAGGAGCATAGCTAGTATTCCTCCTTCAACCTTGAAGTAAAGGTTGCAATCCTCTTTACTCTTAATAAATCCTAAGCTCGTCAGGAAGTTTTCCATCCTATTGTACCATGTTCTGGGTTCCTGTTTCAATATGTACAAGGATTTCTTTAATTTGCACACATGAGTATGCTTGTCATGTGTATAAAATCCTAGTGGTTTGTCCACATGCACTTCCTCTTCAACTACACCATACAAGAATGTTGTCTTGATGTCCATTTGGTGTACCTTCCATTTCATTACTGCAACTAATGAAAGTATAGATCTAATGGATGTGTATCTCTCTATGGGTGCAAATGTATCCTTGTAGTCTATGCCTTCTTTCTGGGAGTAGCCACATGCTAGGAACCTTGCCTTGTGTTTTTCAATGCCACCATCTGGAACATTCTTGATCTTGTAGATCGACTTCTAATTCACCACTAACTTTCCTTCTGCTCTTGGAACTATCTCACACATATGATTCTTCATAATCAACTAGTACTCCTCGATCATGGAATCATGTTGTTCTTTCTTTTCTTCAACCTCTTCATAGTTGGAATGTTCCTTATCAATGATGTCACATAACAGGGCCACATAGTTGTTGTGTGGTCTAGGTCTTTTCCTTTCTCTATGCATCCCATCTGTAGCGCCATACCTTTTGGCATATTGTATTAGCTCTCATTCCCATGATGGTTTTATTTTGTGGGAGTTCTTCTTGTGAAGTGGTTCTACAAGTTCTTGTATTTTTATCGTGTCATGCTCTTCATGGCATTTTGGAGTTGTTTATTTCATTGTCATGTCTCAGACTCTACCTGCTTTAGCTTCTTTGACGTCTTAAATAGGCAGTCTTCTAGATCTGGAGTATGTTGAGTCTTCGTCAAATATTATGTCTTTGTTGATGTCGATCTTCTTAAATCCTTACAAGTTTATTTGGTAGGCATTTGAGGTGTCACTGTATCCTAGATATATTATCTTAATTCCTGAAGGATTGAGATTTATTCTCTTTTACTTTGAGATTTGTATGTACACTCAGAAACCAAATATTCTAAGATAGCTGATTTTTGGTTTCTCTCTTTAGAAATCCTCTTCAGGAGTTTTGTTTTCGAGTACTCGATGAGGAGTATGGTTTTGTATATACATAGATGTTCTTCCCATAAGTGCATTATAAGGTCTTGGTAATGTATCATTTATTTTGTTGATTCCATTATTGTTTTGTTATTTCGTTCTCCAACGAAATTCTATTGAGGATTGTCAGGAGTGCTCAATTCCCTCTTAATCCCAGATTCTCTACAAATTTTCTTGAATCGCTTTGAGGTGAATTCTTCTCTATTACTTTAAACCGTAGATTCTTGATCTTACTGTTAGTGTGATTTTAGACCAAGGTTTTGGATTCCTTGAACTTGTTGAATACTTCATTTTTCACATTCAAGATATATATCCAAGTTTTATAGGAGAAATCATCTATAAAGGAAACATAGTATACATACCCATTTAGTGATCTAGATGACATGGTTCCATAGATATGTGAGTGAACTATTTCCCATATTACTTTTTCTTTTCTTTCAGTGATGGAAAAGGTCTTCTTTACATTCTTTCCTTGCACACATCCCGTGTAAATGTCTTCATCTTTTGCCTGGATTTCTAGAAAGCTTGAAATCGCTTTGCTTGCAATCAATGGTGCTCTATGCTGCACATGTACAAACTTTCTACACCATAGTTCACTTGGTTCTATGCAGTCATGAATCAGTGCTTATTCAGGTTGTCCCTTCAACTTGTACAAGACTCGCTCTTTGTCTCCAATTATTGTTTCATCATTTATTGCCTTTCCTTTTAGGCACATTAGCAGTTGGCCATTAGCGAATGCAACTGTTATTCCCTTTGGATCTAGTGCATAGACAGAGAGAATATTTTTCCTCAATCCTGAAACATAACACATCTTTCATCTTCAAATATTTCCTAAAATCTAGATTGTAGGAAGCTTATCCACTTCCTTTTATGTGGTATTGATAATCATCATCAGGTTTCACCTTTTGAGGTGACTCATGCTGAGATAGATTGGTGAATGATTCTTTGCATATCGTTATATGTTTGGATTCTCCACTATCTACAAGCCAATTGTTAGGATATTTAGACACTTAGGATTTAGTTAAGATCAACTTGTGTAATATATTTGTTAGGTAAAGTGTGTTTCTTTAGTATGCATTAGTATGCATTTGTAAATATTCTAATCCGACGGTCATGATATGCTCTAGACATAAAGTGATCCAACGGTTCAACTTCTCTTAGATCATACCTACCATTGATCTGTGGCTTAACACCTGATTGGTCCATGATCTCTATTTAAAGAGCATGGAAGGTCCTTGGCTAGTTAATTGATTATGAGAAGCTCATATGTAACTTTCTTTCTTTTGCATAATAAATTGCTCCAAGTAGCTATTTGGCTGGGGTCGTGGACTATTTCCCTGTCGAGGGTTTTAAGCACATGACAAACATCGGTGTGTTGATCTGTGATCTATTTGTGTGAAGTGGTTGCTCAAGGTGTTCGGTCTTTTGCGGTACCCTGTGTACCCAAACATGGTATCAGAGCGTTTATAAAGAGCCGCTTTCGGTTTTGATCAAGATCTGGAACCGTTGTTGCCGAAACTTTGAAATGGTTTTTAGTTATAGAGTTTATATGCATTTGTGGCCTGTGGGAGCTATTCCACTGTGTTCAAAGTGTCGTTTCCATTGGGAAATAGTTTTCTTTTCACTGAAAACGGTTTTCGTTTGATCCAGAAACACCCATTTTGGCAAATCCTAAGGTATAATGTTATAGTGGCGGATTTATTTAATTTTTTTTTAAATCTCTCATATTTTATCAATTTTATTATTATATCTTTACTATTTTAGTCTCGGACTATTGCCTTCCCTGGCTGTGTATGCTCTTTTCCGTGCCCCTTGTGCGATCGCAACGAATAAAAAATAGAAAGGGAAAGTTTTTTTCTTGTCTTCTCAGCTATGTATGTTCTTTGCCGTGCACCTTGTACGATCATGGAAACTCAGAAACAAAAAGAAAACTTGAAAACGTACACTTTCCGAGTAAGCTAACCAAGATCTAACCCCATTGTGTGGAAAAAAAAATTTGTTTTTGTTTTTGTTTTTCATTTTTTTGTGATTTGCAGGAAAAAAAGACAAGCACGGAGAATGAGAGAGAAGAGTAATAAAAATAAAAATAGAAAGCCCCCTTACTCTTTCCATTCTTTTACGTACCTTTTAAACTTAGCTCACTTGGTCCAAAGTTTTTTTATTCCTTAATATGTCTTGAGATCAAGTGCACTATTTAAAGTAACATTATTGTAAAAGTGAACATCACTTATTCTACAAAAGTGATTCACTTAAAATCAACTTTATTGTAAAGTGATTGTCAAAGGTTGATCTTGGAAAGAGGGGGCATATTTTTTTAGTTGGTCAAGTTAATATCTGTCATGTCACTATTGAAAACATCTTCAACATTTTCTTTGATCAAGCATAACTTCATCATCTAGAATCGACTTTCAGTGCCGTTTTTTTTAAAACAACATATTTTTTCGAGCTCTTTGGATCCAAATAGTTAGTTTATGTTATTTTAGCCATTATTTTATAGTATGGATGCCCCTTGTGATATTATACTTACAAGTTCTAACTATTTATCATGGAAATATCATATGGAGGATGTTCTGCGAAGTAAGGGACTTTTCAGGATAACCTCAGGGAAAGAAATGGAACCCACTGATGACAATAAAAAAAATTAAATGGGAAAATAATGCGATGAAGATCGTGTATTGATTAGGATGTCAATCTCTACTAATTTGCGATTCCACATATCTGAAATTGATGAACCTAATAAAACTTGGGAAAAGTTGAAATCTGTGTTTGGTAAACACAATGCAATTTGGGGTCATCAACTTAAGAATGAGTTGATTTCCTTGAATCCAAATGATTTTTCATGCATTCAAGACCATTTATCTAAGTATAAAACTCTTAGACTCTTATGTGAAGAATGCAAGATTAAGAAAGAAGGAAAAAAATGTATTTATCATATTCTTTCTAAACTTGGACCTGTATATTCCATTTTTGTATCTACATTCTACTCCATGAAAGAATAATTGACTACAGCTAGCTATAAAGAGCCTAGTCTTGAATCCTTTTGCGATTCCTTAATTAAAGAGCAAGATAAGCTCATTCATCTTGGAATAATTAAAAATGCAGATACATCTTGGAAAGCCTTATTGTTCCAATAGAAAGAAAAGTCCAAGCCTCCTAAGAAATAGAATTTTCACAATAATAAGCCAAACAACAAGGGTCCCAAACCCTCTCAGTCAGCTCCTTCTTTAAGAAATGACAAAGTATCCAAGCCAAAAGGAAAGAAGACTGAGCATCATCGTAATTTTTGTGGGAAAGATAATCATGATGAATTTAAGTGTTTCAAGAAAATACCAGCCTTGGAAGCAACAATGAAGAAGCACCACATCAGCCTAGATTCCTCTTCATAATATACCTCTCATGGACATGAACTTTGTGCTTCTGGTTACTCTTATACTACATCTTCTACTTCAAATGAGTGGCTCATTGATTCTGCAGCATCTTATCATATGGCTAAGGATCAAGCCATCTTTCTACTATGCATGAATGTAACACCAAGCAAATATTTGTTGGTGATGATAGATCGAAGTGTTGTAGGATATGGAATAGTTCTAGTAGAAAATGGTCATTTTAGTGATGTACTATGTGTTCCAAAAATTTCCTGCTATCAAATTACTCATTTGGGTGAAGGTAAAACTGTGATGTTTACACATCACCAAGTTGTAATCAAGGATTTTAAAAATCCTCAAAATGTCCTTGCTACTAGATCTCTTGATGATATTATCAGGTTGTACAAATTTAACAACTTTGGGACATCACCTTTTACTTTAGGTTTTGTTGCTCATAGTGATAACTTGAGCAAACTTTGACATGAGCAATTTGGTCATTTAAATTATCACTCATTGCAATAACTAGGTAAAGACAATATGGTGATTGTCCTTCTGATGGTATCTTGCAAGGATGGTGTTTGTTTCAGTTTTGTACTCGAAAAACATCACCGGGACAGTTTTGACAAACATGCCTCTTGGCATGCCTTGGTTCCCTTAGAGCTTGTGCATAGTGACTTGTGTGGCCCTCTTCCATCTGCATCCTTTTCTGGTTTCAAACATTTCTTAGCTTTCATTGCTGACTACTCTAGACACACTTGGGTTTACTTCCTAAAACTTAAGAGAGAAGTATTTAACATATTCTTGGTCTACAAGACCCTTGTTGAAACACAATCTGGTCATCAAATTATTAAGTTAAGATCTGACAATGGAGGAGAATATGTTAACAACAAGTTCATTACTTTTTGCACTGAACAAGGAATCCAACAACAACATACTATTCCATATACACCACAACAAAATTGTGTAGTTGAACAAAAGAACCGGACTTTAAAAGAAATGGCTAATTGTATGATCCAATCTAAGGGACCAAGTCTTCAATATTGGGCTAAGGCCATAAATTGTGCAAATTACATAGTTAATCACACACCCACTAAAGTTTTACAAGGTATAACACTGGAAGAAGCATGGAGTAAAATTAAACCAGATGTATGTCACTTTTGTGTGTTTGGTTGTGAAGCAAGGGCTCACATTACGGATAAAAAATGGAAAGCATTCGAGCCTAAAAGTGAAAAGTGCATATTTGTTGGATATTCTGAAGATGTAAAAGGTTATAGAATTCTTTAGCCCCATTCACCTGATATAATCCTTAGAATAGATGTTAAATTTGATTAAAATCTCTTGTCCTACGAGCCTAAATTGGTGGCTGTGCCATCTTTGGCTTGCGAGCCTGATTCGGCGATTACACTTTCTTCTTCTTCTTCTTCCAACTTCCTTGACAGGTTTTGAAACACCAGTTTCTAATGATGATAGTGAGGATGAAAATCCACCTCCATGTGCTCATGTTCCTCTAATTGCACCAGCACCATTGCTTCCTTGATGGGTCCATTCAACATGTGAAGCAGCTGGTGATCTTGCCGATGATCCTAGAGATTAACGTCGAACACATTCTCAGTTTCAGTGAGCCTCTTCTCTTTTGGCTCAAGTTTCCAAGAGTCATGATCCAGAAACTTTTGCAGAAGCTTCAGGAAATCTAGATTGGGATGCAACTATGGAAGAAGAATATCGTTCCTTAATGGCGAACGATACTTGGGATCTCGTTCGTCTTCCAAAAGGAAGAAAACTTGTCAGATGTAAATGGGTCTATAGAACTAAGTATGCATTAGATGGGAGTGTTGAAAGACTTAAGGAAAGGTTGGTTACCAAAGGTTTTTCCCAAGTTGAAGGGATTGACTACAATGAAACCTTTGCTCCTGTTGCAAAAATGAATTCCATCTGCCTTGTTCTTTCCCTTGCGGCCTTACATAACTGGGAAGTCCATCAAATGGATGTCAAGTTTTCCTTTTCACATAGTGGTTTACAAGAGGAAATTCACATGGAACAACCTCCTATATATGTTCAGAATAACTCTAGCCATCTCTGTCTCCATAAGAAATCCTTATATGGCCTTAAGCAAGCTCCTAGAGATTGGTATTCCAAAATTGATAGCTTTCTCCTTGACACTGGTTTTTCTAGATGCCATTCTGACCCCAATGTTTATAACAAGAAAGTAGGAAACCATCTCATCATACTTGTTCTTTATGTTGATGATCTTATCCTTACTAGTAGTGACCCTAAACTTATAACCTATGTGAAATCCAGTCTTAAGAAAAATTTTAAAATGTCAGACTTACGACATTTGCATTATTTTCTTGGTCTCCAAGAACTGCAAACCAAAGAAGGAATATTTCTTTCCAAGTCTAAGTATGTTTGTGACCTTCTTTATCACTTCCACATGGAAGATTGTAAACCAGCCCCTTTTCCCTTCCAGTCTGGAGTCAAAATTTCTTCCACTTGTACTTCCTTTGAAGTATATGCCACCTTATATCATCAGCTTGTTGGTAGTCTTTTATACTTGACTCATTCCCTTCCTGACCTTTCCTTTTCCATTGGTCGTGTTTCCCATTATATGCAAACTCCTCATGAAAGTCACTCAAAAGCACCAAAAAGAATACTTCGATATATTCAAGGTACAACTCAATTTGGGATTCATTACAGTATAGGGGGGAAACCTTTGTTGGTTGGTTTCACTGATTTAGATTGGGCTGATGATCCTGATGATCAAAAGTCTACTGCAGGTTATGTTTTCAATATGGGATTTGGACTTGTCACTTGGGCTTGTAAGAAACAACAAGCTCTTCCTCTTTCTTCAGCAGAAGCAGAATATCGAGCCACAGTTAATGCTAGTTAGGAAGCTTTATGGCTTCGGCAAATCCTTTTAGAGTTTGGATTCGAGCATCAGCATCCTACTCCACTTTGGTGTGACAATCAAAGTGCCATCAATCTTTCCAAATATCTAGTTCTACATCAACGTAGAAAACACATTGACCTACACATGCACTTCATCAGAAATCTTGTTCATGATCATGTTCTTGAAATGCTCTATTGCTCTACAGATGATCAAGTTGCAGACATCTTCACCAAGTCTCTTACAGAAGTGAATTTTTCTAAACATCGATCTATGTTAGGAGTTCAAGAATGTGTCCTTAAGGGGGGATAGGATCTAATGCCTCCTTCCTTCTCCTAATAGTGTCACTATTGTAAATCCTTCAATCCTATCCTAAGTTGTTCTTAAGGGGGGATGTTAGGATATTTAGACACCTAGGAGTTAATTAAGATCAACTTATGTAATATATTCGTTAGGTAAAGTGTGTTTCTTTAGTATGCATTAGTATGCATTTGTAAATATTCTAATCTGACGGTCACGATATGCTCTATACATAAAGTGATCCGACGGTTCAACTTCTTTTAGATCTTGCCTACCATTGATCTGTGGCTTAACACCAGATTGGTCCATGATCTCTATTTAGAGAGCATGGAGGGTCCTTATCTAGTTGATTGATTATGAGAAGCTCATATGTAACTTTATTTCTTTTGCGTAATAAATTGCTCCAAGTAGATATTTGGCTAGGGGCGTGGACTATTTCCTGCTCGAGGGTTTTAATGATGCGACAAACATCAGTCCGTTGATCTGTGATCTATTTGTGTGAAGCGATTGCTCAAGGTGTTCGGTCTTTTGGGAGTACCCTGTGTACCCGTTATTCCCTTTGGATCTAGTGCATAGATGGAGAGAATATTTTTCATCAATCCTGGAACATATAACACATCTTTCATATTCAAATATTTCCTGGAATATAGCTTGTAGGAAGCTTCTCCACTTCCTTTTATGGGGCATTCATAATCATCATCGGGTTTCACCTTTTGAGGTGACTCATGCTGAGATAGATTGGTGAATGATTCTTTGTATCTCATTATATGTTTGGATTCTCCACTATCTACAAGCCAATCATTGCTTCCATGTGAGATAGTGGTTGTGAGTGCTGAGATTATGACATAGTCTTCATCATTTCAAGAATCAACTTTTTGTTCTCTGAATCTTTTATTTATCTGTTCATCATCTTCAATGGTGTGAGCACGATGTATTTTCTTGTTTAACTTCTTAGAGGAGAATCATTTGTTGATGGGACAATCTTTGGATTAGTGTCGCTTCTCATGACAAGTGTAGCGCCTAATACTGGAAGGATCTCTTATGAATTTCTTTTGTCTTATTTGATGAGGATACTCCATTTTTTGTGATCATGGTCCTCCTTCTTTCTATGATTTCCTTTGGTGTGAAATATGAGATCTTGATCTTCAAGTGCTCCCATATTCTATTCTCTTGTTATGAGTTGTGCTTCTTCTTGTCTGCATTCTTCCTAGATTCTACTGAAAGTGATCGACTTCCTTCTAGCACATATTCCTTGATTGAATAAATCCCACAATATTGGGAGACAATTCAAGGTGGTCATAAGAATCTCTCATTCTTCTACATTCTCTTTGAATGCTTCAAGTTGTTCCTTTATTTGAGAAACCCTTGTAACTTGGAATTTCATGGTCTCTAAGTTTTGTATCTTTACGTTATTCAACTGGTTCCTCAATTTCATCTTATGGTTGATGTTATTTCCTTTGAACAACTTAATCAAAGGATTAAACACTTCCTTAGGTGTCTTCAAGGTTGACACATGGGGGGTGAGATGATCCTTAATAGAATTTGTAATGATTCTCTTGGCCTTGAACCATTTCTTCTCATGGATATCCTTAGACTCATCTCCCTTTGGTTTTGGATCTTTCTTATTGATATACTATTCCAAATCATTTTCTTGAAGGATCAAGGAGATCCTATTCTTCTATGCTTGAAAGATTTCAGCTCCCCCAAGCTTATCCTCAAACTGGATGTGATGAGTCATTTTTAAATGACAACCTTAAATGGAAATCATAGAGATTTATATCTTACCGATTTGAGGTTCCTAATTTGGATTCGAAGATGGTTGACTTAGGGTTTGTTAGAGAAATCCTAATTTTTCAAAGTTAGAATTTTGGAATTCTGTCTAAATAAAAAGATGTGCCTCCTTAAGGTGAGTTGCTCAGTAAGGTTCTTTTCTAAAAGCTATGGTGGGAAGACTTTGAAACTTGATTCCCTAGTTCCTTCCCACAATGTCCCACAGTTAAAAAAAGAAAGTTCTCCAAATTCGATTATACTTCCACCAAAAAATGCATCATTTTAGGGTGAGTTATCCTAGCTCTATTGTGTTAATGATCTATGGAGAGAAGACCTTCAAGTACGAAGCACTAGTTTCCACTGATGCATAATGAATTTTTTTAGAGAGGATATATAATATCGTGTTAGTTTTTCCACTTTAATTCAATTAAGATATTTTTATGAAAGTATCACATATCAAGATAGATAAGATGCACAAGACACAAATATTTTCCTGAGCAAAACTGTGAAGGATAAATTCCTACAAACTTTCTCGGAATAGTTCTGTCATTAATACAATATTACAAGATGGTAAAACCCAAGAATAATATGTCTTCTGCAGCTCTCTCTCTCTTCCTCCTTTTCCTCTCTCTCACCTCATGCGAACTTGTGAGTGAGTGATTGTGTTTGAAAATGAGGGAAGACACCTCCCTATTTATATGCATCGACTTACCTAAAACATGTTTGGGACAACCTCTTAACCTAGCAGGGCCAACTTCACATAGGGAAGCTCAAAAATGGATTTTATTATATTCATGTTGGGGACTAATTCCCCGACATACAACGTAGGGTTTACCTCAACGACCATACATAATAATGACATCCTGGTTGGAGGGAAAACATCTTTGACAAGGCTACAACAATATACAATGATAATATACAATAGAATACCTTCTGAAGTTATAAACACAAAAACAATTTAACCATGTGAATGCTCCACCCCATGATGTGATATTTAAGGTACATATATGGGGCTATTGAATGCACGAAGAGAGTAAAGGTGACCAATTCCAATTTTAGATCGAACAATGTAGTTTTGAGCATTCAATGTAGTTCCAAAAGTTAGTTTTCTACATTTTGGTAGACCTACACAACAATGGATTATTTACGCACACACACTTGCATAGGTTTCCTGTATAAAATCTAATAGGTGTGCTAATATAATGATTTTCAATTATAATTCCTAATTCCCACATTGAATTTTGATGAGGATGGTTTTAGTGAGCTTGATGTTGTACTTTTGCAATAACTTTCTATAATAACTTCCTATATGTCACTTATGTCCAAGATTTAGGTGATAACAACCACTGTAGCCTCTTAAAATTCGAAAACCAATGGCCAGTCTTCATGTACACATATTTGATTACCATTACTAAAATGGCATCCAAAATCTATCTAAGTTTTTTCAATTGATATTAGCGTCTTTGTTTTTCCGTAACTCCATGATAACATTCTATAGTCTATCCTCAAGTTTTTATAAGAGTTTGGAGCACATGATCTAGATTCAAAAAAAAAAAAAAAACTTTTTTCAAGCAATCAATAATATGATAAATCATGTCATTAATTCTCAAAACAAGAAAGAATATGCAAGATATATATTTCAATCACACAATAAATCTTTATATTCCAGTACCTATACAAGAATGGATCTCTACTTACATTGAGGCAATTTGAATTCGTTATGTGGGAAACTTGAATTGTATTGTAGTACATAAAATCTAGTTAAGGCTTAACAAAATCCAAAATTCCTTGTTAGTTAACAACATCATCTCCAATCTATGTGTACTTAGGTTGATTTGAACAAATAAATGAAGAAACAACAGAGTGATAGGCTCATGCATGAGAAAAGAATACTTCAAAATGCTCAACAAATACACTATCATCTAAATACAGATATGGAAAGTGCTAAGTCCCTCATTAGTGACATTAACACCTATTATTTACTTCTTAACTCAATAAAATTAATGAAATAATACGAAACAGAAGGCATGTTCCCTCAATAGCTATCAATACATGATTAGGAGCTCAAGTATGGCCTATAAATGGCAATTGAATTATAAATAGCATATTTGTCCCTTACTGCATTCAAAGGAAGCTTTAGCGCTAGAAATTATGAAAGATGATAATTAGCATGAGAAATCCCATCATTTGTACCACTTCTTTTCTTGGAAGTAGTTTGGGATCCAAATCCTTTGATGTGCTTCTTGGAAGTAGTTTGGGATCCAAATCCTTTGATGTGCTTGAATAGTGGTTCTTTAACATTCCAAGATTCTAGTGGAGAAAACATTTTGAAGGATTCATGGATTACTTTGATAACTATTGGAGCAAAATATGTAAAACCTAAGATAATTGAAGAGACATAATTGACATCTTACTGAATGATAACCATGTTACATGTTTTAACTCGTTTATTATTTCTAATATTTTGATATTGAACAAGTTCTCCAATACCTGTAAGAATATGCACCTCAACTAAATGGATGATATAAACTTGAGCATGTCCCACAGTGGTTTGGTTTGCGGATAGATCAATTAAGTTAACATATCCTTGTAGGCCACCTATTTGGAATTTTCAGTCTCTAGGATGAATGGGGATGGAGTTGAATTAGAAATTGCTACAAGAACATGGCATATGTCATTATGTGATGTGGATGGCATATGTCATTATGTGGTGTGTGGAAGCTTTCTTGTTCTAATTCTTCATGGAACCTATTGTACCTACAATATTAATTGCTAAGGGAAGAATCCATTAAACAAGATAAGAAACAAGAATTGGCCCAGTCATAAACAAGATAATTGTTCTTGAGTCTTGATTTCTTTCACACTGTTGCAGTCATTTTGAAAATGAACACTACAGATAACAATAAATTTGAAAGGAAATATGAGATAGCATTACGTGGCCATCTCCAAATGTTAGGTGGGCATAGAAAGACTGGGATTTGAGCTGTTATCTTTCCAATTATAAGTATATCATGTGGGGAACGAAAATGATAAAGTGATATGCCTGGAAATAAAACAGAAATTTACAGTCCATGTCTGCTCTACCTTAAAGTTTAGAGAAACATTTCTGATAATACTAACAATTTAATGAATGAGACACCGAATGGCATCTTTAAAAACAAATTAACAAACAAGTTCTAAGTAGAAAGTCTACAAATTCGATGATTATTCCATTTCAAACATTTTACCAGCACGTGACTAGTAAGACTGAATACTGATAGGGTATACGAAATTTTCTGAGACTCAAAGTCCTCTGTATGTGAGATCACCATAAAATGGTACAACATGTGTGGACATACTGCTATTATATATACTCTAGGTAGTTTCAGGACTTTCTAGTTAATGAGAGAAGAAGCGAGTTGGAGAGTGATGTGACCAGGAGTAGGTGGTGGGTCTAGCAGCTCTTGCTTCTATCTCCCTCCCTTTCTCTAAATCCCACCTGTCGTTTCAAGCTTCGACTGCAATCTTGAGTCTAATGCAAAAGCTAGCTATTTTAAACTTGTCTTTGCCAATATTTGAAGGCGGTGTCATCGTCCTGTATTCTAAGGCAAGATTTAAAGGCAAGAGTTATCCATTGAAGTGCAGATCATTTAATGCAGAAGCTTGATAACAATTTGATATGGAGAAGCTCAAGATCCAAAGCAAGCTTGATAACCATTCTGAAGAAGCTCAATATCCAAAGATCATCAAACTCGCTACAATTCGCAATAAATTTGTTACGACTGCAATAAATGCTCTACAGCTAGATAAATAAATATAACTATAGTGATATTTGTTCTGTACTTTCTAGATCATGCTAATCGATAGGTGAGTGGGAATCACTGTGGGATCATTATTCCCAGATACTTTATAGCCAGTGTAACACCCCGGTTTTGACCCCGTTGCATTAAATGTACATGATGTATATATTGTAATGAATCATGGTGTGGAGCTAAAGGCAAAGCCCCACCATCGATTTAATTGTGTTATGTTTCGGTTAATGGAATCGTTGCTGATGGTCTATCATGGTATACGAAATATATTAAGTTTTGTCATCATGTAAATATGCATCCTTAATTAAATAACACAACGATCTACATTTGTGGCAACTAAATTGAGAACGGGCATGATTTTCACAACGATAAGGGTGGGGGATGTCAAACCTTGGGCAATGAGGGAAAAAGCCATGTGTCACCCTCCGTTGTCTTAGCCAACCACCATCATTAAGAACTGCTTCTATTAGCTGGGGCAGTTATGGTTGGGAGTGGAGTGTGGCAGGACTGTCAGTCCTTGCCCACACGCACACTCCACTAGCGGATTGAACCTGACAATGGGTAGAAGAATGACTATGCCCTCATTCCATCCTCTCCACTGCGCATCATCTCCATTGTCTATTCATATTCATGCATAGGCAGAGTTTTTCATCCTCACGTAGGAGCAGGAGTCTTGCTCATTCCCACGCACAAGATTTTATTGGTTTTACTCACGCAGTTTTCCTCTACGGATATTGTGGATGGAGTGGGTGTATACTTTCCTCACAGACTGATTCGTGGGTTGCTGTGGTCTCCCTTACATTACAATGTGTTTTGTTGGGGTCTTATTTACATTTTGGGGACGTGAGTTTGTTCATTTTCATGAATGGGCATCTATTCTGTTTGATCTCATGCAGCCAGGAGGGGAGCCGCTTATCGGTTGCCATTCATGTTTTTCGACAGAGTGGAATCTGATGTGTTTTCCCTCTATATTTTAGGGTCTGCTGCAAGTTTCCCTCATGCACAGGTTTAGAGTCTATATCTTCTTCCCTAGTGCAGCCTGTGTAAGTCTTTTCCGCTTACTTTGTTTCCCAGGATGGACTGTTGTTTTCCCCATGTTGTGAATTGTGTTTACTGATACATTTTGGGACTGTTGTAATTCACTCAGGATTCGTTTTCCCTGCTTAAGCTGTAACAGTTGATTGAGCGCCTGTGTACAATGGTTGGTCTTCGAACTGTGTTGGGAGCAGGGATGGGCGCTTGGGTTGCTTGATAAACTTGGTGTGTTTGGAAACCACACACGCAGAGCTAGAGGGCTGGCTTTCTTCTCCACAACCCCTGAATAGGGAAGTCAGGGCCTGAGGGACTATGTAGCAGAGAAGGGACTGATTCCTTGTGTTGGGTGTGTGTTGGTGTATTAGAAGTCAGGCTAGTTCTAGTGTAGGTGTTCCTAGCTTGGTAATGAGCTCACCAGCTTAGCATTTAGCCTTTCCCAACTCCTATATGGGTTGGATATGCTTTGTGTATCTTTGGCTATGTGTAAGCCTGCTTGTTCCCTATTCCTTGGAGAATCATGCCCAGCACAGGGGTGGCATCGTTGCTGAGAGATTAAGGAGCATGCTGGCCTATGGTTGGGTGGAACGTTGCAGCGACGTAGTTGGTTGCGGAACGAGTTCTTCACAAGATAAGTAATCTTGTCTATTTTACTTCTGCAATCATATTTTCTGTCAATGAATGTGATGAACATGTAGAATGCTTGTATGAACATATGTTTGCTTTAGTTGTATGATAAATGATCATGCATGCATGTTCTAATTCAAAACATTTTTCTTCAGCATTTCTATATTTTATGAATGCACATGTTCATGGGGCTGGTTGCCCAGATGGTTAACGCCATGGTAGCATCCTCTTCGCTGATCGGGGGGTCGGGGACGTTACAGTGTGGTATCAGAGCCTGTAGGTTGTAGCATGGGCCTCTATCGGCCATGAAAGACCAGTTAGCAGAGGCATGTTGCCTTCTGCCCAAAATAAGTCGGTGAATGACTGGAAAATTCACAAAAAAATGTCTAAGTGTTTGAACTGTTGGTTCATCGAAACACTTAGTGGGAAGGACTTTCGATGTAGAGGAGAGGTAGGAGGAAGCACACTCGACGGAGGACAGTTGGAAGGAAAATTGCGGGAAACTTTTTCTATGAGTTCAACATCCGTTGGAGGAACATAGTGATCGAGCACCCGTCGTTGCGGATGGCTAGCCAACTACCCGTCCAACGGGTAAGGCCTTCAACCACCGACATAGTAAAGAAAGTTTAAAAACATTTCTAAGGCCCGAAATCGTCGACTATGGGAAGAAGATAGTGTTTTGTGTGCCGCTATTTCAGAAACCTAGAGCGCTAGCCTTCCGACGAGAAGAGACTGCTAATACCGATCATGTTATGCCACAGGTGGTTGAGCCACCGATCGGGAAAAGAGTGAAGATGGTGGGCCACCATTGCGGCTCCTGATGGAACTATTTCATTGACAAAAAGAAGAGAATGGAGCCGATCAAGCGGCGAAAAGGAAGACTAAAGGGAAAATTTCAAAAATTTCTCTAAGTCCTAGAATCGTCGGCCATCGGCGATGGTTAGTTGAACACATTGCCGACACCTAGTTAATTTAGTTGCTGATGAGCTACGTCGGATGAGGTTAGTGGATTGAACGTCCGTCATTTCAGCTGTCTAATGGACTATCCTTCTGAAGGTTAGAAGATTCGATCGCCGACGCGGTAGTGCTAGTGGATCTGGTCGCCGATGAACAGCAGAGGAAGTTAGTTGTGTTGACTACTGAAACGTTGGAATGTTAGTTGAGATGAGACCCGATCCTATACAAGGAAATTTTGAGTTTTTCAAGTAGGATTTCTCAGTAGATTTCGGTTGTTTTTCAGTAGGATTTTCAGCGGTTTTTCAGTGGATTTTCAGACAGACGTTCCCCTGAGACAGACGTTCTTAGATGAAAAAAATCTTGTGTTCGGGCAAATTTGTTATTTTATGATTATTCCAGCAGAAGGTAGGTAATGTTGGTTTATATCAATGTTATGCATCTAACAGTTGTGTTACTAACACGTTTGCATAATCATAGTCACCTTCAAGAGCAGTATTCTAGGTAGTGTAGTTTGGTAAGTAAGTGGTGGTTCAGTTATGACAACCCATGATGGATATGATGCTCGGGATTCTTACGAGCATCTGCAAGATGCGACGGGGGAAAATGTCCATAAGGAAAATGAAGACATGGAGTCTAATGGAAGGAGATTCCAAGAGACACCATCAGATGTTGCAGCCACCATGAGAAGCTTGATCAAAGCCCAGGAAGAGCAGCATCAGTTGAATGCTACAATGTTGGAGAGTTTGACAGACTTGCAAAGAAAGATAGACTCTGGACGAGGTATAGCAAGACCAGAAGGCAGTAAGAGTAGCACTAGGAGAAGGAGAAGGGCTTCTAGTGAATCATCTGATTCCGAAGAATCCAGCGAGGATTCAAGTTCTTCTTCTCATAAAAAGAAAAAAAAGAGACTCCATAGGGATCGCTCTCGAGATGAATTTAAAAAAGCTAAACCTCCTACATTTGATGGTGAGGTAAAGACTGGATAAGAGGCTGAAGCTTGGCTTCTTGGGATAAAGAAGTAATTTCAAGTGCATGATTATTCAGGAAACATTAAGGAACGAGTTTCCATATTCAATCTGAATGGAAGAGCTTCCATTTGGTGGGAACACTTTAAGCAAGTAAAGAGAATCAGTGAAAGGAGACTTAAGTGGAAACAACTCAAGAAGTATTTTAAACAGAAATACCTCTCTAACAGGTATTATGATGACAAGATTAAGGAGTTCCATGAACTGAGATTGGGACAGCAGACCATGGAAGAATATGCAAATAAGTTTTTGGAGTTGTTGAGGTATGTCCGATACATCAGAGATGAAAAAGTGAAGGTCCAGCATTTTCTGAGTGGATTACCTCAGTCTTACAAAGATAGAATTGAGTTTTATGAACCTAGAACTCTTGATGAAGCCATAAGGAAGGCTAAGTATTGCTATGAGCAAAGCAAAGGTAAGTTGGATTACCATAAGGCATGGAAGGACAAGAAGAACAAGAAGTTTGACCAAAGAAAGAAAGGTTTCAAACCTTCTAACTTCAGGAATTAGCAGAAGCAACCATCTCAAGCTACGAGTAAACAATTTGGAATGACAGGAGAAAAGCCTAAAGATCCAAAATAGAATAGAGGGCCACTTCAATGTTGGAAATGTGGAGGACACCACATGCGCAGAAATTGTCTACTCAAGAATGAGACTGCAAGGCTACCTTATAGCATTCAAGAAGCAGAAACAGTGGGTCAAGTAGCAAGGGCAGTCCCTAGGATTTATGCAGCACTAGAGGACCGCCAGGCAGATCACTAGTAAACTGTGGTTGAAGTAGCACGTAAGATTGTTGAGCAATCTGTTTCTATTTTGATTGACCCTAGTTCTACACATAGTTACATTACTCCTAGAGTAGTGGAGATTGATGCTTTTAAGAAAGTAAAGCATAGGAAGTCTTGGTTAGTTCAGCTAGCCATTGGAACTAAGAGGAAGGTTAGTGAAATGGTTGAGAAATGTCCATTGGTCATGGATGGATTGGTCACTTGTGTAGATCTGAATGTTCTACCGCTAGGTTCCTATGATGTTCTCATTGGAATGGATTGGTTAGAAGCTCACAGGGTGAAGCTTGACTGTTACAATAAGGCTTTCGAATGCATGAATGAAAAAGGGAACCTAGTAGTTGTGAAAGGTATTCCAAAGGTGATTTAATACGGTAGGTTTCAGCAATACAGTTAAAGAAGTTCTGTAGGAAGGGTTTCCAGTTGTATGCAGCTCACATTTTGGAGACATCAGGAGATGAAACTCCTAGGTTGGAGGACTATCAGGTGTTATAGGAATTCAGGGATGTGTTTCTTGATGAGATTCCAGGGCTTCCTCCAAAGCATGACATTGATTTCACAATTGAACTTGTGCTAGGAGCAACACTAGTGTCCAAGGAACACTACAGGATGAGTACACCAAAGATTCTAGAGTATAAGATGCGACTGCAAGAGTTGCTGGAAAAGAAGTATATCCAACCGAGTGTGTCTCCTCGGGGAGCACCAGTTCTGTTTGTAAAGAAGAAAGATGGTACACTCAGGTTATGTATTGCTTATAGACAATTGAACAAGGTTACTATGAAGAATAAATATCCTTTGCCTAGGATTGATGACCTCTTTGACCAAATGAGAGGAGCAAAGGTATTTTCCAAGATTGACTTGAGATCTGGTTACCATTAAGTGAGAATCAGGGATGAAGACATTCATAAGACGGCCTTCAGGACAAGGTATGGGCATTATGAGTTTGTAGTGGTACCATTTGGTCTCACAAATGCACCAGCTACATTTATGTGCCTTATGAATAGTGTCTTTAGCAGATATTTGGACAAGTTTGTTCTTGTTTTCCTTGATGACATTCTTGTTTATTCTAAGAATGAGGTGGAGCATGAAGAGCATTAGCTGTATGCAAAACTGAGCAAGTGTGACTTCTATAGAGACAGAATTTAGTATTTGGGTCACATTATCTAAAAGAAGGGTATATCTGTGGACCCTGGAAAGATTGAAGCCATTATGAATTGGCCTACTCCAAGAAATGTGACAGACGTAAGATCTTTTATGGGACTTGCAGGATACTACAGGAGATTCATTGAGGGATTCTCCAAAGTTGCACATGCCATCACTTCTTTGCAAAAGAAGGGGATGAAGTTTGAATGGACATCGAGGTGTGAAGAAAGCTTCCAGCAGTTGAAGAATCTTCTCACCAGTGCACCTGTAATGAAAGGTTGCAGATCCAGAGAAAGACTTTGTGGTGTGTACCGATGCATGCGGACAAGGGCTTGGAGGAGTCCTTATGCAAGACAACCACGTGATATGTTATGAGTCGAGAAAACTGAAGGAACGTGAGAAGAATTATGCCACTCATGATCTAGAGCTTGCAGCCATAGTACATGCCCTCAAGATATGGAGACATTACTTGATGGGCAAGAGATTTGAGCTCCGAACAGATCACTGTGGACTAAAGTATTTATTTGATCAGCCTACTCTGAATGCTAGGCAAGGAAGATGGCTAGAATTTCTATGTGAGTTTGATTTTGAAATTAAGCACATAAAGGGAAAAGAAAATAAGGTAGCTGATGCACTCAACAAGAATTTGTAGGAAACGTTTGTGGCATCTCTTAGTATTTGCCAATCAGATTTGAGGCAGTAGATTGTTAATCATGTTGCTGGAGATGAATTGTATGAGCAGGTAAAAGACAAATTGCAGCAGCAAGGTCTTGAGAAGAGGTATGAGGGATATAAATTGGAAAAATATGGACTTCTCAATTATAAAGGTAGAATTTATATTCCAGATGTAGCAGATTTGAGGAGAGTCGTTATGGATGAAATCCATCAAGCTCCATATTCTGGTCACTCGAGATATTAGAAGACAATTGCTATAGCTAGAAAGCAGTACTTTTGGCCAAGAATGAAAAAGGACATGGTTGAATACATTTCCAAGTGCATGAAATGTCAACAGGTCAAGGTTGAGCATCAACATCTAGCAGGCTTGTTGCCGCCTTTGTCAATTCCGGAATGGAAATGGGAAGTTATTTCCATGGATTTTATTACAGGATTGCTGATGACTTGGAGACAACATGATTCCATCATGGTTGTGGTAGACAAGTTGACAAAGACAACACATTTTACACCGGTTAAGTCTACGCATAAAATGGATGACATTGTGAAGATCTTCATGAAGGAGATTTTCAAATTGCATGGATTGCCTAAGGCAATAGTCTCTGATAGAGATGTCAAGTTCACTTCCAATTTCTAGAAGGAGTTGTTTGTAGATTTGGGTACAAAGCTAAACTTCAGCACTGCGTACCATATTCAGATAGATGGGTAGATAGAGAGAGTTAATCAGGTGCTTGAAGATATGCTCCGCATGTACGTGATGGACAAACCAACAAAGTGGAAAGATTACTTACACTTGGTAGAGTTTGCTTACAACAATGGATAGCAGGTATCCTTGGGGATGAGTCCGTATGAAGCTTTGTATGGAAGAAGGTGTAGGACACCAGTGACTTGGGACAACCTAGTGAACAGGGTTGTGCTTGGGCTAGAATTGCTCAGGAAAATGGAGCAAGAGGTCGTAAAGATCAGGAAGAATCTAAAAGCAGCAAATGACAGACAGAAAAGCTATGCAGATAAGCATAGGGTGAACTAGGAGTTCAGTGTTGGGGATTATGTCTACCTCAGAGTGAGGGAAAAGGAGAGTTCCTTGAAGCTTCGAAGTTGTGCCAAGTTGTGATCAAGATATTGTGGGCTGTTTGAAGTGCTTGAAAGAATAGGGCGAGTTGCATATAGGCTTGCATTTCTTGCTAGTACTAGAGCTCATAATCTTTTTCATGTTTCTTTGCTTAAGAGATATGTACATGATCCTAACCATGTGATAAATTGAGATGTGATTCAGGTAGAACCCGAGGGAGAGTTCCGAATCGAGCCAATGCGTATCCTCGACAAGAAGGTCACAATGCTCTGGAACGGAGCCATAGGGAAGGTAAATGTGCAATGGGAGCACTACGGACCTGAAGAGGCTACATGGGAGCTGGAGGATGCCATGCGATTGGCACATCCATTTTTGTTCAATTCTGCGGAACACTGAGGCGATACCAGTGTAGCATTTTGTTCAAATTTTCTAAAGCAATGAGGACAGTGCTATTGAAGGGGGAGGGGAATGTAACACCCTGGTTTTGACCCTGTTCCATTAAATGTACATGATGTATATATTGTAATGAATCATGGTGTGGATCTAAAGGCAAAAGTCTCACCATCGATTTAATTGTGTTATGTTTCGGCGAACGGAATCGTTGCTGATGGTCTATCATGGTATACGACATATATTAAGTTTTGTCATCATATAAATATGCATCTTTATTTAAATAATGCAACCAGCTACATTCGCAGCAACTAAATTGAGAAGGGGCATGATTTTTAGAAGGATAAGGGTGGAGGATGTCAAACCTTGGGCAATGAGAGAAAAAGCCATGTGTCACCTTCCCTTGTCTTACCCAACCACCACCATTAAGAACTGTTGCTGTTAGTTGGGGTAGTTATGCCTGGGAGGTGGAGTGTGGCGGGACTATTAGTCCTTGCCCACATGCACACTCCACTAGTGGATTGAACCTCACGATGAGCAGAAGAATGACTACGCCCTCATTCCATCCTCTCCACGCGCATCCTCTCCATTGTCTGTTCATCTTCATGCATAGGCAGAGTTATTCATCCTCATGTAAGAGCGGGAGTCTTGCTCATTCCCATGCACAGGATTTTCCTGGTTTTACTCATGTAGTTTTCCTCTACGGATTTTGTGGATGGAGTGGGTGTATAGTTTCCTCACAGATTGATTTGTGGGTTGCTGTGGTCTCCCTTACATTACAGTGTGTTCTGTTGGTGTCTTCTTTACATTTTGGGGATGGGAGTCTATTCATTTTCATGAACAAGAATCTATTTCGTTTGATCTCACGCAGCGAGGAGGGGATCCGCTTATTGGTTGTCATTCATGTTTTTCCATAGAGAGGAATCTGGTGTGTTTTCCCTCTATATTTTGGGGTCTGGTGCAAGTTTCCCTCACGCACAGGTTGAGAGTCTGTATCTTCTTCCTTAGTGCAGCCTGTGTAAGTCTTTTTCACTTACTTCGTTGCCCACGAAGGACTGTTGTTTTTCCCAAGTTGTGAATTGTGTTTACTAATATGTTTTGGGACTTTTGTAATTCACTTGGGAGTCGTTTTGGCCATGATAGGACCAAAAACAACTTAGGAGTTGGTTTCCCTGCTTAAGCTGTAATAGTAGATTGAGTGCCTACATGCAATGGTTGGGCTTCAGACTGTGTTGGGAGCAGGGATGGGGGCTTGGGTTGCTTGATAAACCTGGTGTGTTTGGAAACCACACAGGCAGAGCTAGAGGGCTCGATTTCTTCTCCACAACCCCTGAATAGCACCGGAAGGGAAGTCAGGGCCTGAGGGACTGTCTAGCAGAGAAGGGACTGATTCCTTATGTTGGGTGGGTGTGGGTGTATTAGAAGTCAGTCTAGTTTTGGTGTAGGTGTTCCTAGCTCGATAATGAGCTCACCAGCTTAGCATTTAGCCTTTTCTAACTCTTGGATGGCCTGATAAACCTGACCATGTTGGCTTGGCTGTCTTGTTGATGGCCTGATAAACCCAACTGTGTTGGCTTGGCTATATTTTGTGTATCTTTGGCTATGTGTAAGCCTGCTTGTTCCCTATTCCTTGGAGAATCATGCCCAGCTCGGGGGTGGCAGTGTTGCTGAGAGATTAAGGAGCACGCTGGCCTATGGTTGGGTGGAACGTTGCAGCGACGTAGTTGGTTGCGGAACGAGTTTTTCACAACATAAGTAATCTTGTCTATTTTACTTCTGCAATCATATTTTCTGTTAATGAATGTGATGAACATGTAGAATGCTTGTATGAACATATGTTTGCTTCCGCTGTATGATAAATGATCATGTATGCATGTTCTAGTTTAATGCATTTTGCTTCAGCATTTCTGCGTTTTATGAATGCATATGTTCATGGGGCTAGTTGCCTGGATGATTAACGCCATGGTAGTATCCTCTTCGACGGTTGAAGGGTCAGGGATGTTACAGCCAGAAAATTAACTTCTAATGGCTAGATCAAGGTGATTCCACTCGTGGGAAAGCTTCTAGTTGCTCCCGTTCTCTCCTATAAACAAACTTTTTATTTCACTTGGACTTATCACTCTTTGGAACATATCACTCTGACCATGCCATGTCCTTCGACTTATATTTTGATCATTTCTGGAATATGTTAGTACGAGGATTTCTTATTTTTATTTTTAGAAGTAACACATCCTAGTTTTTATGATAATCGAACAGAGATTCTCAATTTTAGATGCAAAGCATTCTCACTTTAAAACTCAAACCATAATAAAAACTGCCACAAATTTAGTGTCTTACCCGAACTCAGCAGACACATGAAAGAAGCCTTTTTATATGGGTCAGAGCAGGCCCTACCTGATTATATAAGTCATAATCATGTCCGTATTTACTCATATAAGCAGTCATAAATGCTGGGAGGACGGGAAATCGATCCAGCCAACTGCCACAAATTTACCGTCTAACAGCAACTCAGCAGACCCATGAAGGCAGCCTTCCTTACAAATTTTCTGAGATTGAAAGTTCTTTCCATTTGAGATCACCAGAAAATGGTACATCTGTTGACATATTGGATAGGAATTGGATAGGTCGGTCAAAATCTGCGGTGATACCGCTCGCGGGAAAGCTTCTAGTTGCTCCCATTCTCTCCTATGAACAAACTTCTGAATTTCACATGACTTGTCACTTTTGAATTTCACTCTGACGATCCCCAGTTCCTTGACTTATATTTTGCCTACATCCGAAACATGCGAGTATGAGGATCTTTTGTTTTAGATGCAAGCATCCTCATTCTCACTATGACAATCATTCACTTTAAGAAAAGACCTGGACCAGTAATAGAAAACTGCCACAAAATTAAACCTGGACCAGTAAGAGAAAACTGCCACAAATTGAAACTTGGACCAGTAATAGAAAACTGCCACAAATTTACCGTCTTACAGCAACTCAGCAGACCCATGAGGGCAACCTTCCTTATAGATAAGAATAGGCCGTACCCAATCACATAATTCATTTTCATGTCTGTATCTCCGGCCCTACTCATATATGCTGCCATGAATACTGGGACTGACGGGAAATCAATCCAACAAATCAAGTAGTGGTTTTGGTTTGGTTATAGAGAGAAGTCTGTCTTATAAGAACGGAGCCTTGTGATGCCGGAGTGGCTAGTGTACAGTTCATTAATGAAGAAATCGGTACAGTTCATGAAGGGCAGCATGAATAAGTTTGCGTCATGCTCGGTGTGTCGAACGCACTACCTATTCTGAATGGTCCAAAAAACAATAAAAATAAAAAATAATGTGACGGCCATATTCGTTTATAGAAGCACAATCCCGCCATCGTCTAGATTTTACTCTTGGTTGCCCTTGAGGTAAACTAAAAGAATTATTCAAACCAGAACTGAGATTACCGGCATTACCACTTGTTCTAGGCATCAAAATCCGGGTTATATTATCGCTGCTACTTAGATTAGCAGAGAAGCTTTGTACTTTCTCCTCTGGGCCCATGATCCCGGTACTTCTTGCTGGAGAAGGGTGTTACTTGCTTAACAAGTCACTTGAACTTGATCCGTGTCCGTGATTAAGCGAGTCACTTAATCCGTGTTCCTCACCGACATGAAGAAAATATTTCATCCCAACTTGCCCTCGAAACGCAACAAATAGGATCGGCAGCCCCAGCCCTTGCCTTACGGCTGCTTAAATTAGCCCTATTACGGTAGGGAAAGAATTTTAGGTCATTTGCATTATTTTTTAGCAAAAAATTTGATTAAAATTCAGTAAGAATTGTTGAAATTGTAGTTTCAGTTTGTTTAAATTGCATAATCTAAGTGTTTTAAGGATTATTCAGAGCATTAAATCCATTTTATCCAAAATTGCAATTGCAACAAAAAATTCCTTGTTTAAATTTGGACAACAAAAATAAAAATTTTCAAGAATTTAGCTCACACAAAAAGAAAACCGATCCAATCTTGAGTCACAATCTCGATAGGGGAATGTCAATCCAAGAACCTGTTTCTCCAGGATTTCAAGGCAACATCTACATGAGGATCTCCTCGTTCTCTAGTAGGGGGGTCTTTTATAGGTGGGTGGATTCATCGGTATTCAGGTCATGGGAATACTAAATTTTACTCCCCACTTTTCCTCCCCGGCATTATTGGGGGCCTTCGATCGGCACTGAACTAGGGTTTCTTTCGATCGGCAGTTAACTAGGGTTTCTTTCATGTACGGTCTATTCTTCTTACATGGTCTTCACATAGCGAGATCTGAATTTGTGACACAAGTTTAAAAACATTCTTTAGTTTCAACAATCCTATTTACACTTAACTAACAACGTTTACAGTCTATTAAAAAAAAAACAGAGGCAAAACATATTTCTATTAGTTGGCTAAAAACACAACTATTGGCATCTCTTCGCCGAAATCCATAAGAAAATTTCCGTAACTGTGTCTACATACTTACTCAGAAAACGTGCAAATGGAAAAATGTTCTCTTCCTGTTTGCATATAAAATTTTAGGATTTGGATAAATGAACAATCAAGATTGAAGATTAGACTATAAAAATATTAAAACCACATACCTGTAAATTGCCTTAAAAATAAGGAGTAAAAACACCAAGCTTTGGCCCGCAGTCCTCTGAAATTAGGGCAATATTATTCCTTATGCCAGAGCAATATCATTCCTTATGGTAGAGATGGTTCTACTATTTATACCCAAAAATAGTATTAGGGTTTGGAGATAAGGTCATTTATTTAAATATTATAAAATATTGGCCGACACTAAAAAATTCTAAAATTTAACTATTTGGCCATAGTTCACTCATAAAAAATACCCTCTCACAAAGATCTAAAATTTAATCATTTGGCCATAGTTTACTCATAAAAAATACCCTCTTAGTCATCTTGTGTAGTATGTATCTAAGTACATTTGGGAGCTTATTTGGTTGGAAGAGGGATTGTGAGTGAATAAGAGAAGAGGAACCCTCTCTCACTAGGTACCGAGCATTGAAGAGGCAACTCTTACATTTTATTTCATTGTATAATTATAGATTTGACATCTTTTCCTCTCCCAAAAAGATTTGTTAAATGATGTGTTGTTGTTTCTCTTCAAATAAATTTGTGATTAAGAAGATTATAAGTTCAGTTCATCATTGTTATCTACATATTCTTATTAGATTTTGATTTACGTCTATAACCAAAAGATTTTGAGGAAGGGTGACATAAATTTTGTAGGTTTAATAAAGTCACTCAAGAGGATACTCGAAGATCCCAATAGAAGAATCAAGGACCAACCTTCATAAATAAGCTGCATTACCTCTTTCTCCTTCTCTGTCATTTTTGTTTAAGTGTGTGCATTAAATTATAATAGAGTTAAACCTAGTTGGGTCTTATCATATTGTTAAACCAATATATGAGTCAATCTTGTCACATCTTGTCCCCTCCTCTCTCGATGGCAAGAGGACACGACTATTGCTGCTGTTGTCTATCAAACCAGGGATCTAGCCCTATGAACATAAACACGAATGCATTGAAATAACAACATACATATGCAGATGCATAATGCAAGAATATACAGTGGAAGAAAAACATTTCAACACATTCAATATGTTCATAAAAACAAATACATTGCAGGAGCAAATACAAAAATTACAAGAGAGAACTTATCTTTTAAATGAGTTGTCCCGCAACTAGCTATGTCGTTGCAACATTCCACCCAAATATAGGCCAATTATGCTCACCAATCTCTCAGCATAACTGCCGCCTCCAAGTTGGGCATGATTTCCACTAGAAACTAGGGAACAACACACTCACATATAGCCAAAAACTATCAAAACTCAGCCAAGCCAATCTACAGTTAGGTTTATCAGGCCATTAAGGTAGTGGAAAGGTAGAATTGCTAAGCTAGTGAGATCAACCACAAAGCTATGGAGACCTGCACAAGATCTATTTAGCTTGGCCTCCACAATACCCACACACCCAACACAAAGAAGTATTCCCTTCACTGCTACAAAGTCCCTCATGCCACAACTTCCCTTCTAGTGCTCTTCAGGGTGTGCATAGAAGATTAGCCAACCCCTCTTGCTCTATATGTGAGGTTCCTCTCTTCGCTAGGTTTATCAAGCCAATTCTGGGCCTCTTCCACTCCTAAGTCTTTTAGAACAAAAAAATGATGCACCAAACAACAACCACAAGTGTGAGGTATGAGAAAAAACATCATCGAAACAAAAAACGAATTGGTAAAAATGAAAAAAAAAACCCTGGGAGAGAAAATCCGATTTTGGAAGTGTGCATGGGCTTCACAGGGGAAAAAATGACCTCCCTAAACCCACAAATTGTGAAATATATCTTACCATCCACTAACCAACACAAAAACGGGTTTCTGGGTATGGAAAAATGGGGAAAATAACAAAAAACGGGATGAAAACTCCCGAGCTTGCTCCCTCTATGTGAGGAAGAGAAACATATGGGTGAATAATGGAATGGGCACCAATTTCTAGGTTTTTGCTTGCCCCATAAGAAAAAACATGTTTTTCCAGGTCGATGTCTTGCCCCAATACAAATTTTCACTATCATACCTTTCCTTTCTCAAGGCATTAATTGCCTCAACCAACTTCTTGAAGAAATAAATGATTGGGCAAAAAATACAAAATGGGTAGTTGAGAGTTTGATGGGTTATCCCATTTACATTTGGATTACTACTATTGGCTCAATAGTTTGAATACTTTCTCTCCCTATTCCTTGTGAAATCATGCCCCTATCTCTTTGTTGCATTGCATAGCTAGCTGTGGATATTTTTATTAAATTGCATATTTACATGATGTCTTAATTTATAATGTTCCTAGCTAGCACGATAACCATATGCATTGATTTTAATTGCCGATACATAAAACACTAAATCGATGGCAGGGCCTTGGCCTTGAGCTCCTCACCATGATTTAATAATGGTATTTACATCATATACAACTTTAATGCAATTGGGGTCAAAATCGGGATATTATAAATCTTCATTCAACTACGTATGTTGGTGACCTCAACATGGTCATAGGATAAATTTCCACATGAAAAACGTGAAATGGCACTCTTCATACATGGAATCCTTTATATACATAGGCATCATCTAATAATCATAACTTTGCTATGTCAGATGTGCACTTTGCTAGTCCACCATGCCTACACAATACTTTTCACAACATATATCTTGTCTATGTGATTGAAAAGTGAGGTGAATAGAAAGTAGGTGATTATGGGAAACACATAGCCTAAGCATAAATTGTTTTACATGAGTTCAGAATGTTTAGCAAAAAACACAATGCAACAAAATATTATATGCCTAGCAATCATACAACCAACCCTATGGTGTGCTAACCATCTAACCATATAATTATACTGCACAAGGAAAAGGGCACCCCAAACACTTCTAAATTATATTTCCAATGATAAGAATTCCCTGAGTACTTTTAAATCCATCCATCTATGGTAGATAATTTGGAAAGCACTTATGGATTCCCCCAAATATGATAAAAAAAACTCCATGAGAACTTCTAAATTCTACTAGAAATTTTAAAAATCACTAAGGAACTTGTAAACTCAATGAGCTATGATAGAATTTGTCCAATAATGTACAAAAAGTGCCCAAGCAACAAGAGAATTTCTTATGAAAGAAGAACATTCTTATCCACATGGAAAACATCAACTTCTAATTAAAAACACACAAGAGGGTGAGAGAAATTTTCGGTGCATCAACTCTATAATATAGCAATTGAATTGAAAGACTTTAGTAACCTCACAAGAATAAGCAACAATACATTAAATATATAACTTTGTTTTTATACTTCCCCCATTCACACTTTCACCAATCACACATATTCAATAAAACAAAGGAACTTTCATTAAAATCAACGGTAGTGATTATAAATGAGGTAGGAGAAATATAGAAACATAATAGACATACCATTTTATCTTAGAAAGAAAAACGGGAAAACCAACATTCAATTGTTGCTCAATCTTCTATTTTGGCAATGTGAGGATTACAATGGAGATTCCTACAACTCATGGATCTTTGTGTGTCTTATGATCCGTTTGTCCAAACATCCTTAGAACTATTAATACAATGAGATATAAGAGAAATGGGAGTAATGGGAATCCAACAACCATGGATTTTTATTTCCCATTCCATCTCTTTTTTTTCTCCTAATTTCATTTTCCATTCAATTAATTAAATGCCAATTCTTTTTTGTGTTATTTTGTATTATAGTTGCATTTTTGTTTCCCTATCTTATATCTTTCTTACATTTCTAAATTAGTTTTAGGTATTGAGGATTGTAACCATTGGTTTTCTCCAGATTTGATTATGAATCATGATTTGTTCCCTATTGTTTCTTTTGAGATTCCAACATCCATTGAAACTCAGGGATTAATGGGTAATGATGAGTGTAAAAGTTTATTTTTGCACAATAGGATATTTGATGTTCATCCAAATTTATTTTTTGGTTTGTTTTGCTATGTAGTCAATACCAACATTTTGGTTCTGGTGATTTTAATGTGATTTGGTTTTTTCGGGGGGTTGATTCCTTTCTGAGTGGATTCTAGTTCTCTTATTTGTTATTTCCTTTTTCTTACCCTTATTAGATGGATTAATTTTGATTAATACAATTGTTCACATTACTGATATGATTGAGTTGGTTACACTTGAATAAAAATTACGTTTTCTTGAGCCATGTAGTGAGTACTAGTTTCTCTAAGGAATGATAATTTTGTGGTGGTATGATCCCATAAGGAATGTGTATCTTGTAAGAAGTTGGTCTAGGTAGCATAGAAGTCATCAGGAAATTTTTCATGATGAGTATATATGCCCTAATATTGGTAAAAGATGGACTATACAGCCCATACTTTCTTGGTCCAAATAGAGGATGAGGTCCACTTTAGGGAGTTTGACAACTAAGATATGAGGAGAACCATTATGAGGCATGTTAGGTGTAAGGGGCCTATATGACATGGATATGGAAAATTGATGGGAAACTATGCCAACAATACTATTGACACTATGTGATGTGTCAAAGTTATTTCTAGTCTAATGGCCCATTATGGAGCATATCAGATATGATGTTGAATAGATATTGCCACTGGGATAAGTTAGATCAAAATCTTGTTTATTAAGGATGGTGTGACATTTAGTCTATGGAATTGTTATCAATACATATTTTGTAATCATGGGTAAGAGGTACTTAAGGAACCAAACTTGAGTCCTCATACTTTTATCTCAAACTTAGCTCTTGTTATCTCAAACTTAGCTTGGTTGAGCTAAAGGTGATCCTCTGTTTGATCCATATCATGTGATGCCTATTGAAAAAGTTTAAAATCAATGATAGGGAAGTACTACCTCTATCTATAATCTTATAAGGAAGGAGTGATGATTGCGGAATGAAATTTCAACATCAAGTTCTCATTAGACCATCTATCCCATTTAGATCCCTTTTTTGTTGAGCAATATGTATTTTAAAATTTCTGGTTGTTGAACATATGCTAGATTATAAATTGTTTTTCTTGGTTTCGAACTTTAGAATTCATAGTTTAAGGACATATATAATGTAATGTGTCTATGATTGCAGAGAATTATAGCATTGTAGTAGGGAGTAATATTGAAAGTACTTCAGATCCGTCCCATTTGGATTATATTTACTCAACACTTCGAAGTGGGCGACCAGTAACTCGTTTGAGTAGCTGGGTTGATGATAGTTAGCGACTTAGAGGAATGAGTGGCACTACAATAGAATTAGGAATTGAGGATAATTTTGTTTCTTAGTTATATAGGGCTTAACTAGTTGATGACACTCGATTATATTAGGCCCATGATACCACCAGATCACAGGAAAAAGGTGATCTACTACCTCACAAGCTATAGATGTTGGTATTGTAATGATAGAAATTTTACAATCATAGGAAAATGATATACATAGAACCAAGGAACGTAATCAATCCAATGTTGAAGATAATACAATCCATCATCCTTTGTCGACCATTAGATACTCAAAGTTGTGTATTGATGCTTTTTACCATTATAGAGGACTCTGTAAGTTAGGTTTCCAAATTCATAAAGGGTTCTAGCTCAATGGAAGAGAACCTGCCTTACAAGCAGGAGGTTGGTGGTTTGATTCCTCCATGCCCTAATGATATTATAATATCGGTTAAAAACAACTAAATTAGTAAGAAAAAAATAAGTGATAGGTGACCAAAAAAATGACCAAAACTTGTATATAAAATTACTAAAAATGATTAAATTAGTGACCAAAACATGAGAGATGCAAAACTAGGCATTAAAACGGATGCAACACATGGCTCTAATGATGAAGCCAAACATGGTGTTGATATGATAGCAAAATAAGATGTTACTTTGGATGCAAAACATGGCGCTACATAGGAAGCAAAATATGGTGCAACAATAGAAGAAATATTTGGCATCATTTTGGTAGCAAAACACGATGCAAAAAAGGAAGCAAAAATTGGTGCAAATTTGGAAGTGAAAATTGGCACATCTTTAGAAGTAAAACATGGTGCAAAATGGGATGCTAAAGTGGTAGCAAAAATGAATGCAATATTGGATGCTAACATGGTGTTATTAAAGATGCAAATATGGCACTAACGGGGGCGCCATTTAAGAAGCAAAAGCAGACACTCGCTAGGAAGCAAAATCAGACGTTATTTAGGAAGCAAAGTTGGATGTTGTTCTGAAAGAAAACCTCGACATTGTTTAGGAATAAAAGTTGGATGCTATTCTAGAAGCCAAAAAAGAGACGCTATTTTGGACACCATAAATGATGTTATTTAGGAAGCAAAAAAAGACATTTTTTGGGATGCTTTAAGTTTTTTCCATGATGCATCCCATTTAGCGTCTAGTTTGACCACTCAAGGTAAAAAAAAAATCACACTAAAAAAGGATGCTAAATGGGACCCTAATTCTAGGATTTGTTGTAGTGTCTTATGATGATCAGCATACCCAACTGCAATAACTTGGTGTGTTGAGATTTCAGAAATCTCTACCATGTTAGGAGTGACGATCACTCTCCTTGGCTCTCTTGTATGGGTCATCTGATATATTGACAAAAAATTTGCTGCAAGATCTAGTACATACAATACCTCACTAAAGAATTCATTCTCTAAATCAATCCTCCCAATCCCCTTGGTTTGGAGTTCCAAATCATCCCCCATTCGAACTACTGGGCCAGCATTAGAACTCATGGAGGAGAAGAGATATACTATATGTCTAGGATCCCCCAAATTAATGAGAAAAGATGAAGAGTTAAAAGTACCTGCCACCAAAGCATGGCATTTCTCCTTTCTCTCATTTGAACTGGAGTTTCCATCCTTCTTCCTTCCACTGTCAGGGACTGGAATGTTGTTCTTCTCCAGTAGCTGCGCCATGCTGTGAATGGTCTTTTTCATGCATGATATCTCTAGATGTCATCCCTTGTGGAAATAGGTGCATTTGGCCTTCTCTTTTCCCTTCTTGTCCTTCTCCTTGGAAGGATTCAAACTTGCATCAGTGGATTTGGGTTTTGCTTGGTTTTTCTTCTTCTCTAGCAGCTTTGAATTCTTGGAATTGAGCTTTCCCTTTGAGGAATTTGAAACCCCCACTGCTAGAGCTTGGTTCTTGGTATTGATGGTGTCCATTTGGAAAATTTTATGTTTCTCTTGAGTGAGTGTCTCCATGAATTTTTCTATATTGTGAATTCGCCAGTTTCGAAGTGTTAACTTGTAGGAGTGGAATGTACTCACAAAAACTGAGAACCCTGGCCCCAACTTCAAAAGTATAGACAAGATAAATTGATATTCCTTCTTCTCAATCCCATATTTTTTTAACAACAAAACAAGTGATTTGAACTTGGTTAAGAAGTCTTGTATTGTGTCATAGTGCATTGGGCTGAAACTGATAAGCTCATTCTCAAGCTGGTGACCACGTAGCTCATCAGTTTTTCCAAACAGAGATTCTAGTTTCTCCCAAACCTCTTTTGGTGATGTCAAACTATTAAGGTGGAACAAAATATCTCTTGAGATGCTCAGGAACAGAAATCCATATTCCTCATCCAATTTGTTGAAATACTTGGCTTTCTCAACATCAGAGTTTGGTTCCACTTCAATGCCCATGGTAACTCAGAAAATCCCCTTAGCTCTCAGTTGAATCACCATCTCTACCTTCCAATAAAAAAAAATTGAAGGGTGTTAGAATGATGTGGGTAGCCTCAATTTCTTCCTACGTTGAGGATGAAGAAATTGGCGAATGTTCTACAACACAATTTCAATTTTTATCTGGAACTCCACTAAAAATGTAGCTTGAATCAGTATGAATTGATATGCAACTAAAAAATATCCAACAGGATTTGATACCATGTGAGGAATTTGAATCACCAAGTGAGTCATTTGAACCAAATGAGAATATAGGATCATTAGTGAATCTCACAAATCAAATTTGGGTGTAAGAATTAGCAAAAGCCATCAAATTAGAGATAAATTACACACACAATCTTAACAGAAACAAGATAATTTTGGAATTTCTGAGGATGAAACTTGTTATTACTAGGTATATAATACATAATAGTATTTTCATGAGGCTTTGGAATCCAATTGTGAGCATGTAAGTAAAAATTTCCAAAATGGCATCAAACCCCCCTAGGTGGGCCAATATCATCCCAAATCGCCCCAAACAGCCACGAATTTCTGAGTTGTCATGACTGAGGTGTTGTGGACCAATGATTATAGCTTGGAAAGCATGAGTGTGGAAAAGGTGGTGGTTTAGAGTTTCAATGCAACATTTAATGCACCAAATCAAGTCAAATTTGGCCAAAATCCCAGTCTAGCGCTCCAAGTCAACTTGCCTATCCAAATTCAATGAATGGGAGTGCACCAGCAATGATGAGGGTGCATATGTGGCTGTTGAATGAGATGGAATTCTCATGTGGATGTGAAAGGCCCATTATGACTTGGCATATGTCCAACAGAGCACCCCTAGTCCACCTCATAGTGTATTAAAGCTTAAAAATAAATAAAATTGACTAATTAGTGTAATTAAGGTACTAATGATGGTTTGTTGTTCTAACAGAGGGAGATCACCATTGATATTAATTATTCCAAAGGTACCCTATTACAATCTCCGAAGTGTGAATACATTATTTGATGTCGAACACTCAGTTGAATCTTTTGATAAAAGGTCAATGATGTGAACTTATGTCGAGAGCGAGAGAATTTTTCATTAATGCATGCATATATCAAAGTACTATTTTTTTATTATTTCTAAGACTAATTCCTGGAGTTTGATCCGACGTCGACAGGAATAGTCTCATTGAAGGAGGGCCATGATGAATCCCACATTGATGACATGAAACTAGGAAAAAAGTTCAAGAATTTTGAGTATGTTGTAACCATATGACTGACTCAAAAGGTATTGACACAAAGACTCTTTTGATTGCAGAGGAAATATTTCAATTTCCCTTTGAACATCGGGAAACATGATAGAATACTTGGTAGCATTGAATTATACTAGACTAATACCAATACATAATGCAATGGTGGACGATGCATTTTTTGAAAGACTCAAAGAAGTGACATGACTCATGAAAGTGGATCGATTTTGAAGCAATTTGAATACCCAATTGACTGAATGAAATGTAGACAAGTCCCATGTTCAAAGGTGACTAATAACTACCATTTATTCACAAAATGAAATGATTCCCTTCGCTTAATTTCCCCATCATGATTGATGAGTTCCTCTTTTCATTTTTATGAGTTCAAAGAGGTTAACAAACACTTGTTGTTGATTTTCTTGGAGATAAGTTCATTCTCATATATTTCACAAACTCGAGAAAGGAGCAGTTCGCTCCCAAAAAAAGGTCTGTCAATCTTTGGTTTAACGAGTCCATCAAAATTTAACTCGGTATCATTCATGTTTAAAGAGTCTGAACATAAATGGAAAAAGACTCCAAAGCATCCTTCTTTTGTCCAATTTAGTCTCTAGGGCCCAAAAAAGTATAAAATAATACCTAAGAGAAATCTTCCAGTCATGACTCGATGGAGTGCTCCTTTTTCGTAACTAGTCCATCTGAACAAAAAAGGGGTAAACTACCATCTAAAAGACGACTCTTCAAGTACTTTTATGATCATGAAGAAGAAAATTTTGCTTGAAAATATTTTCACATTTAAGGTGTCCAAAAAGGCTTTAAAGAAGACTCCATTAGGGTTTCTTTTCATGATGAGCACGTTTAATGAGCTTGAAAAGAAGCGAAAATGACTCGAAACTTTGATACTAGGTTTAAAGAGCATGATCAAGTAACAAAATGAGCGCTCAATGAATTTTTCCATTTTATGACAGTATGAAAAATTCAAAATCAAAATTACCCATAGCCAATATAATTCACTTTTGTCCCTGTAAGCTCATTTAAAAGACTATTAGCTTCCCCCAAAAATATAAAATATGACTTTTACAACTATAGAAAAGGGAATGTTTGAATGAAAATAATTAAAAAATATTAAAATAATATGAAAACCCTAAAAACTATCATATAAAAGTAATTTGAAAGAGTAAACACAACTCATTTACCATTTACCAAGTTTTGGAGAGCCATTTGGAGCATTTGTGTGCAAATTTTCAGTTGGAGATTCTGTAGCCATTACCCGTCCATTTTTCGAACCGTTAGTCTGAGGTAAGAGCTCAAACCTTTCTCATCATTTTCATGGTTGCAATTTTTTATTTTCAAGCAATTTTCTCTTTTCAATCATTTTTATTTATTTTTGGAGATTTTTACCCGAAGGTAAAAATTCTTTCCCGGGTAATGTGCTTCTCCCATATGGGAAAATAGGTGCTCGATGAGAACCATGCCAAACATGATTTCATAGGAAGTGGCTCTATTCTATCTCAAGGAGACAGAAGTGGTGCCAACAATCACCCCCCAAAAATAGTTGCCCTAGCCAAAATAGTGATTTTTAAGCATTTTGGAAGATTGATTATGTATCTAATTGCTCCATTTATTGTTTTTGGCAGGTCATCTTCGCTAAAATAGTGGTATGGAAAGAGAGGAAGCATGAGGATGATGATGCTAGAGCTGAGGCAGATACGGCTTCTATAGCTTCATTGCGGGCTGGGGGCCTTCTGAAATTTTTCCAAGCTCCCAGTATGATATCCCATGTACAACTACTGGAGAACATTTTGCGAATGTGGAACCCGAAACAACAACATTTTGAGGAGGGGGCCCATTTCTCACTGTGGAGGTGAAAGATATTTATTTTCTCACTGAATTATCCAGGAGTGGAGCACCTATTTCATTTACAGGCTCCCATGTGAGAGACATTACCACACAAGAACTCATATATCATCACTGCTATCTTGGCACTAAAATGTCAGGAAAGAAGATCCTCATCAAAGAAGTGATGGATTCACCATTTCAAATAGTACTCATCACTATGCACAGGATAGTGGGGATTCAAGGGGCTCACTAAGATTCTTGGGAGCATATGATGTATACCCTAGAGGCTATGGCTCCTACTTTTCTCAACTCGGAGGAATAATTGCTTGTCGTGTTCAAGGATCAGCTGACAAAGTTTTGACGGGGGGAACTGAAACAATTTGGTTATCGGACTATCCTTGCTTGTTTCTTTTCCGAGCAGGTACCTTTTTTGAGACCATAGGTGTTTTTTACTAAGCCGAGACCACAAGACCCCCGCATGCTGCAGTGGGTGGATATCATGGCCTGCACTGAAGGTGGTGGAGCCAAGGTCAAGTACGGGAATCCCTTCTTCTGTTGGTTGAACGACCAGATACTCATGGTTGGGGATTATTCTTATGCTGGGACTGACATTTAGGAGATCCATATATACCTTTACCAGCTGATGCTTAGTCAAGATACATTTGTAATAAACAAGCTCAAGATGTTGATTATTTTTGTATTTTCATGTTTTTATGATTTTTATGAATGATGACGAAACCTAATATTTTCATGCCGATGTTGGAGATGAATGACCTGGGGGTTCACCCCAATGGATAGGCGAGTCGGGGCTCACTTTATACACAGAGATGATAACAAGTTAACCGAGATAAAGGATAACCTTAGACAGTTGACTCTAGACATTCCAGATGTTGCGATAGATGACCACCCTAGGAGGTACCAGAGACAAATAGCTAGGGTGTCGAGCCATTTTAGCAGCTTGCTTTGTAGGGAAACTAGGGATATTATATCCCATCATGAGAACCATTAGACATTCTACATGATGTATGCACTGAAAGATATCTAGCTTCAGTATTTTTGACATTTTGTATTTGAAAGCCAGAGTGCTTCAGTTAGGGTCTCATGACCATTATTTTTGTAAAAACACTTTATATATATATATATATATATACAAACTTATTTATGGTGTTTATATTTGTTTCAAATGGAAAATTGTATTTACATGAGCTTTTACATGTCTTTTACTATTTATTTAAATTTACAATGGACCATTTTTTGTTTATAATAGTTATGTATGGGAAATATACCACTATAGAATGTAGTTTTCCAATGAGTCAGAAACCATATTGTAAGACCTAGGAATGTTCATATAAGTGATTGACTTGAATGACCTCTCTAACAGACACACTCCTTGAAATAGATGAACAAGCGTGGGGTTTTTGATGCTATAAACATGGTTGAAATGACAAAACACTAGCTACAAGTCCATGAATACTACCAAGTCATGAATGTCTTGAGATGCAGCCTCAGTCAACCAAGCTATCACTGCTTGATGCTCAACGATGTTATTGGTAGCCAAACCAATGAAAACTTCCCCTGAACTAACTAAATCTTGTCGCGAGCAATACAAGACCCAAGCACATGAAGCAAGGTTTAAGGTGTGATGGAAAGCACCTTCAATGAAACCATAAAAGCCATAGGATCTTCATAACGAAAATGTAGTATAACGAACATTGACAATAAACTCAAAACCATATTGAAAGGCCAAAAACATGGCAAAGAGTCAAACAAGACACATATACACAAGGTACCATACATAAATGACTTCGAGCAGAGTACCTCTTCAGGTACAACCCATTGTGAGGTTTCCTCAAGGGTATCCCATCGTAATTGATGAGCTCATAGGCCCCTTTCTCTAACACTTTACTGATGATAAAGGGAGCGTACCACCTAGATTCAAAATTCCCCTTCTCTAAATTGTCATGTCTATGATCGTAAGTTAGAACCATGTCACCTTCATTAAAGACTCGAGGTTGAACAAAATTATTGTATTGGGCCTTAACACATTTGTTTGTGCCTCGTTAGCCAAGGAAACATCTCTTCTACTTTCATTAAGGTTTGTTAAGTACAAAAATCATTCTTCTTCGATGGAAGTGTTCGAAAGAAGTTCTACTACAAGTTTAAGTGCCGAGGATTTGACACTCGATAGGAAGGACAACTTCTAGTTCATAAACCAGCTGAAAGGGCATGAAACTAGTTGTTGTTTTAACTGAAGTCTTATAAGCCCATAATGCATAAAAAAAAGTCAAATTCCAGTTGTATTTGTGATCTCCAACCATCCTACGGAGCATAGTTTTCAAAACTTTGTTAATGGCATCGACCTGAACATTAGCTTGTGTGTAATATGGAGTTGAGTTTTCATGGCAAAAGCCTAGCTTAGTAATCAACTCAGACATCATCTAATTGCGGAAATGATATCTATGGTAAGTTACTATGGCTTGAGCGAATCCAAACCTATCTATCACATGGTTGAATAAAAAGAGGGAGGTATTTTTGCAATCCTCTGCATATGTAGGAATTTCCTCAACCCATTTTGTGAATTAATCGATGGCTACAATGATGTAACTATGCCCCCCGATTGAGGTAGGATTACAATGCATAAAATAATTACCCCACTTGGCGAAAGTGATCCAGATTTATGCAGGAACACAACAGAATACACAAATATGCAGTGGAAATAACACTTCATTTCATTAATCAATAATTGAAACTTGTTTACATACAAAATGGAAATAAACTAGCTAGAGTGCTGGTAGCTTATCTCTGAGAAGAGATGTGGCAGCTACATGCCTCTGAGATCAGTGATACAATGAGGCTCGAAGGCGTATATATTATTGAGAAACAATGGGAACCCCACACCTCCAAAAACCTAACCCTAGGAGGTGAAACGCCTTAATGTGGGCTCCGTTGGGTAACTTGGTACATCAATTTCTCGGGGTCGTAACTCTAGCATACTACCTCCGTTTGACGCGCATGATATATTGTTAGAAAGATCTATTTAAGGACTACATCCTTAAATCAAAAATATGGATTCTGAAACAAACTCTTATTTGCTCGACCATTCGATGCCAAAAAAACACCGTTTAGGGCCTCAAAATAGCTCCGAAAGTTTAGGACCCGAAAACTGCCAAAAATAGTAAATTGTGCTACAATTAAGGAAACTGGAAAACTAAAAGAAACAACGGTGGAGGTCCAAGAGGAATAGGTGGGTGGCCACTAATATCCTCCTAGATTTTGTAGACATTCAACAACTCATGTGTATTAGTGTACTTGGATGACATCCTTATCTTCAGCCAGACTTGGGAAGAGCACCTCCACCACATATGACAGGTCCTCCAAACATTACGGCAGCACAAGTTGTGTGCCAATTTGGACAAGTGCACTTTTGGATGTAGTCCTTAAATAGATATTTCTAACGATATATCATTTGCATCAAACAGACGTAGTATGCTAAAGTTACGACCCCAGGAAATTGATGTATCAAGTTACCCGATGGGGCCCACATTAAGGAATTTCACCTCCTAGGGTTAGGTTTTTGGATGTGTAGGGTTTCCATTGTTTCTCAATAATATATAGGCCTTCAAGCCTCATTGTAACACAGAGTTCAGAGGCATGTAGCCACCACATCTCTTCTCAGAGATAAGCTACCAACACTCTAGCTAGTTTATTTCCATTCTGTATGTAAACAAGTTTTAGTTATTGATTAATGAAACGAAGTGTTATTTTTAATGCATATTTGTTTCTATCATTATTTGTGTATTCTGTTTCGTTCCTGCATAAATCCGGATCAGTGATCTTGTTCAGCACCCGGTAGTCAATACAGAGTCTCCAAGTCCCATCCTTCTTCTGTACTAACACGATCGGGCTCCCACAGGGTGATGACCTTGGTTGGATGTGACCCTTCTACAGCAGCTCCTAAATTTGCCTCTTGATTTCATCATTCTCCAGAACAGAATAGCGATAGATCGATCCACTGGGTAGTGACGCACCTGGAGTCAGATTGATGGGGTGATTGACTTGACAGTGGAGAGGCACCCCGGTGGGTGAGGTGAATATGTCCCGGTACTCCTCCATGACCTTGTCAATTTTTGTTGTTGTGTGGAGGGGCCCTATCTGGAGGTTGTGGCAATGATCCTCTTCTTTCCCTGAGGGCAGATCATCAAAAAAACAAAATTCCTGATTTTGGAAATGAGCTTACTGCATTGTTTTGTAGTAACGAAAGAGATAGCAGCAGGGGGTGGTACCTCTGGTATTCTGTACAAATTATTTCCCAACGTAATAATAATAGAGCAAGGCTAAGAATCATACACAACATGTTGCTTTCATAATTATGGTTGACCTAATAATACATCCCAAACATCAAGAGGAGGAATATCACATAATACCTCATCGGTGAAGGGCTTGATGTTGTAGGGAAGTTAGCACTGCTCGCTGACACAGAGATTTCGTCGTTGGTGAAGCAACCCGATGGTGTATAGTTGCGGGTGTGCTATGGTCGGCAAACCCAAATACTTCATGAAATTTACTGAAATCAAGTTCTCTTGGCTCCCACTGTCGACAATGAACTGTAGCGAGGAACCCTTTACCCACATCTAGGAGTGAAAAAGACGCTCCTCCTCCTCTAAATATTCTGGTTCTTCCTTTTGGATATTTGTGGTGGCAATGGTGGCATTGGGATTTGCATCGATAATATTCTTCCCTCTGTCATTCCCTTTGTCAGGTTCTGATTCAGTGTCAGAGTATGCATCTAATTCATAAGCCTTTATCTCGGCCACTAGTGACTGCTTAGCCTGACACTCACTTGTGTCGCGAGTGGGGCTCTTATGGAACTCGCACCACTTTCCCACTTCCTTCTTCGGCTTTGCAGTGTTGCTCTTTGCTTGTGGCTTTAGAAAGTTTTATTGAGTCGCCATGCCTTGGCCGTGTCCTTAGTTCTACAGTTTGGAGGCACCTTTCCCTTGCTTCTGATTCGTAGATCCAAAGTCTCGCTTTTTCTGTTTGAATTTTAGCTCAATTTTGGCAGCGTACCAATATGCCATACCAAGCGAGGAGATGTCAAGGAACTCCATTTCCTCCTGAATGTATATGTGAATACAACTGCAGTACTTTAGCACAAAATGTTTCTCTAAATCTTTGATACCCAACTTTGTGTGCAGGGTATGGAACAGATTCGTCATTGCATGCACATCTTGATCTCTTTGCTGCTGCAACATAGTCCATTGGATGTACTTGTCCTCATAGCTCACCACCGGATAATGTTGTCCCTTTATGGCATCTCAAAAATAATTCCAAGTGGGTATAGCTGAGAAGAAAGAGGGTTCCTCCTCATCCTTTCTCTCATAGTAGGTTTCCCACCAGTCCTTGACATGGGGGGCAGCTTTGAGTAGAGAAAAAGTAATCTTTTCCTGATAAAAAACGTCATGAACCGAGAAATATCCTTCTAATAGATTTAACCATTTATCTATGGCGTCTGCATCTATTTGACTATAAAATATGGGAATTTTGAAGTTTGCTTGTACCTTAAAAGGGGTTGCACCTCCAGAGTGGCTTCTAGATGCAGATGCGCCGCTAGTGAAGGATCTGGGCGAAGTTATCCATCATCGCGTTCCTTTGTTTTTCAAGGGCCTCCTCGAGCAACATTTTGATAGGATATTATGTGCCCTCATCTTTATTTTCATCCCCCATGGGTGGCCATCGAGATTTGTGAGGCTGATCTTGTAAAGGTTCAACCAGATCAAGCCATAACTCTTTATACCCTGCCCTCGTTGGGGACATGCAAAGAAGGATCGAGAAAGAGCCGATTGCCTTGATACCATTGATCCAGATTTATGCAGGAATGCAAAAAAATACACAAATAACCATAGAAACAAATATGCAGTGGAAATAACACTTCATTTCATTAATCAATAACTAAAAATTCTTTACATACAGAATGGAAATAAACTAGCTAGAGTGCTAGTGGCTTATCTTTGAGAAGAGATGTGGCGGCTACATGCATATGAACTTTGTGTTACAATGAGGGTCGAAGGCCTATATATTATTGAGAAACAATGGAAACACTACACATCCAAAAACCTAACCCTAGGAGGTGAAACGCCTTAATGTGGGCCCCATTGGGTAACTTGCTACATCAATTTCCCGGGGTCGTAAGTTTAGGATACTACCTCCGTTTGACACACATGATATATCGTTAGAAAGATGTGTTTAAGGACTACATCCATTAATAATAGATATCAAGTTTGAATTAGACTCATATTTTCCCGACCATTTGATGCCAAAAAAATGTTGTTTAGGGCCTCAAAATGGCTTCGGAAGTTTAGGACCCAAAAACTGCCAAAAATAGTAAATTGTGCTACAATTAAAGAAACTGGAAAACTAAAAGAAACAATGGTGGGGGTCCAAGAGGAATAGGTGGGTGGCCACCAATATCCTCCTAGATCAGAAAGGGCCAACAACAATGATTGGGTGTAAAGGAGTGGGGTGGGTTCCATTTTTATGATAAAAGTGTTGATAGGGTGGGAATTTCTTAACCACCTGATGACAATATTTGAAGATGGAGGGCCAAAAATACCCAACAATGAAGGATTTTATGAGCTATTGCCATCCTAGAAAGATGAATACCACATACTCTAGAGTTGTAATCATTTAGAACTTGTTCAGCCTCTTCGTGTGTAAGGAATCATCGAAGAATGGAATAGATACCACATCGATACAACATATCATTTAGAATGATATAATACTTTGCATGGTGACAGATACAATGACAATCGTCATGAGACATGTTGGGCTGAAATATTTGAGTTTGGAGATAAATGATCAAATCTCCATACCATGGATCGGTTGTGCTAATCAGGAACAAGAATTAATCTGGAAATCAATCATTGGGCTCAACTTCCATCATAGCATAGGGAAGGTCACACATCAATTCCACAAAAAAATAAGGACATCTTCGAAGTAGCCTTAGCAAACTTAAGATCAAATTCCTGTAGGATAATGATCCAACATGAATACTCTAGTAGGTGGTGGGTCAGAATGTAATACATGGGGTTTTGATTTGCGTGTACAATTATGGTGTTGATTAAGATGTAGTGACAAAATTTCTACACAGCAATGACCATAGCCAAAGCGAGCTTCTCCACACATGAATAATGGGTTTTAGAGTCAAGAAGACTCTTAGTCAGGTGATAGATCATGTTTTCTTGGCTGTTGGAATCTTACTGCACTAGAAACATACCAACGGTGGTAGTGGAGGCAACAACATATAACATAAATTATTTTGAGTAATATGTGGGGTGTATTACCAATGAATGGGTTAAAGCGTGTTTCAGATTATCAAAAGCTCGTCGGGCTTGGTCATCCCATAATAAGGGGGTGTCCTTCTTAAGGAGGTGGATATAGCTATGCGCTTTTTCTTCGAAGTTGCATACGAAATGATGAATAAATTTTTCCTTCCCTTGCAAACTTTGGAGTTCAGTGGTGTTTTACGGGGCGGTTAAGGACAAAATAATATAAATTTTCAATGGATGAATCCAGATGCCATTTTTGGAAACCACAAATCCAAGAAGATGTCCAGTCTCAACATAAAAGACACATTTGTGTGGATTAAGCTGAATATTATAATGATGAAACCTAAGTAAAATGTGTCTAAGGTTCTCTGGGTGGTCCTCTCATTATTGTGAATGAGCAGGGAGATAGTTAAGATACAACTCCACGATGTGCTTGATATCATGAAAAGCATAGAACATGGCATGTTGGAATTTAGCTTCGACGTTTTTAAGAACAAAAGGTAACTTCCAATATGCAAAGGTTCCCCACGGGAAAATCAATGTCATTTTATGCTGACCAACGGGTAGAATCTCTATCTAATTGTAGCCATAAAATCCATCGAGAAAAAAAAGATGAAACTCCTAGCATAGTTATCAATGATTTGATCGATGTGTGGAGTAGGGAAACTTTCATTGGGACAAGCCTTATTCAAGTATCAAAAATTGATATAAACCCTAATAGTTCCCTGTTCTTAGCTAGAGGGACAATGCTAGACAGCCATCCCGTTAGTGGTATGAGATAAATAAACCCCACCTTCAGAAGTTTTTCTAGTTCGGCTTTGATCGCTATAACCTTCCTAGGATGGACTCGACATATTTTTTGTCGGACTGGTCTTACCGTGGGATAAGTTTTAATATTGTATATGACGATATATAGTTCGATCCCTGACATTTTTTCATATGTTCAGGAAAAAATATCACAAAATTCTTTGAAAAGAGCTCTATAACTTTCAGTTTCCTCTATTGAACAACCTACATCAGTGCACTCAATAGTCCCAGGATAGACTGATATGTCAATAGGGTTTTTCTAAGTGATGTTGCAAATATTTCCTTTGGAATCAATATTTTTCAACAATACAGGTGTTTGAGAATTGGTGACGATATTAGTTCTAATAAGAGATACAAGATCAAAATCTACCAAACTGGCATTGGGAAGGAAAGAAAATCTATGATGATGATCTTCCCAAACAGATTCATCAGCACTCATGATCTACATGATGTAGTTATCCAATGGAAGAGTATATGTGAGATAGTATAGAGTGCGGAGAGAGGATTCTAACCAGTAGGGCAAGTGGTAGGGATCGGAAGCCACCAGATCAATATCATCAGGATGAACATCGGAAGCAGATTGAACAACATCATAAAGTGCTTCATAAGGGCCTAAAAAGGATGACTCAACAACTTCCTTGCCTCTAGGACTGTAGCCAGTCATGGAAATCATGTTCATAGTAGCCACTTCCATACTAGAAGGGGTTGAGGGAAACACTCCCATGAGAGTTGAATCCTTTATCATACCTACCACAATAGACTGATAAGGAGGAGGGGACTGACCTAGCATAGGGATATTATTTTCAATAGGGGTAGAAAAATATGGTGAAAAAAATAGAGTTTATTGATGGTCACAATCTTCCCCAAAGAGGGAATTGGAGAGTTTGAAATACTCCTGAAGGGACAATTGTCACAACATAGAACCAGTTTCTCCACAATAGAATATTGTAATCCAATAGGGAACCGACTACCTCCGCCTGAATGGAAACATTCTTTCCCCCAAGATAAACCGAAAGGCATGGTAACAAACCATGACGTTGGAAACCTCATCCATTGAAATCTTTTAAGGTTGGGGGTGAACTCGTGAGTTCAGTCCTATGGACATTTTCTCCCAACTACTCTTGTCATGATTTGAAATGCGAGCTGGTGCGGTAATCTAGACTTATATTTCTTCACATTAAAGTGAATCAAATTCATGTTATATGGGTCTATTACCCCCAATTTCGTTAACAATTTTTTGCGCTGCGTGGGACAACTTTGGAGCACCTCCAGGGTAGACATCGTGGAAGGTGCTTGAGCTAAATATTCAATGACGTTGTAGAATTGTGCAGCTCAAGAATTTGGGTTAAAAATAGACTTTCTAAGGGTACTCTTGGGTGGATGAAAAATCAAATCAATATTAGGTTTCTTGATCACAAGGTGACAAATAGACGAAGATGGAGGAGAACTAGTGGAAGCAGTTTTCTCGGGAGAAGGATTATTGTCCTTGTTATATGTAGGTTTTTCATATGACTGACTACGAGTATTCAAGCTAATAGTTTCTAAGGAAATCATTCTGATTAATTCTCTCTACTTAGAGGGTCCTTGATTAGACATATGATCTATCTATTACTAGATAAATCTACTCAAGAGGACTCAAGCCAGATATCCCTAGTTGAAGTGGATCTAGAACAAATCAAATACATAATAAAATCTACTTTCCTAGATCAAATAGAGTATGCAAGTTAACAGATAAATTACTTACCTAAAATATGCAAATCCTCTTCTCTCTTTGCTGATCCTCTTCTCTGTTAGACCGAAATCTCATCTTGTTGAGCCATGTGTTAAACCTTTGCCTAATCCCAAAATTTCTCTCTGCTAAGCTGGATTGATATTGAGGTTGTTCTTTGTTTTTTCCCTCTTTAGGAAGGCCAATGCTCTTGTCCTTCATGCTAGGTGCGTCTAAGGCTCCTTTTCCCTTCATGGTAGGTGCACCGTTTCTGATGCTCTGTCTCCCACTGCTAGGTGTGTTGATGGTGCCTTTTCCCTCAATGGAAGGTGCATCGATGTTGTTTAGAGGGAAAAAAATAGAGCTTTGAGACCCTTCTCGAAGGTGGATGAGGTGGATGTCTATCAGTATCATTTAGGTGAGGTGGAATTTGGTTCCTAACCTATGGGGAAGATCCATTTCATACCTCCTCCTAATCCTCAACCTACTCTATCTCTTTATCCTTATAAATCAAACCCTCTCTCCATTGTGAAGGGAGGAAGGAATATGGTACTTTTATGCTGGTGGAATTTCTAGGTTATCCCTGTCATCCTTTGGCAGGCTGTTATCTTGCTTTCAAGGCTTGGCTTGGATTGATGGATGGAAGATTGTAGTGATAAGGCTAGATTGTGGTGTTCTCTCCTATGTAATTATATGTATATCCTTGATTACATTAATACAAATCTCTTTCCATAAACATTATTGTGTTAATAATGTTTAGAGATTTCTTCTTTAACTATTAGCTTAGATCAATTTTATGTTTGCATACGCATATGTTGTTTGCTTGTTTCCACTTACTTTACAGGTTTTTGTAGTAGAAGATTTGAAGATTCTGAATTTTGGATCAACAAAGAAAGAAGAAGATTTGCATATTGCAGGTAAGCGATCTATCTATTAACTTGCATACCCTATTTGATTGAGGAAAGTAGATTTTATTATGTATTTGATTTGTTCTAGATCCACTTAGACTAGGGAGATCTCACTTGAGTCCGCTTGATTATATTTATCCAATAAAAAAATTTGTGACTCCGCTGGGGACGTACATAGATTTGATTTGATTTTGTTTTTATTTCATATCTATTTATCAATCCTTTTTCTACCTTATAGAGACCCTCCTTCCTTTGTATTTTTCGTTTGAAGAGTGTCTTGCATCCTCTTGATGTGCTTTGGATCACTATCACACATTCTTCCCTTCTCCCATAGGAGATCTACCTTTTATTTTGTTTTGTTTCTCCACCGGCGCACTTGGTTTGTGCAGACAGAGTGCCTCTGGTATCATTTTTTAATGTCGAAAGTGTTGGCTGCATAGGCACTATTTTCCTTAGGAGAAAGTGTGTCATCGGTGCTCTTACTTAGTGTTGTAGATGCGCCTTTCCCACATAGGATCTCTTCTATAGTGTTATAGGTCCATCGGTCCCCTCATATGCGCTCTTTTGCAATGGAGGAAGTGCGCTTACCCCTCATGAGAACTCTGCTGCAGTACAGGATAGTGTGTCGCACTTTGAAACTTAGTTTTTAGCTTAAGTTTTTCATAATTTTTGGGTTTTGGTTTGATGGATTTTTATTTTTAGGCTGCATGTGATAGTCATAGACCCCCTATACCCAGCATTATCTCTATTTGGAGCTGTTTTTGATGACCTTGGGATGCTTTACTAGTCAAGTGAATGACTTGGTTGTTGTAGGCAATTCAATCCTCCACCTCTTATCTCTTCCTTTCCATTCCTAATCACATTACCAGATCTGTTCAGATTGTTAGATCTGATCTCCAAAGCATTCCTTTCCTCAATCATTGAGTTTTTTAGTTTCATTTTGGTTGTTTTGGAGCAATTCTTGATTGTTTTGTAGTTGTTTGGGTGCTTGTCATATTTCTTTTGATTTATGAATGAATGGAGTGTTGTAGATACTGTCTATTTTTCTATTTGTAAATCTGAAAATAGAATTATTGTTTTATTTATTGTTAAGGTTCATGTTTGTGTGAAAAGGAAACTCAATCAAAAGAGAAGAAAATTAAAAAAAGCAAGCAAAAAAAATTTCGCGGGGGCTCACGCCCCCAAACCCCCAAACAACCCTCAAGCCCAAGGGGGGAACCTGCCCCCCTCGGACCCCCATTGCACATGTATGACATCATAGATATTTTCAAGAATTGGGATTGATGTTAATCTTTGAATATTCATAGTTCCCTATGACCAGAACTTTGTTTTATTAGATCTCTGATTTCTATCTTGTTTACCAGAAAACTCTTTCCATACCTTATGTAGTTTTCATTGAAAGAGAAATGTGCATTGTCATGTAGCTTGGATTTGCATTATTTTTACATTTGCTATCTACACATCATGCATCCACTTAACCGCTCAAGATAAAACTAATGCTATCTTAGGTTTAAAATCATTTAGTAACTGTGTGTAAGTTAGTGATGTCTTTCGACATCATTAAGCGTGGAAGCTATCATTTATTACCTGCAATGCATCCCGGGGTCTAAGTGATTCCTCCACGTACTGTCAATATATTGAATGGCCATTAATGTACCCTTGAGGTATATTGAAAGGTACTTGACGTAATTGATTGTATCTTGGAGGGCCCCTTTCAAACGGTTGTGCATAAGACAACAACACTATGGAGTTGAGCTCCCTAGTACCTAGCGTATATTGGGAGACCCTCTTAGGATTCCTATGGCCAACTTAGTTAACCTTTTGGTCATCTTGGCATTGTAGAAATGTGAATCCTTGATAATCCTATGAGAGTCCTGACTTTTGATCCACTCTTATTCACACAGTTTGCTTGTGGCTTTTAGACTTGAAAAGTATCTATTTTGCGTGGTATTTCAGAGATTCTTAGAGAGTTTAGATACGGGAGACTTTCCCTGGACTTCTAGACAAGAGACCCCTTTTCAGGGTATATATTTTGTTTCTCCACCTTGTGGAGATGTTGGTCCTACTTTCATGGCGACTTTGAACCTTCCCAGATTGACTATAGGATTACCTATATGGTTATTCTCCAATCTTGTCATACAAAATGCATACTTTTTGTCAGATCCTATTCTTTTATCACATGAGCATCAACCTCATGTCAACCCTTCTCCTTCTTCCTCTAATGTTAAATCGACTTCCCTTTCTTCCTATTCACTTCTTAGAAAATCTAATGTTAGTAAAAGGGTGTGTAAGAAGAAGACAGAAAGGAAGGCTAAGAAGAAGAACACTAAGCAGAAGGTCATCACTCCAAGCTCTGATCTTCATGTTGGAATCCCACCAGTCACTGGACATCATGTTGGGGGTATTGATGTACCCATTTTCAGCACCTATAAAGCTAAGTTCCCTTGTAGACTTTGCAAGGATGATCGCCTTCTCAAGGAATGTCGTGGTATTTCCATTGTGTCAAAAGCATGGTCTAAACATCCTGTGTTGACAGTCTCTAATCATCATGCTGATGATGCCCCATCAGCCAGTGACTCTTTGGTTAAGAGTCAAAAAGGAAATGTTAGGTATCCTTGCTTTCTATGTAAGGATATGCACCGCACTTACCTTTGTCCTCACATGGATGAAGCTACAAAGTTGTTGGAAGAACTTACTGTTCCTTAGCAACGACTTCTAACTGGTTATCATAAGTTGTTGCTTGACACCCCATTGGTTGATCAGGTGGTTGATCCCACTCTTCCATTGAAGAGTGAAGTTAAAGAGGTCGATCCAAGTTCATCCTTCGTTGATCCCACTATTCCTTTGGAGAGTGAAGTTAAAGTGGTCGAGTCGATGTCATATCCACCCGATCCCACTCTTTCGTCAGAGAGTGTTGAGACTGATGTAGTCCCTTTGACACAACTTCATCTTGTCCCTATCTTCTAATCGAGAGTGAAAACCATCCAGCTGAATTTTTCATAGTTAGTTTTGATTGTTCCATGCAAGAAGAAGTTTTGTCTCTTTCAGGAGAACCCTCTCTGAGTGGTGAGGTTATTTCCTTTTACTGGAGTAACCTAACAGAATCTTGTCTTGATTCGAGTGTTCCTTTCCAGATAGTTGTGTGAGTTAATTCTAATAGTATACTCCACACTATCATTGAAGAAGGGGATTATGTTAGAATTCTATCCTCTATTGCTTGTAAAGCCATAGGTTCTCCTCTACTTGTGCCAGATATTGATCAGATAATGGCTTTTAATTGAAGACCTACAATGCCTTTAGGGATCCTTTCTCAGCTGCCTATTACTTTGGAAGAAATAATTGTTTGTATCGATGTTATGGTAGTCCAAGGTCCCTTAGATTTTAATCTGCTCCTTGGATATGATTTTGTTTATGCCATGAAAGATGTAGTGTCTCCACTCTTTCAAGTGATTTATTTTCCCCGTGATGGGAATATTGTGACCATTGATAAAATTTCCTTTGTTAAAACCGATCATCATATGAATCCTACTCATCAAACTTCCCTGAATGTCCCACATGTTCTTGTGGTTCCTTTCCCTTCTAGTTAGCTTCTTCCCATCATAGGTAAAATGGGGGGCATGGCTCTAGCCTGTGGACATCATACTGGAGTTAAATCGCTAGCTTCTTATGTAAGGGGGAAACCCAACAACCTCTAGACATCATGTTGGCTTAGAGTTTTCTGTGAACATAGTTCTCATTCGGTGACAAGATCGTTAAAAAATGAAACAGGCGTAGCAAGCATAGTTCCCTTTCTATGTCAACCTTGCTAAAAAATGAAATAGATGTCAGTGAGCATAGTTCCCATTCTATGTCAAGCTTGTTAAAAAATGAAATAGATGCCTGTGAGGATAGCTCCCTTTCTCTGTCAAGCTCGTTAAAAAATGAAACGGATGTCCTCAAGCATAGTTACTTTCTATTTCAGTCTTGTGTAAAAATGAAACGGGTCTCCTCAAGCATAGTTTTTGTCTCTTTCAAGCTTGTGTGAAAATGAAACAGGTCCCCACAAGCATAGTTATTCTCTATTTCAAGCTTGTGTAAAAATGAAACAGGTCACCTTGAGCAATGGTTATTCTTGGTTTCAAGCTTGTTAAAAACTAAAACCGATCTTGAGTAGGGTTCATTTTTTCGTGTCAAGGTCATTAAAAAATGAAACAGATTCTACTATTTTGTCAAGACTCAATGAAGCTTCGGGGGCATGTACCCTACCTCTTTATCGATGCTTATCTACTTGATAGTTATACTAGGGGAAAGTACCAACCACTGAACATCATGTTGGGAAATCACCCATCAATGGGAGTCATTTTGAGCATACTTTATTTCAGTTTCGAGCTCGTTAAACCATGAAACAACATTTTCAGCATACTTTCTTTAGTTTTGATCTCGTTAAATGATGAAACAAACCTTAGAGCATAGTTCTGATCCCATGTCAAGCTCATTAAAAAATGAAAGAAATACCCTCAACATTATTTTAATCGATCTTTGAGCTCGTTAAAAATAGTAAGATGGTGTTGAGCTTCCTTTACATTTTTTTTCATGCTCTCATTAAAACATGAAAAAAAATTTGGGCTTAATTTATTGCTTTTTCGTGCTCTGGATTCAAACATGAAAAAAATTTCGAGTGCCTTTTATACCTTTAGAGTGCTCGTTAAAAAATCAATGAAGAGGTATCGAGTATAGTTTCAGTATTTTTCAGACTCGTTAAAATTGGATTATGAAAAGATAACTCATTTCAGAGTTATCTTTAAGCTCTTTTCAGTCTCCTTAAAACACAAAAAGATTGACAAGCAAGATTGTCGCATTCACACTTGTAAAAGTATCAGAATGGCCGACTAGTCGGTGGTAGGTTATCTCTTTTTCAGACTGACTAGCCTTATTTATGAAAAATGACATTTTGGAGTCTTCTTAGTCATTTTAGACTCTCTAAACATGGAATAACAAATGATTTCACTTTCATCAAACTCATAAAATCAAATGATGAAGGACTCTTTCTGGGAATGAACCCCTCCTTTCTCAGCTTCATAAAACATATGAGATTGGACTCGTCTGAAGGAGGAGCTATATCTATTATTTATTACCCTTTTCCATCTTGTTAAAAAGCAAAGAGGTACTCATCAATCATGATGGGGAAACTAAGGAAAGAGTTTGTATTTTGTTATGGTAGTACATAGTTACTCTTGAACATGGCACTCATTTGCATATGCATTTCAGTATTTGGGTAATCTATTTTTCTTCGAGTCCTGCTAATTCCTAGAGTCTTGTTAGTTCCTTTGAGTTGTCCAAGAATACTCTCACTGTCAGTTGCATTGGGGGATTGGTATCATTCTCGAGTCAATACTTCTAAGTCATGCCATGCACATGTTCAAGAGAAGTTTGGTCATTTGTTCACTGTTTGAAGTCAGTTTACCTTCTATCATGTTGGTCATCTCTGATTCAGTTTCGTACATCACTTTGGTGTCTAGTTTACTCCAAAACATATTTGATCATGTTTTGTGTCAATGATGGGGATTCATCATGGCCCTCCTTCAATGAGTCTATTCCTATCGACTTCAACTCCTTATCCAAGAATTAGATTTACAAACCAAGACAAGTAGTTTGGGCCTGCATTCATTAATGGCAGATTACCTTGCTTTCAACATGAGTTTACATCATTAACTCTTGATTGAAAAATTGTAGCGAGTGTTTGACTCCAAGTCCTTTATTCACACTTGGCGGAATGTACTAAAATACCTTGGGAATCATTGACATCAATGGTGATTTCCCTCGCACTTGTTAACAATTTACATTATTTATTGGTAATCAAATGGTTTATACCATCTTCGATGTCAAGACATTGTAATAACATGGTTAGATTAGTATCATTATGGGTTGAGATTGAAGATCATGGGTTGTCATATATCTTCACCTAGGTTACGATGGAGTTTATTTGAGTCATATTACACAGATCCACATTTCTATTGGTCATGGATCTGTTATCATCCCATCATGGATCTATGCTTGTGTCTAGTATCCATGATTGTGCTTAGTCGGTTTCTACTACCATGGATCTGGATTGTATTGGTTGGTAGCCATGTTATGAGTCATATGAGATTTGAGTCAATGATACAGTGGCAGGTTCCATCCAACATCCTTTCCTTTGATTTCTTCATTTTACAAAGAATTCACCTATCACATTCCTATAAATTCATGTTTGGGGGGCATTTTGTTACACCGAAATATTGTCCTGTTGAGCCATGTGTTAACGCTTTTCCAAATCCCCAAATTTCTCTTTGCTAAACTCGATTGATAATGAGGTTGTTTTTTCCTTTTTTCCCTCTTTAGGAATGTTGATGCTCTTGTTCTTCATGCTATTTACACTGAAGGTGATTTTTTCCCTTCATGTTAGGTGTGCCACTGTTGGTGCTCTATCTCCCACTACTAGGTGCACCAACGGTGCCTTTTCCCTTCATGGAAGATGCGTCGGTGTTGTTTAGAGGGAAGAAAATGGATCTTCGAGACCCTTCTCGAAGGTGGATGAGGTGGATGTCTATCCCTATCATTTAGGTGAGGTGGGATTCAACTCCTAACCTATGGGGAAGATCCCTTTGATCCCTCCTCCTAATCCTCAACCTACTCGATCCCTTTAGCCTTATAAATTAAACCCTCTCTCCATTGTGAAGCGAGGAAGGACTATGGTACATTTATGATGGTGGAATTTCTAGGTGATCCCTATCATCCTTTGGTAGTTTGTTATCTTTCTTTGGAGGCTTGGCTTGGATTGTTGGATGGAAGATTGTAGCGTTAAGGTGAGCTTGTGATTTTCTCTGCTTTGTAATTCTATGTATCTCCTTGATTACATTGGTACAAATATCTTTCCATAAATGTTATTTTGTTAATAATGTTTAGAGATTTCTTTTTTAAGTGTTAGGTGAGATAAATTATATGTCTGGATACGCATATGTTTTTTGCTTGTTTCCACTTGATTTACAGGGTTTTGTAGCTGAAGGTATGAATATTCTGGAGCTTGGATCAACAAATAGATAAGATTATTTGCATATTGTAGGTAAGCAATCTATATGTTAACTTGAATACTCTATTTGATCTAGGAAAGTAGATTTTATTATGTAATTGATTTGTTCTAGATCCACTTGGATTAGGGATATCTGGCTTTAGTCGGCATGAGTAGATTTATCGAATAACAAATTTGTTATCAGATAAATCTACTCAAGTCGACTCAAGCCAGATCTCCCTAGTCCAAGTGGATCTAGAACAAATTAAATACAGAATAAAATATACTATCTTAGATCAAATAGAGTCTGCAAGTTAACAGATAGATCACTTACCTGTAATATGAAAATACTCTTCTCTCTTTATTGATCCAAGATCCAGAATATTGAGATCTTCACCTAAAAAACCCTGTAAAGTATGTGGAAACAAGAAAACAACATATGTGTATCAAAACATATAATTGATCTAAGCTAAGAGTTAAGGAAGAAAGCTGTAAACATTATTAACACAATAACATTTATGGAAATATATTTGTATTAATGCAATCAAGGAGATACATAGAATTACATAGGAGAGAACATCACAACCTACCCTTAATGCTGCAATCTTCCATTCAACAATCCAAGCCAAGCCTCCAAAGAAAGATAACAACCTCCCAAAGGATGATAAGGATCACCTAGAAATTCCACCAGCATAAAAGTACCATAGTCCTTCCTCCATTCACAATGGAGATAGGGTTTAATTTACAAGGCTAAAGGGATCGAGTAGGTTGAGGATTAGCAGGAGGGATCAAAGGGATATTCCCTATAGGTTAGGAACCAAATGCCGCCTCACCTAGAAAATAGGGATATACCTATACCTCATCCACCTTCAAGAAGGGTCTCGAAGCTACATTTGTTTCCCTCAAAACAACACCAACACACTTAGCAGGAAGGGAGAAAGCACCATCGATCCACCTAGCAGTGGGAGACAGAGAACCGACAGTGATGGACCTAGCATGAAGGAAAAAAGCACCTTTGGTGCACCTAGAATCAAGGACAAGAGCATTGACCTTCCTAAAGAGAGAAAAAAGGAAAAAAAAACCTCAGTATCAATCAATTTTAGCATACAGAAATTTGGGTATTAGGCAAAGGGTTAACACATGGATCAACAAGACGAGTTTTTAGTGTAATATAATGGCCCCCAAAGAATGAAGTTAGATGAATATGATAGGTGAATGCTTTTTAAAATGAATAAATCAAAGGAAAGGATGTTTGTTGGAAGGTGCTGCAATACAATTGACACAAATCTCATATGACTCATAACATGGCTTCCAACCAATACAATGCAAATCCATTGTAGTAGAAACCAACTGGACACAGTCATGGATACTAGACACAAGCGTATATCCATGATGACATGATAACATAGCCACAACCAATACAAATGTGGATCCATGTAATATGTCTCAAATAAACTCCATCGCAACTTGGGTGAAGATATCTCACAACTCGGGGTCTTCAAGCCGAACCCGCAACGATATGAATCTAACCATGTGATTACAATGTATTAATATCGAACATGGTAGAAACCACTTGATTACTAGTAAATAATGTAATATATTAACAAGTGCAAGGGAAATCACCATTTATGTCAATTATTCCCAAGGTATCTCAATACATTCCACCAAGTGTGAATAAAGGACTTGGAGTTGAACACTTAGGAGAATTTTTCAATCAAGAGTTAATGATGTAAACTCATGTTTGAAAGTGAGGTAACTTGCCATTAAGACATGTAGGCCCAAGGTACTTGCATTTGTTTCTAAATCTAATTCCTGAATAAGGAGTTGAAGTCGACAGGAATAGACTTGTCTAAGGAGGGAAATTATGAATCCCCATCATCGACATGAAACATGATCAAATATGTTTTGGAGTAAACCAGACAATAAAGTGATGTATGAAACTGACTCAGAGACGACCAACATGATAGAAGGTAAACTGACTATAGATAGTAAACAAATGACCAAAATTCTCTTAAACATGGGCATGGCATCACTTGGCAGTATTGAATCGAGAAATATAGAAATACCCCAATGCAATTGACAATGAGAGTATTCTTGGACAACTCAAAGGAAGTAAGAAGAATCTAGGAATTAGCATGACTCAAAGAAAGTTTGAATACCCAATTACTAAAATGCATATGCAAATGAATTCCATGTTCAAGAGTAACTATGTATTGCCATAACAAAATATAAACTCTTTCCTTAATTTCCCCATCATGATTCATGAGTACCTCTTTGCTTTTGAACGAGCTAGAAAAAGGTAACAAACGCTTGATATAGCTCATCCTTCAGACGATTCCAATCTCATTTGTTGTATGAACCTGAGAAAGGAGAGGTTCATTCCTAGAAAGGATACTTCATCGTTTGATTTTACGAGTGTGATGAAAGAAAACTCATTTGTCATTTCATGTTTAGAGAGTCTAAAATGACTAAGAATACTCCAAAAGGTCATTTTTTGTAAATAAGGCTAGTAGTTCCGAAAAGGAGATGACCTACCACCGACTAATTGGATTTTATGATGCTTTTACAAGCATGAACGCAACTAGCTTGCTTGGCAATCTTTTTTTGTTTTAAGGAGACTAAAAAGAGCTTAAATATAACTTCGGAACAAGTTCTTTTTTCACAATCCAATTTTAACGAGTCTAAAAAATAGTAAAACTATACTCAATACCTCTTCATTGAGTTTTGAACAAGCACGACAAAGGTATAAAAGGGACTTGGAACCTTTTTCACGTTTGAATCCAGAGCATGAAAAAGTGATATAGTAAGCTCAAACCAATTTTCATGTTTTAACCAGAGCATGACAAATGAAAAGTAATCTCAACAACATCTTACTATTTTTAACGAGCTCAAAGATCAGTTGAAAGAATGATCAGGGTATGTTCTTCATTGTTTAATAAGCTTGAAACAAAATAAGAACTATGCTCAAAACATGGTTTCATTTTTATGCAAGATTGAAATCAAAAAGTAAACTATGCTAAAGGAAACTACATTTTATAAAAAGCTTGAAATAGAAAATGAAATATGCTTCAAAAAGGTGGTTTTATGGTTTAACTTGCTCGAAACTAAAACAAGGTATGCTCAAAATGGCTTCCATTGATGGGTGATTTACCAACATGATGTCCAATGGTTGGTACTTGCCCCCAGTATAATTGTAAATTAACTAAATACCAATGTAAAGAGGTAGGGTTGAGTCTTGAGACAATGGAAGAATCTGTTTCATTTTTTAAACGAGCTTGAAATGAAAAATGAACTCTGCTTAAGGTCAATTTTATTTTTTAATGAGCTTGAAACCAAGAATAAGCACTACTCAAGGTGACATGTTTCATTTTTACAGAAGCTTGAAACAGAGAATAACTATTCTTGTGTGGAGATTTTTCATTTTTATGCAAGCATGAAACATAAAGATAAATATGCTTCAGGGGACCTATTTTACGCAAAATTGAAATAGAAAGTAACTATTCTTGAGGACATCAATTTCATTTTTTAATGAGTTTGACATAGAAAGGGAACTATGATCACATCCATCTATTTTATTTTTTAACGAGTTTGACATAGAATGGGAACTCTTCTCACTAACATCTATTTCATTTTTTAATGAGCTTGACATAGAAAGGGAACTATGATTGCTACACTTGTTTCATTTTTTAACGAGCTTGGCATAGAATGAGAACTATGCTCAGAGATAGTTCTAAGCCAACATGATGTCCAGAGGTTGATGGGTTTCCCCCTTACATAATAAGCTAGTGACTTAAATCTAGTATGATGTCCATAGGATGGAGCTGTGCCCCCCATTTTACCTATGATGGGAAGAATCTAACTAGAAGGGGAAGGAACCACAAGAACATGCGGGACATTCAGGGAATTATGATGAATAGGAGTCATACGATGATCAGGTTTAACAAAGGAAAGTTGATCAATGGTCACAATATTCCAATCATGGGGAAATTAAATCACTCTAAAGAGTGTGGACACTGGGAATGAACCCCTCCTTTCTCAGGTTCATAAAGCATATGAGATTGGACTCGTCTGATGGATGAGCTATATTGAGTGCTTGTTACCCTTTTCCAGCTTGTTAAAAAGAAAAGAAGTACTCATCAATCATGATGGAGAAATTAAGGAAAGAGTTTGTATTTTTTTATGGCAGTAAATAGTTACTCTTGAACATGGTACTCATTTGCATATGCATTTTAGTACTTGGGTAATCTATTTTTCTTTTAGTCCTACTAATTCCTAGAGTCTTCTTACTTCCTTTGAGTTGTCCAAGAATACTCTCACCGTCAGTTGAATTGGGGGATTGGTATCATTCTCAAGTCAATACTGCCAAGTCATGCCATGCCCATGTTCAAGAGAAGTTTGTTCATTTGTTCATTGTCTGCAGTCAATTTACCTTCTATCATGTTGGTCGTTTCTGAGTGAGTTTCGTACATCACTCTGTTTTCTAGTTTACTCCAAAACATATTTGATCGTGTTTTGTGTTGATGATGAGGATTCATCATGTCCCTCCTTCAATGAGTCTATTCCTGTCGAGTTCAACTCCTTATCCAGGAATTCAATTTAGAAACCAAGACAACTACCTTGGGCCAGCATGCATTAATGAAGGTTACCTCGCTTTCAACATGAGTTTACATCATTGACTCTTGATTGACAAATTATACTGAGTTTTTGACTCCAAGTCCTTTATTCACACTTGGAGCAATGTACTGAGATACCTTGGGACTCATTGACATCAATGGCGATTTCCCTCACACTTGTTAATAGTTTACATTATTGACTGGTAATCAAGTGGTTTCTAACATATTCGACATCTTTGACATTGTAATAACATGGTTGGATTCGTATCATTGTGGGTTCGGCTTGAAGACCCTGGGTTGTCATATATCTTCACCCAGGTTGTGATAGAGTTTATTTGATTCATATTACACAGATCCATATTTGTATTGGCTGTAGCTATGTTATCATATCCTCATGGATCTACGCTTGTGTCTAGTAGCCATGATTGTGTTCAGTCGGTCTCTACTACCATGGATCTGCATTGTATTGCTCAGAAACCATGTTATGAGTCATATGATATTTGAGTAAGTGGTACTGTAGCATCTTCTAGCCAACATCTTGTCCTTCTATTTCTTCATTTTACAAAGCATTCACCTATCGAATTCCTAAAAATTCATGCTTTTGGGGGGAATTCTGTTACACCAAAATCTTGTCTTGTTGAGCCATGTGTTAACCCTTTGCCTAATCCCCAAATTTATCTCTGCTAAACTGGATGTAATATCCTGAATTTTGGACCTAACACTTATAGGCATGTTTCTATTGATTATGATGATTATCTTAATGTTTTACTTTTTCGAAGACCCCACTGCATATGAACATGATGATTTGTTTTATATATTGGGCATAAGCCAATTATTGGTGATATATGTATATGCTCATTTGTGTTGGGAATGGACCTTGAAGCACATGATTGATAAGATGTTTTGTGTTGAGCGAGGAGCTCTGGAGCACTTGAGTGATTAATGATTTGTGTTGAGTGAGAAGATATAAAACACATTAAAAGATAATTGGATGTGTTGGGCATAAGCCCTGGAGCCTTCCATGTTGATGTTGAGCATAAGCTCTAGAGCATCGAATCCTTGGCCACTGTATATCTAGGTGTATTTTACAAGTACATCCTAGCACTAGTGTTGAGCGATGAGCTATGGATTTGCACTAAATTGTAACTCCCTATTAAAGTGTTCAGTACGGGCTCTGGTAAGCACTAGGGATTACTGAAAATAATTTCATAAATTCTGAGTGAAAACTACTCGACAAAATATTGCTCTCATCATGCTTATTTATAAGTCATTAAATGAAATTTCGAATTAATTTATTCTCATCAAATTATTGAAGAGATACCATGTTATACTAGGGAATCCAACATGCAAGGATGTTTAGAGTTACCTAGCCTAGTAGAATTAAACCATATGCCTACTTGACCTTAATGAAGAAGTGTCATTAAGTCTAGGGATCATGGTATATGATTCCCAAAGACACTGTTAACAAAAAGTAATATTATTATGTACTTTATACATGGTATGTATAAAGAATTAAATATATTAATAATATAAGTAAATGAAAGAAAGAAGAAGAAGCTCCATCAATTATTATTTATTATTAAAAGATAATAAATAGTCCAGAACCTAAAAATTCTAACTAAGAACTAGAAGAAAGTTCCTAAGCTAAAATATTAATAATTGCCGAAAGTAATTGAAAAGGGTTAAATCAAGAAACCAAGGTTTCTTGATTTAACTGTCCCTTCGAATCAAAATTCTGTCGATAAAGACTCAAGCCAAGGAAAGGCTTGAGGTTCAGATTTTTATCTTTGGAGAATTATTATTCTACATGTTTTTTCTCTCGAGTGATTTATTGGAGAATTTTTCCCTATAAGGAAAATGATAATTTATTCAGAACTAATTACCAGTTAGGAAACCCTACATTAGGAGCTCTAAGATAATTGCATGTTGGAGTCATCGTACAATTAAATCAAACATTTAATAAGCCATTAATGACCTTCCATGTTCTTCCCCATGAAATACAAACTAATATTAAAACATTTCATTTAAATCAACAACATCATAATTAAATGAACATAGGAGGCATCGTGACCATCCATGTGGTCCTTTATCAAATCTCTAATCACATTTATATATAAAAGAATTCATGGTTCTATTTAATCTATCATAAATACATAACATTCAATGAATAGTAATTGAACCCCTGAATTTCAATAGAGGTCACGACATTGATCCCTATGGGTATTCAGACCTAAGTCAAAAGAAGTAAAAACAATCACATTATGAATTACTTACATAAAATTAAATTGCATAACCATGCTATTGATATTTTAAATAAATATAAGCCATAAAATTACATAATACACAAAAGTCAATCCTTTAAATAATCCATAGTCTTTATATATAGTAACACCCAAGAATTGACCTTGTAGGTCGTTTCTATTCTAATCAATGGCCACACTATTCATATTATGTATGCGGGAAACAATTATAAATCACTAGAATGGTGTTAATAAAAACTACGATTAGGCTACAGCACGGCCTCGACTAGCAATCTATTAATTTCATAGTCCATCAAAAGGAAACCTACAGCAATGATAGCAGTCAGGGGTTTTCCCCATGGGATTCCCACATTTTCCACATACTTAATACAAAAACTAATCAATAAGAAATGTAACCATTCAAGCTGGAGCAAAACCCTTGGGATGAAGCAAATCCATACACGGCATCGCTTCACCCGTTCGCTTCCTAGAATCACAGCTAAGTAATAAATAGAAATGTGCACAAGGAATCCATGAAAGAAAATGCCTCATCCAACTTAAGTAAATAAATGGCTGTCGTAGCATAAGAATTTATAGATAGTCCCATTTAATAACCATTATAAAAAATGCAGGAGTTTATTATCTACACAGTATCGCCATTATCATAGTCAAGTGCACACAAGCATGCCAATTGGATATGACACCATTGCAAGAAATGGTGCAGCCCATGGCTCGAATGCCAAATCTATAAAAGTGATTTACTTAACCAAAAATATGACTCATATAAACGAGTACATAGTCTTCTAAGAAGTCACAAGTCTCTCTCTATTTGCTGCTAATAACAAAAGTATTTTTACAAACCCAAACTTAAAATCATCCATAGAGCTGAATGGCCTTAAGATCTGATTCATGGGTTAACTCCTTACCAATCAATATACCCAGTTTGTTCATCACAAGCCCGTAGGAATTTTTGAAACCCCAAACCAACAACAAGTCAAAACATGGTTCTTCCCAAAAGGACCGAGAGGTGTCAAGTAGAAGCTTTCTAACAGGATTACCTTGCATCATAGGTTGTATCATTTCCCAAATAGCAAATCTCATTGAGTTATCCCTCCCTGCACTAAACTTAGCACCTGCAACCATCCAACAACTAGAATGAGAAGTAATACAATGAATGAGGCATCTTACAAACCATCAAAATGTTGAGAAGCCGAGCGAAGTGTTCTTACCTTCATCTCCATGGAGGTATCCTCCATTTTCCCCTAAGCAGAGAGAGACCAAAACCCAAATCAAACAAAGAAAATGACAAGTCCATCGTGAGCCAAGCCCTAAGCTTGGGGTTTCCATGATTACCAAGAGCATTAATGGCACTAATTGATGACCATTATCAAAATTCCCAAACCCACTCTCCATAGTTACGTTTTGTTGCATATTCGTGTATTTGATTCCCCATGCAAAATATTAAACACTGTTATCATAGGGTTCAACCATATGCTATATTTTTCCACCCCAAAAACTTAACAAAGGTCATATATATTACAAGGTATCATTATTACATAGTCTAGACATGGTATGCATTACTCCAAAGTCCTAGCATATGGTATGTCTTGTGTAAACCTTAGTATATTGCATCTGTCCCTAAGCTTAAACACTTAGTAACCATGGCATATGGAATATGCCATGGTAGCATTATCATATTAATGCCAATCTTAATGTTAGCCAAAGTTATAACCTGCAAAATAAAAACAAGAGATATGTCAATAGTAGTAATAATATGGACATGAATTGTAAATGCATAAACTCTAAATGTCACATAGTTAATAAATATCTAGGCTAGGTAATTAATAGAATAGGACTTACCTTGCTATCAACCTGAAGTAGTGAGGAAGCATAATAATAAATAGTAGGTACATTTTAAGATCGAAATGATCAAGATCTCTACTAAGCCTTTGTACACAAGGTAAACCTGCAAGAAAATAAATGATGTCCCTTAGTTGGATTGAACTAAGTAATCCTGCGTAACAAGTAATACTTTACCTCTTAGACCATCATGGGAGAACGAGTCTTGCCACTCTGCCCACTTTGTTCCCACAGACAAAGTTAAGTTAGAACTTAATAAATAACAAGTAAACATGTGCTGAAGTAAATGAGGTATCTATTCGGATAATTAACACATCAACAGTAATGTCTAAACACAAGAATAGTTTAATAAACAAACTCATGATATCATAAGTGAAATGCACTAATAATAATGACTGAAAGTAAATGACAGATTGTAAGAATAACTTACGAATAGACAACACAACAAGTAGTGTACGTTATATTCCATAAAAGTAATAATGTTCAATTTAGGTAGTTTATTACTAGCCTATAAATTTTTTTAATTTTTATTTTTGGGGACATTACACTGGATTGATACCAAGGTTGTTTTTTCCTTTTTTCCCTCCTTAGGAATGCTGGTGCTCTTGTCCTTCATGATAGGTGCAATGAAGGTTCTTTTTCCCTTCATGCTAGGTGCACCGCTGTCGACACTCTATCTCCTACTGCTAGGTGCACCACTGTCGACGCTCTGTCTCCTACTACTAGGTGCACCGACAGTGATTTTTCCCTTAATGCCGAAAGGTGTGTCAGTGCTGTTTCGAGAGAAAAAAATGAAGGTTCAAGACCCTTCCCAAAGGTGGATGTTTATCCCTATCATTTAGGTGAGGTGGAATTCGGTTCCAAACCTATGTGGAAGATCTCTTTTATCCCTCCTCCTAATCCTCAACCTACTCTATCCCTTTATCCATATAAATTAAACCTTCTCTCCATTGTGAATGCAGGAAGCACTATGGTACTTTTATGCTGGTGGAATTTCTAGGTGATCCCTATCATCCTTTGGGAGGATAAATATTCAATGACGTTGTAGAACTATGCAGCTCAATCATTTGGGTTAAAAATAGACTTTTTGAGTGTACTCTTGGGTGGATGAAAAATAAAATCAATATTAGGTTTCTCGATCACAAGGTGACAATTAGATGAAGATGGAGGAGAACTAGTGGAAGGATTTTTCTCGGGAGAATGATTATCATCTTTCTTATCTATAGGTTTGTCATATGAGTCACTACGAGTACTCAAGATAATAGTTACTGTTGGGCCTTGTAATTGTCCATTTTTCCATCACTTATCAAGATGTCTTTCATCCATTTTCTTACCATTATTACGCATTTATCATTCCATTTTCCATCCATTTGTTGTAGCTGTGCTTAAAACAACATGCTACTTCCATTGATGTTTTAAGTGGTTAATAATGATTATTTTCCTTTATCTTTGATGAATTAAAGAATATTATGCATAATTTTACTAATGATGGTTTGTGGAGTGAGTTGTCACGTACATGATGCTCATAGCCAGCTGTTACAGCCTTAACCAAAAATGCATGCTACATAAAAATACCTTGATTCGCGTCTTAATTTACGGGAATATGGAAATGAATCTCAAAAATCCGAGACATGGGTTTTGTGTGTAAAATCCTTGTTTACCTGACAAGTGTGGAAATTTCCAAACAAAGTTATGGTTTTCAATATGCAAGTGGTCCTTCGAGAGGGTATTTTCCAGATTTGGTGTTGCGACCGGTTCCAAAGTTACCAACAGTTACGGCCATGTTTCAGCTGTTGCAGATCACAAGTTGGGGGTTTAGTTCTTCATTTGCATGAGATAATTTTATGTATAAATATGTAATAAATCTCATTGAGAATGGGATTAGGCAGGATAGGAGGGAACACAATGTTATGATGTAGGATTTGATCCAGATCTATTGTAATCCTCCCATTATGATAATACATGCTGGCAATTTATTCATTCTGGAGTTGTAGGCTTTCATTATGGAGATCCAGCTCTGCTCAATGGAGGAAGGGCCCTCTTCCTTGAGTAGATGCTGGTAGTGTTGATTGTAGGTGTTTTATTTTATAGATCTGTTATTTGTTAATTCATGATTTCATGCATTAGATTTATCATAGTTGTTTTATTATTTAGTTCATGTTTTTATTCATTTGATTTATCATAGTGTTTTCCTATTAATTCATTTTGATAGATCGTTGGCCAACACAACACTTATTTTAGATTTATTCAATCAGATCTTGTTTCATAGGAACATATCTTGTTTCAAGTGTGATTAGATTTACAGTGTGATTTTATGAATAGGCTTAGGTTTGATTTCTTTTCAAGCAGGTGTGATCTAGTTTACAAATAGTTTCGATTGCATACCAATAGATCAACAGTGGCAGGTAGAAATTGTGCTTGCATATATATTGCACGATAGCTCTGAAATAAAAGACTTCCTCAGGTTTATAATTTATGTTTAGCACTCTACATGTTATGTTTTAATTAACTAGCATATAGTGGGCACGACATTTTGGCGTCATTGCCGGGGAATTTATTAATTGTGGAAAAGTACTTTTGACATTGTTTTGTAGATGCATTGTTAAAGTAGGGCATGTAGGTTGCATGATTACATTTTAGTTTATTGAATTTATTTTGAGTGTGGTTTCTGTTTTTACATTCAGTTTTATTTCAATTTCAATATTTGGAGCATAAATCTTATCATTCCCCTTAGTGGTGTTGTAAGCACCACCCATTCTACTAACAAGTTGATAGGAACATTCGAAGGAGGAGCCTCAAGATAGCACATGAAGAATCTAATGAAGAGATGGTAGGTAAGAAAGATGCATAAGTTGTTACCTTCGAATTTCCCATCAGATATTCGAGAGGAGTGGCACCAATGAAAAGAATTCCCCCACATGTTCTACCAATTTTTCACGGTTTGGAAAACGAAGACCCTGATGTATTTTTATTTCAATTTGAAATACTTTGTAGAGGATATGGTTATTGTGATAATGATCAAAAGTTGAATTTGTTTTCCCTTACTCTAAAAAGAATAGCCCTCCGATGGTTCATGAGCCTCGGTGGGAATTGTATACAAACTTGGGAAGACATGAAACATGTATTCTTGAAAAGGTACCAAGATTATTGCAGGGTCAATGAAGACATCTTCGAAATGACACAAGGAGAAGAAGAGAGTCTGGAGGAATACATAGAATGATTTCAATATAACCTCCAAAGATCCAAACAGAGGAAACTAGGGAAGGAAATCTTAAAAACCCTTCTACTCAAGGGAATCCAAGCTGAATGTTTAGAAATATTGAATCTGATAGGAATAGTTAATGTATTTCAATTATAATATGATGATATTTGTGAGTTATGTAGAAGGTATTCAAGAGGAAACTTCAAGACTGGTAAGAATTCTACAGAACTTTTATCTCTATTTTTGAAATCTGCTGCAAAAACAAGAGTTTTATGAGTTGAAATCAACAATTTATTTAAAATTTCTAAAGCTGATTCACAATCGATTGTTTTGAAGGATAAGGAAAAGCAGGAGGAAATAATAAAAGCAAGGGATTTCCCTTTCGATAGCCTTGAAAGTTGTGGTATATGTGACTTGAATCATTCCACAGATCACTGTCCCTCCTTACCAAAAATGAAAGAAACATATCAAAAAGATATGGGAGCTATAGCCAACTCATTACAATAGTTATGTCAACCATGGCCTACATCTATGGTTCAAAATTCTACCCCTCCATTTCCTTACTCTCATACTCAATCATTGAATACTCTTCCACCATGGCAGATATTGCATCCTCAATTTAACTCTTATGATCATATGGCTACTCTCCCTCATGCTGCAACACAACTTGGCCCTTCAATATCAAGCTCACAACTCGATCATCTACATCAGCCACATCTATCTTCTCATCAAACTCCTTGGTACCCAACACAATTTCTTATACAATCCACCCTCCACCCTAACCATAATAAAGCAGTACAGTATGCTTACAGTGTTGAACTGCAAAATGTTGCTACATTTCCCTCTTGTTCTACCTCACCTGCACCACTGCAAAAAGGCTATGCGTTGTTGCAGCAAATCCATATGACGCCTGAACATGTTTTAAATCCAATTTTTGCAGATGGAGTTTCTTCTAGTATTCATAAGCAAGCGGACAAGATCAATAAGACACACGTAATATTTGATGGAGAACAACCATTGGAAGCAAAAGCATCATTGACATCATTAGATCTGAAACTCTTATGCATTGAGGAAGATCAATTTAATAAGGATCTTCATGGTGTAACATCCATGAGGAATCAAGGGAACAAAGACTATATTGAATCTTGGTTTCAATCTGTCATCGGTCTACAACATCATTTCATACTTCACCAATTCTTGGCACCATCATTTGAAGGGAATTTGATCTCTCATATCCTAGCATTCATAAAGTTATATTTTTCTGTTGGGAGTATGAGCATACTTGAGTCACTTCTTCGAAAGTGGCTCCATTCAAAATATGCATACACTTGAATTTTTTTTTTATATTTCCAAGTAGAATAGAGTAGGATAGAATAACAGAATAAAACCATGCTTTTGTTTGTTTAAGTTTTATTTTTATTTTTGATTAAGTATGCTCTCTTCTTGTGCCTTGTTGCAATCTGGAAGATTAGAAAGTAGAAAGATAAGGAATGGGTATGAGGTGTTTTCATGAATGATTTGAACACCCAACTGTGACTGTGCTACATGTAAAAATTTATGAGTTTGCAATATGTGTGTGTTGCACATCATGATATGTATTTATTTTTTATTTTCCATAAAAATACACATGCTTTATTTCAACATTATGTCATTTTTTTTAAGAGTTACAGCTGCGGCTACAATAGAATGTGTAAGTCAATATAGGTGCTCAATGCTTGAAATTTTTGGTATCGATGCATTTTATATTTAAATTTACATCATTAAAAACCTTCACACCTATTCCGATCACTTTTTGAGGGTCAAATTTAATTTATTGAATTTTTTGTGACAATTTGGCTTGAAAATTTTACTAAAACATAGTCGGGACAATTCATTTTTGGGAGAACAAATGGAATTATTTTTTAAACATTTTTACATCCCAAGTATCCATTTGAATATAGTTTCCAAAACAATTTGAATTTTTACAATTGGGTGTCAAACGAAAATTTTATGGCCAAATTACTAACAGGGTGTCAAGCTGGCAGCTTAGGAACAGAGCCGGGACAGTCAATTTTTGGATGCTTTTTTAGACATATTTTGCAAATTTGTTTCATTGGTATATTTCTCTATGAATCTAGTTTACAACTCAATTTTAATCACTCCATTCGGATATCGTATGCAAATTTTAGGACCAAAATACCGACTTCCTATCACAAATCTCCATTCCAAAAACTCTATTTTCTAGACTGTTTATTGGATTATTTGACCCATCAATTCTTGTTGGATTTCAAACATGCTTATAATGGAGATAACTACATGAATATAATTTCATCTCCAATTGGAATCACATCAATCCGTTATCAAACGAAAAATTTAAGTCTAAAAATGCGACTATTGGTCTAGTCTAGAATTCGAAAAAACATCTTGTCATGTAGGTTGTTACTGAGTGATTTGGAACATAATTACATAGAATTTTAAAAAGCCTCTTTCTAATGGAAATATAAATATGAATTTAATTTCATTTGGATTTTGAATCACTCAAATTGGACAAGGAGCGAAGAAGCTATGATCAAAATATCGTTGGTGAGTCTAGATGGACATTGCTCCCGTGCAGGTATAAAATGGATTTTTCTTTGTTCATTTTTCTTTGGGTTTTTATTTTTATTTTTAAATAATTTCTTGTTGTTTTTTTCATAAGTGTTGGTTGAAGAGAGACCAATCATCTCTCTTCTTCCATCATCTCATGTTTTATTGCAGGAAAGTGTTAGGTTTTTGCAAGTCCTTGGAAGAAGAATGTCAATGCATGCACGAGTGACTCTTGAAGAATTTTTATCAATTTGCAAATGGATTGAGCACATACAAGAAAATGGATAGATTGATGTGCAAACCATATAGAGTCCAATGTTTCCGAAGCCAATTTCCCTATGGTAGATTCATTCACCCTCTTCATTTCAAAACCCTAAAAATCCATTCATGTCGAAGTCCCATTTTCCATTGCTTATGTAGTCACCATAACCGTTTTATTTCCCATCACTACTACATTATGACTTCACATATATTTACCACTTTTGAGTTTCATGTTGGTTCTATTTTTCACTATGATTCTTCACAATCATTTATTTTGTACTCATATTGGATGATGTGGAATTCATTAAGGTCCACCTTCCAATGCTCTTGTCCCATCGACTCCCACACATCATCTGGGATCGATATTAGAGTTGTATAGTGCCCTGGTATCTGCATAAATCAGTGGTATATTTCCTTGTTGTTCATCATGGGGATTCATCAATGCCTCTTGATTGACAAATCTTGCAGGTGACTCGACTCCAGCACATCCATTCGTACCTGTCAAGATGCACTAAGGTACTTTAGATCTCATTGTCATCAAAGGTGAGTTTCTTCACATTGGTTAACAACATACATTAATGGCTGCTAATCCAATGATTTCTTTCCATGCTTGACTTCAACACATTCATTCGCATGGTAAGAATTGTACCTCGATTTGTAGCAATTGAAGATTATGTGATCTAATGGTTTCATTCACCCTCAAGAAGCCAATTTCCCTATGGTAGATTCATTCACCCTCCTCATTTCAAAACCCTAAAAATCCATTCATGTCGAAGTCCCATTTTCCACTACTTATGTAGTCACCATAACTGTTTTATTTCGCATCACTACTACATCATGACCTCACATATACTTTCCACTTCTGAGTTTCATGTTGGTTCTATTTTTCATTATGATTCTTCACAGTCATTTATTTTGTACTTGTATTGGATGATGTGGAATTCATTAAGCTCCACCTTCCAATGGTCTTATCCCATTGACTCCGACACATCATCTGGGATCGATATTAGAGTTTTATAGTGCCTTGGTATTTGCATAATTCAATGGCATATTTCCTTGTTGTTCATCATGGGGCTAATCAATGCGTCTTGATTGACAAATCTTGCAGGTGACTCGACTACAACACATCCATTTGTACCTGTCAAGATGCACTAAGGTACTTTAGATCTCACTGTCATCAAAGGTGAGTTTCTTCACATTGGTTAACAACATACATTAATGGCCGGTAATCCAATGATTTCTTTCCATGCTCAACTTCAGCACATTCATTCGCATGCTAAGAATTGTACCTCAGTTTGTAACAGTTAAAGATTATGTGATCTAATGGTTTCAACAATGATTTGTAGCATCATTTGTTCAGTAGTTTTGCAATTCCTTTCCATTTTCAGTTCAACAGTTGATTTTCAGAATTAGAGAAAGAACTTTATGCTTCTATGGTAGAACTTCTCCTCATCAATTGTCTCAGCAATTAGTCTTACATGCAACCAGCACAACATCATGGATCAAATTCAGTCTCATCCAGTTTTATCTCTCATATACATATGTCTTAGCATCAGATCAGCCTACATAGCTCCAGCATACACCAGTCCATTCATGTCAACCAAGGCTTCCATGGAGGTAACACTTGAGGTAAAATAGCATGAGTTTTTGATTTATTAAAGATTTAGGGAAATGTCATGAAGAACCACTAAGCATTAGCCATTTCCATTGTCTATATAGCATTTTATGTCCATACATTTCCATCATTTCCCACTCAATTCTAACACTTCATCATTCATGCACATCCCCTTCAAATTCCAACCCAACATCTCATCAACCCAACTAACCAAGCATGAAAAAAGGATACATTATTGTTGTCACACAAGAACCAACAATAGGAAGTCTTGTTGTTGCCACACAAGAACCAACAGTAAGAAAAGAATCATTGCTACTGCCACATAAAAAGCAACAATGAGAAGAAATAAATCAGTTGCTTGAAGGTTGTTCTTTCCATCTTTGGGATTTTTTTTTATGCATGTGGGAACTACAAATCCTCTATGGCTGCAAATTGAGGAAATGATGCATGAGGGCATGCTTTGCATTCAGTTTAAAAGGTAGTCCTGTAATAATTTTCAGCAAGTTATAACCAAATTCAAGGTTTGCAGATTGTTTTCTCATTAAAAATGTTCTCTTGAAGTACAAGCAAAAATGATTATTGAGTTTTCGGAATTCATTAATTATCTCAAGAAGCCTAGAAAATTGAAAAAAATGATCTACTGCTGTCACACAAGAACTAGCTATAGGAACACAAGGCATTGTTGTTGCTTCTTGAGAACTTATAGTGGTAGAATTCAATGCTGCCACATAACAGAGAATACATTCACAGGTATGAGTTTTATTGTTCAGTGATGCCCACATTGGCTTACAATTGTTATCATGGTCCTTGCATATTTGATGTTGTGATTCATAATGGAAGAGAGATGTTGTTGTCACTATGAAAATATTCCCAGAATAATGAAAGACAGACTAGCCTTTGGGAAAACATACTTATATTTCCATGGCAACAAACCAAGTTTTTTTTGGGACATGAGATTTCATGATTACAAGGTTTCTATCCTCATAACCAAAGCATCAATTGTTAGTGTTAAGCCATGCTCATCCCATGGTTTCATGACCAGCCATCTATTTCTATCTCATTTCATTGCTGCATCTCAGAAGGTGAAGGTATATCCAAGGCAAAAATGAAGGTAATAGCAGAATACATATTTCAGTAATATGAGTTTTCGGAGCAGCAATACATAGTCATTTCGAGATCCATGCCATGTTTTCAAAATTAGATTATTAGAAGCTACATGAATGTATGAAGTCTGATACATACATTCATAGGTTTTGTTAATTGATACAGATATTTGTTGAATATGGTGGTTACCAACTATTTTGAAATGGCTTGGTGCTTTGAGATTCTCATTCTTAGTTGGATATGGGCTTTATGCTTGCTGCAATTGGTTTTTTTGTGCTATATGTTATCATTACTATTTTTATGAGCATGAAAGCGATTGAGAGGATCTCTTGAACTACTTTGAAACAGTCCTGCCATACACAACTATTGAAAAATGGTCATTTTTATTAGTAATAAATTTTATAACATTATGGAGGATTGATGTGCAAATCAAAACTTGTTTTCTGCCTTGAAGAGTTTTAATAAGCATGAGTACATGATGTATCCTAAGTTTGGGGGAGATGGTTGTTTACGACTAAGATGAAAAATCTTCTTTTGCATGAGGACATGCAACATATTCAGTTTGGGGGAGTGGTTTTTGACATTTTTTTTGCATACTGATTTTTATTCATTGACAGCTCACAAAAATGCAGAATTTGATTTAAGGATATCTTGCAAACCGTGAGCTGGTTTTTCCTAAAATTTGGACGTGGAATGCATAACATCATGAAGAACAACCATGGCAAGTTTTAGCTCAATCCAATGCACGGTTTTTTCAAAAATGGCCATCATCACCTACAGCCAATTCACATTTTTCTCGAACTCTGTGATGTGGGTTTGTCTAATTTTTAGTGTGGAGATGAATTATAGGGGTATTTACGTACTTAAAAAATTTCAGCCCAACCCAGTTTGTATTTTTGGAAATATTGGTTCACGAAGTTCAGTTGTAACACATTTCTTTTCATGTTCAAAAGTGCAGAAATTGAAATGGGCATATATTTCAATTGGTAAGTTATATTCTCATAATTTTTGGACAGGAAGTGCATAATACCAATATGAACAAATTTGGGATGTTTTAGCTTAATCGAGTGCACGATTTTCGAGAAAATGACCATAATCATCTAGATCCAATTTGCATTTTTCTCAAAATCCGTGATGTGGGTTTGTTTAATTTTGGCGTGGAGATGCATTAAAGCGGTAGTTGCTTGCAAAATTTCAGCCCTACTGAGTTCATTGTTTGGGAAAAAATAACTTCAGAAGTTTCCCGTTCAAAAGGCTGCAACACTGTAAAATATTGCCTTTTCCCATTTCCTGTTATGTTAGCTGTGAGTCCATTTCCCATTCCATCAGCTCTGAGTCCATTTCATGTTTCCCATTTCATTAGCTGCGAGTCCATTTCCCATTCCGTCAGCTGCGAGTCCGTTTCCCGTTTCCCGTTCCGTCAGCTGTAAGCTGCGAGTCCGTTTTTCGTCAACTGCGAGTTCGTTTTCTGGCAGCTGCGAGTGCGCCAAATTCATCGCTAAATTTAGCGTTGTTCCACCAAAAATTATCGCTAAAACCTTCACCAAATTCTCTGCTAAAATAAGCTGTGACTTCGCCAAATTCATCGCTACATTTAGCACTATTCCACCAAAATCTTCGCTAAAACCTTCGCCAAAATTCTCTTCTAAAATAAGCTGTGATTCCGCCAAATTTCTACTAAAGAGTTGCGAATCCACCAAATTTTCTTCTAAATCCTTCGCTGAGTGACTCTGCCAATTTTTCTTAAACTCTCCATTTCCTCTAGCTGCAGCTGTGCGAATGGTAAAATGAAGGGACAAGTGAATGAGTTTTTTTAGTTAAATGCTACACAAGTATTGGGTTGCATGAGGACATGCAACTAGTTCAGTTTGGGGAAGATGTTGGGCCTTGGAATTGTCCATTTTTTCATCACTTATCAAGATGTCTTTCATCCATTTTCTTACCATTATTGCCCATTTATCATTCTATTTTCCATCCACTTGTTGTAGCTGTGCATAAAACAACATGCTACTTCCATTGATGTTTTAAGTGGTTAATAATTATTATTTCCTTTATATTTGATGAATTAAAGACTATTATGCCTAAGTTTACTAATGATGGTTTGTGGAGTGAGTTGTCACGGACAGGACGCTCATAGTCAGCTGTTACAACCTTAACCGAAAATGTATGTGACATAAGAACACCTTGATTCGTGTCTTGCTTTGTGGGCATATGGAAATGAATCTCAAAAATCCGAGATAGGGGTGTTGTGTGTAACATCCTTATTTACCTGACTCATGAGGAAATCGTCAAACAAGACTATGATTTGCGATATGCAGGTAGTTCTTCGAGAGGGTATTTTTCAGATTTGGTGTTGTGACCGGTTCCAAAGTTGCCAACAGTTACGGTCGTGTTTCAGCTGTTGTAGATCACAAGTTGGGGGTTCAGTTCTTCATTTCCATGAGATAATTTTATGTATAAATATGTAATCAATCTCATTGACAAGGAAATTAGGCAAGATAGGAGAGAACACAATGTTATGATGTAGGATTTGATCCACATCTATTGTAATCCTTCCATTATGATAATGATAATACATGCTGGCAATTTCTTCATTCTGGAGTTGTAGACTTTCATTGTGGAGATCCAACTCTGCTTAGTGGAGAAAGGGCCCTCTTCCTTGAGCAGATGTTGGTAGTGTTGATTGTAGGTTTTTTATTTTATAGATCTATTATTTGTTAATTTATGATTTCATGCATTAGATCTGTCATAGTTGTTTTATTATTTAGTTCATGTTTTTATTCATTTGATTTATCTTAGTGTTTTCCTAATAATTCATTTTGATAGATCATTGGCCAACACAACACTTATTTTAGATTTATGCAATCAGATCTTGTTTCATAGGAATAGATCTTGTTTCAAGTGTGATTAGATTTACAGTGTGAATTTATGAATAGACTTAGGTTTGATTTCTTTTCAAGCAGGTGTGATCTAGTTTACAAATAGTTTCGATCGCATTCCAATAGATCAACAGTGGAAGGTAGAAATTGTTCTTGCATATATCTTGCACGATACCTTTGAAATAAAAGACTTCCTTAGGTTGATAATTTATGTTTAGCATTCTACATGTTAAGTTTTAATTAACTCGCATATAGTGGGCATGACAGTTACCAAGGAAATCATTCTAATTTCTTATATTGAATTAGAGGGTCCTTGATTAGACATATGATCTATTTTTTATCACATAAATCTACTCAAGGAGATTCAAGACAGATCTATGTAGTCCAATCAGATCTATAACAAATCAAATACATAATAAAATCTACTTTCCTAGATCAAATAGAATATGTAACTTAATAGATAAATGACATACCTACAATATGCAAATCCTCTTCTCGCTTTGTTGATCCAAGCTACAGAATATTCTGGGAATGAACCCACAAATAACCCTCAGGGCGGGGAGGGGTTCCCCCTAACTTAAGGGTTCTTTGGGGGTTCGGGGGCGTGAGCCCCTGAGAAAACATTTTTTTTTATTTTTTATTTTTTATTTTTTTTATAACTTCCTTCTCTTTTGATTGAGTTTCCTCTTCAAAGAAACATGAATCTGAACAATAAATAAAAGGATAATTCTCTTTGCATATCTACAAATAGAAAAAGAGAGAGTATCTACAACACTCCATTCATTCAGAATTCAAAAGGAATATGACAAGCACCCAAAAAACTCCAAAATAATCAAGAATTTCTCCAAAACAACCAAAATGCAACCAAAACTCAATCACTTAGTGGAGGAATGGTTTGGAGATCATATCTAAGAACCAAAACAGATCTAAGGAGGTCTGGAAACGTGATTAAGAATGGCAAGGAAGAGCTAATAGGTGCAGGATTGAATTGCATACCACAACCAAGTGATTCAATTGACTAGTGAAGCATGTCAAAATCAACAAAAACAACTCCAAACAAAGATAATGCTTGGTCTCGGGGGTCTATGACTATCAAATGCAGCCTAAAAACCAAAATCCATCAAACCAAAGCATAAATATGAAGGAAAATCAAGCTAAAAACCATGTTTCAAAGGGTGGTGCACTTCCCTCTATTGCACCAGAGTGCCTATGAGGGGTAGGCACAGTTGCTCCACTACAAAAGAGTTCCTATGAGGGGACCGACGCATCTATAACACTGCAGAAGAGCACCTATGAGGGGAAGGCACACCTACACCATTGTGCAAGAGCGCCAACGACACACTTTCTCCTAAGGAAAAGAGGACTGATGGCGCACTTTCTCCTAAGGAAAGAAGCACCTATACATCCAACACTTTTGAAAGTAAAAAAATATACAAACAACACTTTGTCTACACAACCCAAGTGTGCTAGTGGAGAAACAAAATAGAATAAAATCTAGATGTCCTATGTAAGAAGGGCAGAAGGTTTCGTAGTGATCCAAAGAGCATCAAGAGGATACATAAAACTCTTTAAAGGAAAAATACGAAGGAAGGAGGCTCTCTATAGGATAGCGAAAGAATTGATAAACATATATGAAATAAAAAACAAAACAAAATGAAATGTATATACATCCCCAGCGGAGTCGCCAAATTTGTTATCAGATAAATCTACTCAAGCGGACTCAAGACGAATCTCCCTAGTCCACGTGGATCTAAAAAAAAAAAATACATAATAAAATATACTTTCCTATATCAAGTAGAGTATGCAATTTAATAGATAGATCACTTACCTACAATATGCAAATATTCTTCTCTCTTTGTTGATCCAAGCTACAGAATCTTCAGATCTTCAGCTGCAAAACCCTGTAAAGCAAGTGGAAACAAGAAAACAACATATCCATATCCAAACATATAATTGATCTAAGCTAACATTTAAGGAAGAAATATCTAAACATTATTAACACAATAACATTTATGGAAAGAGATTTGTATTAATGTAATCAAGGAAATACATAGAATTACATAGGAGAGAACATCCCAACCTAGCCTTAACGCTGCAATCTTCCATCCAACAATCCAATCCAAGCCTCCAAAGCAAGATAACAACCTCGCAAAGGATGATAGGGATCACCTAGAAATTCCACCAGCATAAAAGTACCATATTCCTTCCTCCCTTTACAATGGAGAGAGGTTTTAATTTATAAGGATAAAGGGATATAGTAGGTTTAGGATTAGGAGCAGGGATGAAAGGGATCTTCCCTATAGGTTAGGAACCGAATGCCACCTCACCGAGAAACTAGGGATATACATCCACCTCATCCACCTCCAAGAAGGGTCTCTAAGCTTCATTTTTTCCCCTCAAAACACCATCGGTGCACTTAGTTGGAAGGGAAAAAGCACTATCGGCGCACCGAAGTGGGAGACAAAGCACGAACACTGGCGCACCTAGAATAAAGGGAAAAAGCACCTTCGGCACACCTAGCATGATGGATAATACCATTGACCTTCCTAAAGAGGGAAACACAGAAAAAACAACCTCAGTATCAATCTAGTTTAGTAGAGAAAAATTTGGGGATTACGCAAAGGGTTAACACATGGCTTAACAGGACGAGATTTTGGTGTAACACTATCAATTATTGTTGAGATGGAAAGGTGTTGGTAAGCACTACATGTGTAGGGTTACTTTAGAAATATTACTAATCTCTTCACGATGAGGACACTCGTTCGTGAAGTGGTCACAACCACATAACAGTCAGGGATACTTGGCCTTCCTCTTTCCTTTGTTATCGTTCTCTCAGGGGCTGCACCCTTGGGAATCTCTTGTTGGTTTCCAAGTTTCTTGTTTTTCCTTTTACCTTTATTCTTATTATCGGGTGTTTGCATAGTTTGGATATCATTCACCTCAGTGGAAACCCTAGGAGCAGAAGGAGTATTAGGGGAACAATTTTTTTGTTTGGTAGGATTGGTTGTTGACGAGGGATGGATTGAATCGACAATCCCATCAACAGGGGTTTCTGTAGGTGGCTTAGTAGGGTAAGTTCTAGGTTGAGGAGCTTGATGGATTAGGTCATACAGATTTATGTATTGGTAATAAACCCAATTCCAAATATTGAGCGATAGCCTGCTCTTTAGTAACAACACCACCCATAGCCACATCTCGAGCAATGCGAGGAAATAGGGATTTCATGAGCTATTGCACAAATAATTGATCTGGAATAGGAGCTTTAATTAGTGTTTGTCATCTCCTCCACTCATGAATATGGTTAGATATATGTGTCCAATTATTTTGACGAATAGATGTCAAAAGATCCATAACAATCTTGTAACAGATGGGAAGTTGGAAATGAGTCCTAAAAATTGTCGCCAATGTGCTAAAGTCCACAAACAAATGTTGCATAACTTAAATGTACCACTTCTCGACTGTACTAGTCAAACTTCGTTGAAAAATATTTAAACGAAAAGAATCATCCATCAAGGAGTTGGAAGAACACCAAAGATGGAAGGTCATAACATGGTTTTTGGGACCTTCTCCCTGCTTCCCATCATTTTTTGGAATATTTGATGGAAAATTTACTCAAATTGTTGGCCATGAAGGGTTATGCTGAATGGGATCATTAATTGACTTAGACAAATTAGGAAAATATAAAGTTTCCAAAAATGAATTTTCCGGTTAGGTTGAACGTACTAGTAGTATTGATAAGTCATTGGTATACTAGTAGGACCATAGGCTGATTGATAGATAGGTTGTTGGTATTTGGACTTGAAAATGATGCTCCTGAAGATCTGCTACATGGAGGTAGGCCTCCGAGAGGAGAGTTTCCTCTAGGTGGTGGTGGTGGTGGTCCTCCTCTAGAAGGGCCTCCACCAGATGGGCTGCCAAAATCTGGTCCACTAGAAGGTGGTCCTCCAGGTGGTCGCCACCTAGAAGGTGTTTTTCCTCTAGGAGGTGGAGGTCCTCTAGAAAATGGTTTCCCTACAGGAGTTGTCCCCCCAAAAGGTAGTCTTCCATAAGGTGGACCTCCGCTAGGTGGGCCTCTCCCAAATGGACCTCCACTAGGCGGCCCCCAAAAAAATGGTCCAACATATCCTCCAGCAATATTGATAGGTATCCCTCGAGGCATAGGAATATACCACCAATTGGGTTGTCCCCAACTTGTAAACATGTTCCCGAGGTAAATAATACTGGGCTATACCATTCCTGTAGATGTAGGTTGAAATTTTACATTAATTATGGATGGTAAATTTCTTGGGTGATAATATCCCTAAGAAGGTTTATTAAGAGTGGTTTGTACCCTTGAGGGTTGGCCCACACTAGCAGGGGTAGTAACCGCTTTGGCGCTTTTGGGTGGAACTATGACTTTTGACTATCCTACAACATGTGTTTGTCTTGTACTGTATGAAACTACACTAGATACTAGTGCAACATGAGCTATATTTTTTCCAAAAACAATTTGAATTTTTACAATTGGGTGTGAAACGAAAATATTATGGCCAAAATACTAACAGGGTGTTAAGCTGACAGCTTAGCAACAGAGCCGGGACAATCAATTTTTGGATGCCTTGTTCGAAATATTTTGCAAATATGTTTCATTGGTATATTTCCCTCTGAATCTAGTTTACAACTCAATTTTAATCACTCCATTTTGATATCGTATACAAGTTTTATGACCAAAATACTGACTGCCTATCACAAATCTGCATTCCTAAAACTCTATTTTCTAGACTGTTTATTGGATTATGTGACCCATCAATTCTTGTTGGATTCCAAACCTTTTTCTAATGGAGATACCTACATGAATCTAATTTCATCTCCAATTGTAATCACATCAATCCGTTATCAAACGAAAAAGTTAAGTCTAAAAACGTGACTGTTGGTCTAGTCCAGAATTCGAAAAAACATCTTGTCATGCAGGTTGTTACTGAGTGATTTGGAATATCATTACATAGAATTTTAAAAAACATGTTTCTAATGGAAATATAACTATGAGTTTAATTTCATTTGGCTTTGGAATCACTCAAATTGGACAAGGAACGAAGAAGCTATGATCAAAATACCGTTGGTGAGTCTAGATGGACATTGCTCTCGTGCAGGTATAAAATGGATTTTGCTTTGTTCATTTTTCTTTGGATTTTAAAAAAAAAAATAATTGCTTGTTGTTCTTTTCATAAGTGTTGGGTGAAGAGAGACCAATCCTCTCTCTTCTTCCATCATCTGCTGTTTTATTGCAGGCAAGTGCTAGGTTTTTGCAAGTCCTTGGAAGAAGAATGTCAATGCATGCACGAGTGACTCTTGAAGAATTTTTATCAATTTCCAAATGGATTGAGAACATACAAGAAAATGGATAGATTGATGTGCAAACCATACAGAGTCCAATTTTTCCGAAGCCAATTGCCCTATGGTAGATTCATTCACCCTCCTCATTTCAAAACCCTAAAAAACCATTCATGTCGAAGTCCCATTTTCCACTGCTTATGTAGTCACCATAACCATTTTATTTCCCATCATTACTACATCATGAATTCACATATACTTTCCACTTCCGAGTTTCAAGTTGGTTCTATTTTTCACTATAATTCTTCACAATAATTTATTTTGTACTCGTATTGGATGATGTGGAATTCATTAAGGTCCACCTTCCAATGGTCTTGTCCCATCGACTCCAACACATCATCTAGGATCGAGATTAGAGTTTTATAGTGCCCTAGTATCTGCATATGTCAATGGCAGATTTCCTTGTTGTTCATCATGGGGATTCATCAATGCCTCTTGATTGACAAATCTTGTAGGTGACTCAACTCCAGCACATCCATTCGTACCTGTCAAGATGCACTAAGGTACTTTAGATCTCACTGTCATCAAAGGTGAGTTTCTTCACATTGGTTAACAGCATACATGAATGGCTGTTAATCCAATGATTTCTTTCCATGCTCGACTTCAGCACATTCATTCGCATGGTAAGAATTGTACCTCGGTTTGTAGCAGTTGAAGATTATGTGATCTAATGGTTTCATTCAGCCTCAAGAAGCCAATTTACCTATGGTAGATTCAATCACCCTCCTCATTTCAAAACCCTAAAAATCCATTCATATCGACGTCCCATTTAACATTGCTTATGTAGTCACCATAACCATTTTATTTCCCATCACTACTACATCATGACCTCACATATAATTTCCACTTCTGAGTTTCATGTTGGTTCTATTTTTCACTATGATTATTCACTATGATTCTTCACAATCATTTATTTTTTACTTGTATTGGATGATGTGGAATTCATTAAGGTCCACCTTCCAATGGTCTTATCCCATTGACTTCAACACATCATCTGGGATCGAGATTAGAGTTTTATAGTGCCCTGGTATCTGCATAAATCAATGGCAGATTTCCTTGTTGTTCATCATGGGGATTCATCAATGCCTCTTCATTGACAAATCTTGCAGGTGACTCAACTCCAGCACATCCATTCATACCTGTCAAGATGCACTAAGGTACTTTAGATCTCACTGTCATCAAAGGTGAGTTTCTTCAAATTGGTTAACGGCATACATTAATGGCCCGTAATCCAATGATTTCTTTCCATGCTCGACTTCAGCACATTCATTCACATGGAAATAATTGTACCTCGGTTTGTATCATTTGAATATTATGTGATCTAATGGTTTCAACAATGATTTGCAGCATCATTTGTTCAGTAGTTTTGCAATTCCTTTCCATTTTCAGTTCAGTAGTTGATTTTCAGAATAAGAGGAAGGACTTTCTGCTTCTATGGTAGAACTTCTCCTCATCAATTATCTCAGCAGTTAGTCTTACATCCAACCAGCAAGACATCATGGATCAAATTCAGTCTCATCCAGTTTCAGCTCTCATATACATATGTCTCAGCATCAGATCTGCCTACATAGCTCTAACATACACCAGTCCATTCATGTCAACCAAGGCTTCCATGGAGGTAACACTTGAGGTAAAATAGCATGAGTTTTTTATTTATTAAAGATTTAGGGAAATGTCATGAAGAACCACTAAGCATTAGCCATTTCCATTGTCTATATAGCATTTTATGTCCATCCATTTCCATCATTTCCCACTCAATTCTAACACTTCATCATTCATGCACCTCCGCTTCAAATTCCAACCCAACATATCATCAACCCAACTAACCAAGCATGGAAAAATGATACCTTATTGTTGTCACACAAGAACCAACAATAGGAAGTCTTGCTGCTGCCACACAAGAACTAGCAGTAAGAAAAAATCATTGCTACTGCCACATAAAAAGCAACAATGAGAAGAAATAAATCAGTTGCTTGAAGGTTGTTCTTTCCAGCTTTGGGATTTTTTCTAAGCATGTGGGAACTACAAATCCTCTATGGCTGCAAATTGAGGAAATGATGCATGAGGGCATGCTTTCCATTCAGTTTAAAAGGTAGTCCTATAATAATTTGCAGCAAGTTATGACCAGATTCAAGGTTTGTAGATTGTTTTCTCATTAAAAATGTTCTCTTGAAGTACAAGCAAAAATGATTGGGGAGTTTTTTGAATTCATTAATTATCTCAAGAAGCCTAGAAAATTGAAAAAAATGATCTACTGCTGTCACACAAGAACCAGCTGTAGGAACACAAGGCGTTGTTGTTGCTTCTTGAGAACTTATAGTGGTAGAATTCTATGCTGCCAGATAAGAGAGAATACATTCACAGGTATGAGTTTCATTGTTCAGTGATGCCCACATTGGCTTACAATTGTTATCATGGTCCTTGCATATTTGATGTTGTGATTCATAATGGAAGAGAGATGCTTTGTCAATATGAAAATGTTCCTAGAATAATGAAAGACAGACTAGCCTTTGGGAAAACATGCTTATATTTACATGGCAGCAAACCAATTTTTTTTGGGACATGAGATTTCATGATTACATGGTTTCTATCCACATAACCAAAGCATCAATTGTTAGTGTTAAGCCATGCTCATCCCACGGTTTCATGACCATCCTTCTATTTCTAGCTCATTTCATTGTTGCATCTCAGAAGGTGAAGGTATATCCAAGGGTAAAATGAAGGTAATAGCAGAATACATATTTCAGTAATCTGAGTTTTTGGAGCAGCAATACATAGTCATTTCCATATCCATGCCATGTTTTCAAACTTAGATTATTAGAAGCTACATGAATATATGAAGTGAGATACATACATTCATACGTTTTGTTAATTGATACAGATATTTGTTGAATATGGCGTCTACCAACTATTTTGAAATGGATTGGTGCTTTGACATTCTCATTCTTAGTTGGATATGGGATTTATGCTTGCTGGAATTGGTTTTTTTGGTGCTATATGTTGTCATTACTATTTTTATGAGCATGGAAAATATTGAGAGGATCTCTTGAACTACTTTGAAATAGTCCTGCCATACACAACAATTGAAAAATGGTCATTTTTATCAGTAATAAATTTGATAAGAGTATGGAGGATTGATGTGCAAATCAAAACTTGTTTTCTCCCTTGAAGAGTTTTAATAAGCATGAGTACATGATGTATCCTCAGTTTGGGGGAGATGGTTGTTTACAACTAAGATGACAACTCTTCTTTTGCATGAGGACATGCAACATATTCAGTTTGGGGAAGTGGTTTTTGACATTTTTTTTGCATACTGATTTTTATTCATTGACAGCTCGCAAAAATGCAGAATTTGATTTAAGGATATCTTGCAAACCATGAGATGGTTTTTCCTAAAATTTGGACATGGAATTCATAACATCATGGAGAACAACCTTGGCAAGGCTCAACTCAATCCAATGCACGGTTTTCGAGAAAATGGCCATCATCACCTACAACCAATTCACATTTTTATCGAACTCTATGATGTGGGTTTGTCTAATTTTTGGCGTGGAGATGAATTATAGAGATATTTACTTTCTTACAAAATTTCAGCCCAACCCAATTTGTATTTTTTGAAATATTGGTTAAGGAAGTTCAGCTGTAACACATTTTTTTTTCATGTTCAAAAGTGCAGACATTGAAATGGGCATATATTTCAATTGGTAAGTTCTATTCTCATAGTTTTTGGACAGGAAGTGCATAATACTAATATGAACAAAATTGGAAAGTTTTAGTTTAATCCAGTGCACGGTTTTCGAGAAAATGGCCATAATCACCTACATCCAATTTGCATTTTTCTAGAAATTCGTGATGTGGGTTTGTCTAATTTTTGGCATGGAGATGCATTAGAGTGGCAGTTACGTGCTTGAAAAATTTAATCCCAATCAAGTTCTTCGTTTGGTAAAAAATAGCTTTAGATGTTTCCCATTCAAAAGGCTCTAACACCGTAAAATATTGGCATTTCCCATTTCCCGTTCTGTTAGCTGCGAGTCCATTTCCTGTTTCGTCAGCTGTGAGTCCATTTCTTATTTCCCGTTTCATTAGCTACGAGTCTGTTTCCCATTCCATCAGCTGCGAGTCCATTTCCCGTTTCTCGTTCCATCAGCTGCGAGTTGCGAGTCCATTTTCCGTTAACTGCGAGTCCATTTTCCAGCAGTTGCGAGTGTGCCAAATTCACCGCTAAATTTAGCATTGTTCCACCAAAATTGTCACTAAAACCCTCATCAAATTCTCTGCTAAAATAAGCCGTGACACCTCCAAATTCATCGCTACATTTAGCACTATTCTGCCAAAATCTTCGATAAAACCTTCACCAAATTCTCTATTCAAATAAGCTGTGATTCCGCCAAATTTCTACTAAAGAGCTGAAAATCCACCAAATTTTCTGCTAAATCCTCCGCTAAGTGACTCTGCCAATTTTTTTTAAACTCTCCATTTCTTCTAGCTGCAACTGTGTAAATGGTACAATGAATGGACAAGTAAATGAGTTTTTTTAGTTGAATGCTACACAAGTATTGGGTTGCATAAGGGCATGCAACAACTTTAGTTTGGGGGAGATGTTGGGCTTTGAAATTGTCTATTTTTCCATCTCTTATCAAGATGTCTTTCATTCATTTTCTTACCATTATTGCCCATTTATCATTCCATTTTCCATCCATTTGTTGTAGCTGTGCGTAAAACAACATGCTACTTCCATTAATATTTTAAGCGGTTAATAATGATTATTTACCTTTATCTTTGATGAATTAATTACTATTATACATAATTTTACTAATGATGGTTTGTGGAGTGAGTTGTCACATACAGGACGCTCATAGCCAGCTGTTACAACCTTAACCGAAAATGCACGCCACATAAGAAAACCTTGATTCACGTCTTGGTTTACGGGAATATGGAAATGAATCTCAAAAATCCAAGACATGGGTTTTGTGTATAACATCCTTATTTAGTTGATTTGTGAGGAAATCGCCAAACAAAGCTACGGTTTGTGATATGCAGGTGGTTCTTCGAGAGGGTATTTTTTAGATTTGGTGTTGCGGCTAGTTCCAAAGTTGCCAACAGTTACAGACGTGTTTCAGCTTTTTGCAGATCACAAGTTGGGGGTTCAGTTCTTTATTTCCATGAGATAATTTTATGTATAAATATGCAATCAATATCATTGAGAAGGGGATTAGGTAGGATAGGAGAGAACACAATGTTATGATGTAGGATTTGATCCAGATCTATTGTAATCCTTCCATTATGATAATGATAACACATGCTGACAATTTCTTCATTCTGGAGTTGTAGACTTTCAATGTGGAGATCCAACTCTGCTTAGTGGAGGAAGGGCCCTCTTCCTTGAGCAGATGTTGGTAGTGTTTATTGTAGGTGTTTTATTTTATAGATATGTTATTTGTTAATTCATGATTTCATGCATTAGATTTGTCATAGTTGTTTTATTATTCAGTCCATGTTTTTATTAATTTGATTTATCATAGTTTTTTCCTATTAATTCATTTTGATAGATCATTGGCCAACAGAACACTCATTTTAGATTTATTCAATCAGATCTTGTTTCGTAGGAATAGATCTTGTTTCAAGTGTGATTAGATTTACAGCGTGGTTTTATGAATAAGCTTAGGTTTGATTTCTTTTCAAGCAGGTGTGATCTAATTTACAAATACTTTCGATCACATACCAATAGATCAACAGTGGCAGGTAGAAATTGTTCTTGCATATATCTTGCATGATAGCTTTGAAATAAAAGACTTCCTCGGGTTGATAATTTATGTTTAGCACTCTGCATGCTAAGTTTTAATTAACTGGCATATAGTGGGCACGACAGTTACCAAGGAAATCATTCTAATTTCTTCTATCGAATTAGAGGGTCCTTGATTAGACATATGATCTATTTGTTATCACATAAATCTACTCAAGAAGACTCAAGACAGATCTCTGTAGTCCAATCGGATCTATAACAAATCAAATACATAATAAAATCTACTTTCCTAGATCAAATAGAATATGCAAGTTAACAGATAAATCACTTACCTACAATACGCAAATCCTTTTCTCTCTTTGTTGATCCAAGCTCCAAAATATTTTCAGAATGAACCCCCAAATAACCCTGAGGGCGCGGAGGGGTTCCCCCCTAACTTAAGGGTTCTTTGGGGGTTCGAGGGCGTGAGCCCCTTAGAAAATGTTTTTTATTTTCCTTCTCTTTTGATTGAGTTTCCTCTTCAAAGAAACATGAATGTGAACAATAAATAAAAGGATAATTCTCTTTGCATATCTACAAATAGAAAAAGAGAGAGTATCTACAACAATCCATTCATTCAGAAATCAAAAGGAATATGACAAGCACCCAAAAAACTCGAAAACAATCAAGAATTTCTCCAAAACAACCAAAATGAAACCAAAACTCAATGACTTAGTGGAGGAAGGGTTTGGAGATTAGATCTGAGAACCAAAACAGATCTAAGGAGGTCTGGAAATGTGATTAGGAATGGCAAGGAAGAGCTAATAGGTGGAGGATTGAATTGCATACCACAACCAAGTGATTCAATTGACTAGTGAAGCATGCCAAAATCAATAAAAAAAACTCCAAACAAATATAGTGCTTGGTTTAGGGGGTCTATGACTATCAAATGCGGCCTAAAAACCAAAATCCATCAAACCAAAGATGAAAGATGAAGGAAAATCAAGCTAAAAATTGTGTTTCAAAGGGTGGCGCACTTTCCTATACTGCACCAGAGTGCCTATGAGGGGTAGGCGCAGTTGCTCCACTACAAAAGAGTTCCTATGAGGGGACCAACACATCTATAACACTGCAGAAGAGCACCGATGATGGGAAGGCACACCTACAACATTCTACAAGAGCGCCAACAACACAATTTCTCCTAAGGAAAAGAGCACTGACGGTGCACTTTCTCTTAAGGAAAGGAGCACCTATACATCCAACACTATTGACAGTAAAAAATTATACCAACGACACTTTGTCTACACAACCCAAGTGTGCTAATAGAGAAACAAAATAGAATAAAATCTAGATCTCCTATGTGAAAAGGGCGGAAGGTTTCATAGTGATACAAAGAGCATCAATAGGATACATCAAGAGGAAGGAGGATCTCTATAGGATAGCAAAAGAATTGATAAACACTATATGAAATAAAAAACAAAACAAAATGAAATCTATATACATCCCCAGCGGAGTCGCCAAATTTGTTATCAGATAAATCTACTCAAGCAGACTCAAGACGAATCTCCCTAGTCCATGTGGATCTAAAAAAAATAAAATACATAATAAAATATACTTTCCTATATCAAATAGAGTATGCAATTTAATATATAGATCGCTTACCTACAATATGCAAATATTATTCTCTCTTTGTTGATCCAAGCTACCGAATCTTCAGATCTTCAGCTGCAAAACCCTGTAAAGCAAGTGGAAACAAGAAAACAACATATCCATATCCAAACATATAATTGATCTAAGCTAACATTTAAGGAAGAAATATCTAAACATTATTAACACAATAACATTTATGGAAAGAGATTTGTATTAATGTAATCTAGGAAATACATAGAATTACATAGGAGAGAACATCCCAACCTAGCCTTAACGCTACAATCTTCCATCCAACAATCCAATCCAAGCCTCCAAAGCAAGATAACAACCTCGCAAAGGATGATAGGGATCACCTAAAAATTCCACCAGCATAAAAGTACCATAGTCCTCCCTCCCTTTACATTGGAGAGAGGGTTCAATTTATAAGGCTAAAGGGATATAGTAGGTTGAGGAATAGGAGGAGAGATCAAAGGGAGCTTCCCTATAGGTTAGGAACCGAATGCCACCTCACCTAGAAACTAGGGATATACATCCACCTCATCCACCTTCGAGAAGGGTCTCTAAGATTCATTTTTTCCCCTCAAAACACCATCGGTGCACTTAGTAGGAAGGGAAAAAGCACTATTGGTGCACCGGAGTGGGAGACAAAGCGCCGACACTGGCGCACTGGAGTGGGAGACAAAGCGCCGACACTGGCGCACCTAGAATGAAGTGAAAAAGCACCTTCGGCGCACCTAACATGATGTATAATAGCATCGAAATTCCTAAAGAGGGAAACAAGGAAAAAACAACCTCAGTATCAATCCAGTTTAGTAGAGAAAAATTTGGGCATTAGCCAAAGGGTTAACACATGGCTTAATAGGATGAGATTTTGGTGTAACACTATCAATTGTTGTTGAGATGGAAAGGTGTTGGTAAGCACTGCATATGTAGTGTTACTTTAAAAAATTTACTAATCTCTTCACGATGAGGACACTCCTTTGTGAAGTGGTCACCACCACATAACAGTCAGGGATACTTGGCCTTCCTCTTTACTTTGTTATCGTTCTCTTAGGCGCTGCAGCCTTGGGATTCTCCTGTTGGTTTCCGGGTTTCTTATTTTTCCTTTTACCTTCATTCTTATTATCGGGTGTTTGCATACTTTGGATATCATTCACCTCGGTGGAAACCCTAGGAGCAGAAGGACTATTAGAGGAATAATTTTTTTGTTTGGTAGGATTGGCTACTGACGAGGGATGGATTGAATCGACACTCCCATCAATAGGGGTTTCTGTAGGTGGCTTAGAAGGGTAAGTTCTGGGTCAAGGAGCTTGATGGATTAGGTCATACAGAGTTATGTATTGGTAATAAACCCAAGTCCAAATATTGAGTGATAGCCTGCTCTTTAGTAACAACACCACCCATAGCCACATCTCGAGCAATGGGAGGAAATAGGGATTTCATGAGCTATTGCTCTAATAATTGATCTAGAATAGGATCTTTAATTAGTCTTTGTCATCTCCTCCACTCATGAATATGGTCAGATATATGTGTCCAATTATTTTGACGAAGAGATACCAAAAGATCCATACCAATCTCGTAATAGATGGGAAGTTGGAAATGAGTCAGAAAAATTGTCGCCAACGAGCTAAAGTCCACAAAAAAATGTTGCGTAACTTAAATGTACTAATTCACAACTGTACCAGTCAAACTTCGTTGAAAAATCCTTAAACAAAAAGAATCATCCATCAAGGAGTTGGAAGAACACCAAAGATGGAAGGTCATAACACGGTTTTTGGGATCTTCTCCCTACTTCCCATCAAATTTTGGAATATCTGATCGAAAATTTACTCGAATTGTTGGCCATGAAGGGTTATGCTGAATGGGATCATTAATCGACTTAGACAAATTAGGAAAATATAAAGTTTCCAAAAAATGAATTTGCCGGTTAGGTTTACGTACTAGTAGTATTGATAAGGAATTGGTATACTAGTAGGACCATCGGCTGATTGATACATAGGTTGTTGGTATTTGGACTTGCAAATGATCCTTCTAAAGATCTGCTACATGGAGGTAGGCCTCCGAGAGGAGGCTTTCCTCTAGGTGGTGGTGGTGGTGGTCCTCCGCCAGAAGGGCCTGCACCAGGTGGGCTACCAAAAGATGGTCCACTAGAAGGTGGTCCTCTAGGTGGTGGACACCCAGAAGGTGTTTTTCCTCTAGGAGGTGGTGGTCCTCTAGAAAATGGTTTCCCTATAGTAGATTCCCCCCCAAAAGGTAGTCTTCCATAAGGTGGACCTCCACTAGGTGGGCCTCTGCCAAATGGACCTCCACTAGGCGGCCCCCGAAAAAGTAGTCCACCATATCCTCCAACAATATTGATAGGTATCCCTCCAGGAATAGGAATATACCACCAATTGGGTTGTCCCCAACTTGTAAACATGTTCCTGAGGTAAATAATACTGGGCTATACCATTCCTATAGATGTAGGTTGAAAGTTTACATTACTTATGGATGGTAAATTTCCTGGGTGAGTATATCCCCAAGAAGGTTGTTTAATAGTGGTTTGTACCCTTGAGTGGTGGCCCATACTAGAAGGGGTAGTAACCTATTTGGTGCTTTTGGGAGGAATTATGAATTTTGACTGTCCTACAACATGGGTTTGTCTTGTACTATATGCGACTCCACTAGATACTAGTGCAACATGAGCCAGAGGTTTTCCAAAAAGGGTGTCAAGCTGGAAGCTTAGGAACAGAGCCGGGACAGTCAATTTTTGGATGCCTTGTTTGACATCCAACGAATATATTTTACAACACAATTTGAATCACTCCATTCTGATATAGTATGCAAATTTTATGACCAAAATACCGACTGCTTATCACAAATCTGCATTCCTAAAACTCTATTTTCTAGACTGTTTATTGGATTATTTGACCCATCAATTCTTTTTGGATTCCAAACTTGTTTCTAATGGAGATACCTACATGAATCTACTTTCATCTCCAATTGGAACCACATAAATCCGTTATCAAATGAAAAAGTTAAGTCTAAAAACATGATTGTTGGTCTAGTCCAAAATTTGAAAAAACATCTTGTCATGCAAGTTGTTACTGAGTGATTTGGAACATCATTACATAGAATTTTATAAAACCTATTTCTAATGGAAATATAACTATGAATTTACTTTCATTTGGATTTGGAATCACTCAAATTGGACAAGGAACGAAGAAGCTATGATCAAAATATTGTTGGTGAGTTTAGATGGACATTGCTCCCATGCAGGTATAAAATGGATTTTGCTTTGTTCATTTTTCTTTGGATTTTTTTTTCATAAGTGTTGGGTGAAGAGAGACCAATCATCTCTCTTCTTCCATCATCTCATGTTTTATTGCAGGCAAGTGCTATGTTTTTGCAAGTCCTTGGAAGAGGAATGTCAATGCATGCACGAGTGACTCTTGAAGAATTTTTATCAATTTGCAAATGGATTGAGCACATACAAGAAAATGGATAGATTGATGTGAAAACCATACAGATTCCAATGTTTCTAAAGCCAATTTCCCTATGGTAGATTCATTCACCCTCCTCATTTCAAAAACCTAAAAATCCATTCATGTCGAAGTCCCATTTTCCACTGCTTATGTAGTCACCATAACCATTTTATTTCCCATCACTACTACATCATGACTTCACATATACTTTCCACTTCCTAGTTTCATGTTGGTTCTATTTTTCACTATGATTCTTCACAATCATTTATTTTGTACTCGTATTGGATGATGTGGAATTCATTAAGGTCCACCTTCCAATGGTCTTGTCCCATCGACTCCGACACATCATTTGGGATCGATATTAGAGTTTTATAGTGCCCTGGTATACGCATAAATCAATGGCATATTTCCTTTTTGTTCATCATGGGGATTCATCAATGCCTCTTGATTGACAACTGTTGCAGGTGACTCGACTCCCGCACATCCATTCGTACTTGTCAAGATGCACTAAGGTACTTTAGATCTCACTGTCATCAAAGGAGAGTTTCTTCACATTGGTTAGCAACATACATTAATGGCTAGTAATCCAATGATTTCTTTCCATGCTCGACTTCAGCACATTCATTCGCATGGTAAGAATTGTACCTCGTTTTGTAGCAGTTGAAGATTATGTGATCTAATGGTTTCATTCACCCTCAAGAAGCCAATTTCCCTATGGTAGATTCATTCACCCTCCTCATTTCAAAACCCTAAAAATCAATTCATGTCAAAGTCCCATTTTCCACTGCTTATGTAGTCACCATAACCGTTTCATTTCCCATCACTACTACATCATGACCTCACATATACTTTCCACTTCTGAGTTTCATGTTGGTTCTATTTTTCACTATGATTCTTCACAATCATTTATTTTGTACTTGTATTGGATGATGTGGAATTCATTAAGGTCCACCTTCCAATGGTCTTATCCCATTGACTCCGACACATCATCTGGGATCAAGATTAGAGTTTTATAGTGCCGTGGTATTTGCATAAATCAATGGCAAATTTCCTTGTTGTTCATCATGGGTATTCATCAATGCCTCTTCATTGACAAATCTTGCAAGTGACTCGACTCCAGCACATCCATTTGTACCTTTCAAGATGCACTAAGGTACTTTAGATCTCACTGTCATCAAAGGTGAGTTTCTTCAAATTGGTTAACGACATACATTAATGGCTAGTAATCCAATGATTTTCCATGCTCGACTTCAGCACATTCATTCGCATGGCAAGAATTTTACCTCGGTTTGTAGCAGTTGAAGATTATGTGATGTAATGGTTTCAACAATGATTTGCAGCATCATTTGTTCAGTAGTTTTGCAATTCCTTTCCATTTTCAGTTTAGGAGTTGATTTTTAGAATAAGAAAAAGGACTTTCAGCTTCTATGGTAGAACTTCTCCTCATCAATTGTCTCAGCAGTTAGTATTACATGCAACCATCACAACATCATGGATCAAATTCAGTCTCATCCAGTTTCAACTTTCATATACATATGTCTCAGGATCTGATTAGCCTACATAGCTCCAACATACACCATTCCACTCATGTCAACCAAGGCTTCCATGGAGGTAACACTTGAGGTAAAATAGCATGCGTTTTATTTATTTATTAAAGATTTAGGAAAATGTCATGAAGAACCACTAAGCATTAGCCATTTCCATTGTCTATATAGCATTTTATGTCCATCCATTTCCATCATTTCCCACTCAATTCTAGCACTTCATCATTCATGCACATCCCCTTCAAATTCTAACCCAACATCTCATCAACCCAACTAACCAAGCATGAAAAAATGATACCTTATTGTTGTCACACAAGAACCAACGATAGGAAGTGTTACTGCCGCCACACAAGAACCAGCAGTAAGAAAAGTATCATTGCTACTGCCACATAAAAACCAACAATGAGAAGAAATAAATCAGTTGCTTGAAGGTTGTTCTTTCCAGCTTTGGGATTTTTTTTATGCATGTGGGAACTACAAATCCTCTATGGCTGCAAATTGAGGAAATGATGCATGAGGGCATGCTTTGCATTCAGTTTAAAAGGTAGTCCTGTAATCATTTGCAGCAAGTTATGACCAAATTCAAGGTTTGCAAATTGTTTTCTCATTAAAAATGTTCTCTTGAAGTACAAGAAAAAATGATTGGGGAGTTTTTTGAATTCATTAATTATCTCAAGAAGCCTAGAAAATTGAAAAAAATGATCTACTGTTGTCACACGAGAACCAGCTGTAGGAACACAAAGCGTTGTTGTTGCTTCTTGAGAACTTATAGTGGTAGAATTCTATGCTGCCAGATAACAGAGAATACATTCACAGGTATGAGTTTCATTGTTTAGTGATGCCCACATTGGCTTACAATTGTTATCAGGTTCCTTGCATATTTGATGTTGTGATTCATAATGGAAGAGAGATGTTGTTGTCACTATGAAAATATTCCTAGAATAATGAAAGATAGACTAGTCTTTGGGAAAACATGCTTATATTTACATGGCAGCAAACCATGTTTTTTTTGGGACATGAGATTTCATGATTACAGGGTTTCTATTCTCATAACCAAAGCATCAATTGTTAGTGTTAAGCCATGCTCATCCCATGGTTTTATGACCAGCCATCTATTTCTATCTCATTTCATTGCTGCATCTCAGAAGGTGAAGGTATATCCAAGGAAAAAATGAAGGTAATAGCATAATACATACTTCAGTAATCTAAGTTTTTGGAGCAGCAATACATAGTCATTTTGAGATCTATGCCATGTTTTCAAAATTAGATTATTAGAAGCTACATGAATGTATGAAGTGAGATACATACATTCATAGGTTTTGTTAATTGATACAGATATTTGTTGAATATGGTGGCTACAAACTATTTTGAAATGGCTTGGTGCTTTGAGATTCTTATTCTTAGTTGGATATGGGCTTTATGATTGCTGCAATTGGTATTTTTGGTGCTATATGTTGTCATTACTATTTTTATGAGCATGGAAACGATTGAGAGGATCTCTTGAACTACTTTGAAACAGTCCTGCCATACACAACAATTGAAAAATGGTCATTTTTATGAGTAATAAATTTTATAACAGTATGGAGGATTGTTGTGCAAATCAAAACTTGTTTTCTTCCTTGAAGAGTTTTAATAAGCATCAGTACATGATGTATCCTCAGTTTGTAGGAGATGGTTGTTTACAACTAATATGACAACTCTTCTTTTGCATGAGGACATGCAACATATTCAGTTTGGGGGAGTGGTTTTTAACATTTTTTTTGCATACTGATTTTTATTCATTGACAGCTTGCAAAAATGTAGAATTTGATTTAAGGATATCTTTCAAACCGTGAGATTTTGTTTCCTAAAATTTGGACATGGAATGCACAACATCATGATGAACAACCGTGTTAATTTTCAGCTCAATCCAATGCACGGTTTTCGAGAAAATGGCCATCATCACCTATAGCCAATTCACATTTATCTCAAACTCCGTGATGTGGGTTTGTCAAATTTTTGGTATGCAAATGAATTATAGGGGTATTTACTTGCTTACAAAATTTCAGCCCAACCCAGTTTGTATTTTTGGAAATATTGGTTCAGGATGTTCAGCTATAACACATTTTTTTTCATGTTCAAAAGTGCAGAAATTGAAATGGGCATATATTTCAATTGGTAAGTTATATTCTCATAATTTTTGGATAGGAAGTGCATAATACCAATATGAACAAACTTGGCAAGTTTCAGCTTAATACAGTGCACGTTTTTTGAGAAAATGACCATAATCACCTACATCCAATTTGCATTTTTCTCGAAATTTGTGATGTAGGTTTGTCTAAGTTTTGGCATGGAGATGCATTAGAGTGATAGTTACTTGCTTGCAAAATTTCAGCCCAACCGAGTTCATTGTTTAGGAAAAAATAGCTTCATAATTTTCCCGTTCAAAAGGCTGCAACACCGTAAAATATTGCCATTTCCTATTTCTAGTTCGGTTAGTTGCGAGTCCATTTCCTGTTCTATCAGTTGCGAGTCTGTTTCCCATTTCCTGTTTTGTTAGATGCGAGTCCATTTCCTGTTCCTTCACGTGCGAGCTGCGAGTCCATTTTTCGGCAGCTGCGAGTGCGCCAAATTCACCGCTAAATTTAGTGTTGCTCCACCAAAATTGTCGCTAAAACCTTCACCAAATTCTATGCTAAAATAAGGCGTGACTCCTCCAAATTCGTCGCTACATTTAGCAGTATTCTGCTAAATATTCGTTAAAACCTTCGCCAAATTCTCTGCTAAAATAAGCTGTGATTCCGCCAAATTTCTACTAAAGAGCTGCGAATCCACCAAATTTTCTACTAAATCCTCTGCCAATTTTGGTTAAACTCTGCATTTCTTCTAGCTGCAGCTGTACGAATGGTAAAATGAAGGGACAAGTGAATGAGTTTTTTTAGTTGAATGCTACACAAGTATTGGGTTGCATGAGGACATGCAACAAGTTTAGTATGGGGGATATGTTGGGGCCTTGGAATTGTCTATTTTTCCATCACTTATCAAGATGTATTTCATCCATTTTCTTACCATTATTGCCCATTTATCATTCCATTTTCCATCCATTTGTTGTAGTTGTGCGTAAAACAACATGCTACTTCCATTGATGTTTTAAGTGGTTAATAATGATTATTTTCCTTTATCTTTGATGAATTAAATACTATTATGCATAATTTTACTAATGCTGGTTTGTGGAGTGATTTGTCACGTACATGACGCTCATAGCCAGCTGTTACAACCTTAACATAAAATGCATGCCACATAAGAACACCTTGATTCACTTCTTGCTTTGCGGGCATATGGAAATGAATCTTAAAAATCTGATAGATGGGTTTTGTGAGTAACATCCTTATTTACCTGACACGTGAGGAAATCACCAAACAAAGCTATGGTTTACGATATGCAGGTGGTTCTTCGAGAGGGTATTTTTCATATTTTGTGTTGCGGCCGGTTCCAAAGTTGCCAACTGTTACGGTCGTGTTTCAGCTGTTGCAAATCACAAGTTGGGGGTTCAGTTCTTCATTTCCATGAGATAATTTTATGTATAAATATGTAATCAATCTCATTGAGAAGGGGATTAGGCAGGATAGGAGAGAACACAATGTTATGATGTAGGATTTGATCCAGATCTATTGTAATCCTTCCATTATGATAATGATAATACATGCTAGCAATTTCTTCATTCTGGAGTTGTAGAATTTCATTGTGGAGATCCAACTCTACTTAGTGGAGGAAGGGCCCTCTTCCATAAGCAGATGCTGGTAGTGTTGATTGTAGGTGTTTTATTTTATAGATATGTTATTTGTTAATTCATGATTTCATGCATTAGATTTGTCATAGTTGTTTTATTATTTAGTCCATGTTTTTATTCATTTGATTTATCATAATGTTTTCCTATTAATTCATTTTGATAGATCGTTGGCCAACACAACACTTATTTTAGATTTATGCAATCACATCTTGTTTCATAAGAATAGATCTTGTTTCAACTGTGATTAGATTTACAGTGTGATTTTATGAATAGGCTTAGGTTTGATTTCTTTTCAAGCAGGTGTGATCTAGTTTACAAATAGTTTTGATCGCATACCAATAGATCAACAGTGGCAGGTAGAAATTGTTCTTGCATATATCTTGCACGATAGATTTGAAATAAAAGACTTCCTCGGGTTGATAATTTATGTTTAGCACTCTGCATGTTAAGTTTTAATTGACTGGCATATAGTGGGCACGACAGTTACCAAGGAAATCATTCTAATTTCTTCTATCGAATTAGAGGGTCCTTGATTAGACATATGATCTATTTTTTATCAGATAAATCTACTCAAGAAGACTCAAGACATATCTCTGTAGTCCAATCGGATCTATAACAAATCAAATACATAATAAAATCTACTTTCCTAGATCAAATAGAATATGCAAGTTAACAGATAAATTGCTTACCTGCAATATGCAAATCCTCTTCTCTCTTTGTTGATCCAAGCTCCAGAATCTTCTAGGAATGAGCCCCCAAATAACCCTCAGGGCGGGGAGGGATTCCCCCTTGACTTAAGGGTTCATTGGCGGTTCGAGGGCATGAGCCCCTTAGAAAACGTTTTGTTTTTTTTGTTTTTTAATTTCCTTCTCTTTTGATTGAGTTTCCTCTTCAAAGAAACATGAATCTAAACAATAAATAAAAGGATAATTCTCTTTGCATATCTACAAATAGAAAAAGAGAGAGTATATACAACACTCCATTCATTCAGAAATCGAAAGGAATATGACAAGCACCCAAAAAACTCAAAAACAATCAAGAATTTCTCCAAAACAACCAAAATGCAACCAAAACTCAATGACTTAGTGGAGGAAGGGTTTGGAGATCAGATCTGAGAACCAAAACAGATCTAAGGAGGTCTGGAAATGTGATTGGGAATGGCAAGGAAGAGCTAATAGGTGGAGGATTGAATTGCTTACCACAACCAAGTGATTCAATTGACTAGCGAAGCATGCCAAAAGCATAAAAAACAACTCCAAACAAAGATAATGCTTGGTCTAGGGGGTCTATGACTATCAAATGCGGTCTAAAAACCAAAATCCATCAAACCAAAGCTGAAAGATGAAGGAAAATCAAGCTAAAAACCGTGTTTCAAAGGGTGGTGCACTTTCCTCTACTGCACCAGAGTGCCTATGAGGGGTAGGCGCACTTGCTCCACTACAAAAGAGTGCCTATGAGGGGACCGATGCATCTATAACACTGCAGAAGAGCACCTATGAGGGGAAGGTGCACCTACAACATTGTGTAAGAGCGCCAATGACACACTTTCTCCTAAGGAAAAGAGCACTCATGGCGCACTTTCTCCTAAGGAAACGAGCACCTATACATCCAACACTTTTGACAGTAAAAAATTATACCAACGACACTTTGTCTACACAATCCAAGTGTCCTAGTGGAGAAACAAAATAGAATAAAATCTAGATCTCCTACATGAGAAGGGCAGAAGGTTTCGTAGTGATCCAAATAGCATCAAGAGGATACATAAAACTCTTCAAAGCAAAAATATGAAGGAAGGAGGCTCTCTATAGGATAGCAAAAGAATTGATAAACAGATATGAAATAAAAAACAAAACAAAATGAAATCTATATACATCCCCAGCGGAGTCGCCAAATTTGTTATCAGATAAATCTACTCAAGCGGACTCAAGATGAATCTCCCTAGTCCATGTGGATCTAAAAAAATTAAAATACATAATAAAATATACTTTCCTATATCAAATAGAGTATGGAATTTAATAGATAGATTGCTTACCTACAATATGCAAATATTCTTCTCTCTTTGTTGATCCAAGCTACAGAATCTTCAGATCTTCAGCTGCAAAACCCTGTAAAGCAAGTGGAAACAAGAAAACATATCCATATCCAAACATATAATTGATGTAAGCTAGCATTTAGGGAAGAAATATCTAAACATTATAAACACAATAACAATTATGGAAAGAGATTTGTATTAATGTAATCTAGGAAATACATAGAATTACATAGGAGAGAACACCCCAACCTATTCTTAACGCTGCAATCTTCCATCCAACAATCCAATCCAAGCCTACAAATCAAGATAACAACCTCATAAAGGATGATAGTGATCACCTAGAAATTCCACCAGCATAAAAGTACCATAGTCCTTCCTCCCTTTACAATGGAGAGAGGGTTTAATTTATAAGGCTGAAGGGATATAGTAGGTTGAGGATTAGGAGGAGGTATCAAAGGGATCTTCCCTATAGGTTAGGAATCGAATTCCATCTCACCTAGAAACTAGGGATACACATCCACCTCATCCACCTTCAAGAAGGGTCTCTAAGCTTCATTTTCTCCCCTCAAAACACCATCGGTGCACTTAGTAGGAAGGGAAAAAGCACTGTGGGCTCACCAAAGTGGGAGACAAAGCGCCGACACTGGCGCACCTAGAATGAAGGGAAAAGCCCCTTTGGTGCACCTAGCATGGTGGATAATAGCATCGACCTTGCTAAAGAGGGAAACAAGGAAAAAACAACCTTAGTATAAATCTAGTTTAGTAGAGAAAAATTTGGGGATTAGGCAAAGGGTTAACACATGGCTTAACAGGACGAGATTTTGGTGTAACACTATCAATTGCTGTTGAGGTGGAAAGGGGTTGGTAAGCACTGCATGTGTAGGGTTACTTTAAAAAATTTACTAATCTCTTCACGATGAGGACACTCCTTCGTGACGTGGTCACCACCACATAACAGTGAGGGATACTTGGCCTTCCTCTTTCCTTTGTTATCGTTCTCTCAGGGGTTCTAGCCTTGGGATTCTCCTGTTGGTTTCCAGGTTTCTTATTTTTCCTTTTACCTTTATTCTTGTTATCGGGTGTTTTCATACTTTGGATATCATTCACCTTGGTGGAAACCCTAGGAGCAGAAGGAGTATTAGGGGAATAATTTATTTGTCTCGTAGGATTGGTTGTTGACGAGGGATGGATTGAATCGACAATCCCATCAACAGGGGTTTATGTAGGTGGCTTAGTAGGGTAAGTTATGGTTCAAGGAGCTTGATGGATTAGGTCATACAAAGTTATGTATTGGTAATAAACCCAAGTCCAAATATTGAGCGATAGCCTGCTCTTTCGTAACAACACCACCCATAGCCACATCTCGAGCAATGGGAGGAAACAGGGATTTCATGAGCTATTGCACTAATAATTGATATAGAATAGGAGCATTAATTAGTCTTTGTCATCTCCTCCACTCATGAAAATGGTCATATATATGTGTCCAATTATTTTGACGAAGAGATGTCAAAAGATCCGTACCAATCTCGTAACAGATGGGAAGTTGGAAATGAGTCAGAAAAATTGTCGCCAATGAGCTAAAGTCCACAAACAAATGTTGCATAACTTAAATGTACCACTTCGTGACTGTACTAGTCAAACTTCGTTGAAAAATCCTTAAACAAAAAGAATCATCCATTAAGGAGTTGGAAGAACACCAAAGATGGAAGGTCATAACATGGTTTTTGGGATCTTCTCCCTGCTTCCCATCAAATTTTGGAATATTTGATGGAAAATTTACTCGAATTGTTGGCCATGAAGGGTTATGCTGAATGGGATCATTAATCGACTTAGACAAATTAGGAAAATATAATGTTTCCAAAAAATGAATTTGCCGGTTAGGTTGAACGTACTAGTAGTATTGATAAGGCATTGGTATACCAGTAGGACCATAGGCTGATTGATACATAGGTTGTTGGTATTTGGACTTGCAAATGATCCTCCTGAAGATCTCCTACATGGAGGTAGGCCTCTGAGAGGAGGGCTTCCTCTAGGTGGTGGTGGTGGTGGTCCTCCGCCAGAAGGGCCTCCACCAGGTGGGCTACGAAAAGGTGGTCCACTAGAAGGTAGTCCTCCAGGTGGTGGCCACCCAGAAGGTGTTTTTCCTCTAGGAGGTGGTGGTCCTCTAGAAAATGGTTTCCCTACAGGAGATGTCCCCCCAAAAGGTAGTCTGCCATAAGGTGGACCTCCGTTAGGTGGGCCTCTGCCAAATGGACCTCCACTAGGCAGCCCCCGAAAAGGTGGTCCACTATATCCTCCAACAATATTGATAGGTATCCCTCTAGGCATAGGAATATACCACCAATTGGGTTGTCCCCAACTTGTAAACATGTTCATCAGGTAAATAATACCGGGCTATACCATTCCTGTAGATGTAGGTTGGAATTTTACATTACTTATGGATGGTAAATTTCCTGGGTGAGTATATCCCCAAGAAGGTTGATTAATAGTGGTTTGTACCCTTGAGGGTTGGCCCACACTAGAAAGGATAGTAACCGCTTTGGTGCTTTTAGGAGGAACTATGCCTTTTGACTGTCGTACAACATGGGTTTGTCTTGTACTGTATGCGACTCCACTAGATATTAGTGCAACATGAGCTAGATGTTTTCCCGAGTCGAAGAAGGTATAGAAGAACCAAAAGAATACCCAAGGTTTTGAACTATAGTAACAGGGATGGAAGGTTGACCTAGATTAGGAACTATAGAACCTTGAACTAGTGATATCAAACTAGGAGTTGCTTGAGACATTGAGAGTGAACGGTACCCAGGAGGGGTTGATTCCAACAGATAGGGTAAAAGAGATGACATAGGTTCTTTATGAGGTAGAGGCGAGGCAACAAATTGTTCTAGTCTCTCTTGTAAATCATAAATGCAATCAATATATGGTTGGATCCTCCTATACACATCCTCACCCAATAGGGGATTAATAAAGGATGGTCTAGTAACCCCAAATTTGAAAATTTATTGACCCATAGAGGTTCTCCAAAAAAGGAGTAGTAGGGCCATATTCTATCCCCTCAGTATCATCAAATGGGCATAAACCCAATTTGATGAACTAACATGACCTTCCATTGGAAAATGGAGAGAAGTGTCAGTCATAGGAGGCTCTTGACCAAAGGGTTATCCTATGTGGTGAATTCTTCCCCCACTTCTGGAGATGGATTATATTACACATGAGAATCAATTGCGGCTTATTGGTCAGTGGATTCCATTGGTATTTCTTCTGTAATAGGAGGAAAATCATGTGGCAATCCTTAAGCCCTTCTAGATCATCTCACAGGAAACTCAGCCAAATTGCTGGTCTCTAAAATGCATAAGCTAGGGTTTGGAAACTATAAAAAACACACAAAATTATCCTACACAAGCTAAAGACCACAAGTAAATGTACGTGATAGGAGGGATTGATACAAGCCAATTCCTCACTAGGATTATCAAGTCTTTGCAACTTTCTATATACTGCAGGGTCCAACAGTAAAGCACGACAAGGAGGATTGGGACCATCCCTTTCCTGAATACCCAATTACCTGGACGGTATGTGTGTAGTAGTCTCCACGAGTGTTTTTCTCGGTGTATTGTGTTGAAAATACATCCAAAATGTTTTTCTCAGATGGTTAGGGAATCTTAGAAGGGTCCTCCGATATACGCAAGGTACCTGGGAGCTCAAATCCATGCTAGTGTTGTCTAATGCTCAATAGTTCAAAATGGGACTTCCGATATATAATCGAGTACATGAAGTACCTTTCAATATACCTCAAGGGTACGTGAACGTATGTTCTATATACCAACAGTACGTGGAAGAACCATGCAATTCTCGAGTTGCAGTGCAAGAAAATAATGGCATATCCTATGTTTTAAAGACATCGGAACACGTCTCTATCCTATCACTCAAATTTCTAAGAATTTAACCTAAAGATACCATTAATTTTATCTTGAATGGTTAGGTGGATGGATGAGATGTGTACAAATTGCGATGCAAAAGTAAAACCATGCAATATGGGATGCAATTTTTCTCTTTTTACCACTCAAAGTATGCCCTACTTACGGGAAGGAGAGAGTGTTTCAATTCTATTTCAAAACAAAATATTTTCCCAAACAGTCACACTGAATTAAAATTTTTCAACAAGTGCAAACAAGTAACACACTTCTACACTGGTCTTTGAAAGCAAGAACAAAGCAAGATCTCTTTTCCTAAAAAGAAAAACAATAGCACTAAAAGGAACACTAAGCACTTTTTAAATTTTCTTCAAAAAATGGAAAGATCTAACTTAAAACTATGATATATTTTTTATTTTGCTGATACAAGAGTGTATAAAAGGAAAGAAGAATATGGATATCTGAAATCTTATGAGGCTATTCAAGGGTCCAATAATTTGTCTTTAAGGAAAATTATAATAAAATATCAAAAAAAAAATTATTTTAAAAGCAAAAAGAATTCTTTCATAAACTAACGAAGAATGAAAGCAAAAGCGAGAAAGTGAGTCTTCCTTTTTAGTTTGATCAAGAAGTAAAAAGAGATTTAACTCAACCAACTTCCAAGCACTCCTTTTTGAAAATCAAGCTAATCATACAATCATCTGAAACAATGGATGTAACCTAGCTCTTTGAATGAAAGAAATACAATCATTTACCACTATTAGACTCTTAATTGAACAATCTAGATCTCAAGCATAAATCCCCAAAAATACACAGAACCAAAAGAAAAAAACAACTTATCTTTGAAATCACATAGGTGTAGAAAACCTACCTAGAACCTCTTGATGAGTATTGATGACAGAGTGTTACCAGGTCAGCACTGCCTTTTGTCCACTGTAACAGAGCGGTGGCACCACTTATTATCCTCTATGCATGTGCGGTGATTGTTGTAGATGAAAAAACCAAAATAATGTGAAAAATAAAAATTTAGATGCTGAAACACTAGCATCAAATCATGAATTCAATAGGAAAATTAAGTACAGAAAGAAACTCAGAAACAAATCTGAGCAGATATGGTTATACTGAATCAAGATCTCACTAGAAAATCTTGTGGATCTGACCACTAAAACATTGGACTTTGGATTTTAGACAATAGTTTGAGAACTAAGGAAGAACAAATGTGCTGAAAACTACTCCCAAATATGGTCACCATATTTGTTTCTAGGAAAGTTGCACCTCTTACGGAAAATAGTTCTTCCTCTAGTCTAATTGGTTCATATCTAGAAAAAATAGTTAAACAACAAGGATGGAACACTTCCCCCTAGAGCTAGTAGATATCTGGAATGAATCCTTTGGTTGTTTTGTTGTATGATATAAGTGTCTCCTATGGTGATGAATCTCCATGGATGTACCTACACAAACACATCAAATGGAGAAACAAGATCAAACTTACCAAAACCGAATCTACAGTTCTATACTAGTGACTAAGGAATCCGGTAGTAAAATGAAATGATTTAAACATAACACATTTTACTGGAAAGGAACTAACTTTGCATTAATAATGAAGAAGATTTATTACAACCTTTTCCTTAGTGTTGTGATGCTCCTTCACATGCCATGAATTGTCCCCAAAAGCTCCAATTTTCTCCTCATATGCTCACCCTAGACTAGGCCAAAATCTCCATCCAACAGCATAAATTTTATCTCTCTCAACCATGGGGTATGATCCAGGTTTTATATGACATGGGAGGATAGGGATGGTTGAGAAAATGGTGGTTGAGGTGGAAGGGAGATCCCAAAAAGATGGATCCCAATTCCAAGTGGTCCTCAGGAGTAGGGATGAGGGTGCCACGAATTCTTCCTTCGAGAGGCTTCATGGAATATTCTCTTTTTTAACTTTTTACCTTGGGAACCGATTTTCTTCCATTGTGATAGAGCGGTACCAGGAAAGAACCGCACTTTGAACAAGGGGAATAAGCAATGGCACATATTATTGTCAAGATCCAATGGAAGTTACTGAAGAAGGTAACACCTCTTGCATTAAGGAAAAAGCAGTGTTGGACTCAAATATTTAAACACAATTCTAGACCACTATCCAACTTCATAATTTGGTATTTGAGGGAAAATTATGATGTTTTGGGCCTCAACACATGATGGTGACGGGATTTATGTGTAACAGCGAGTCCCAAGCAAAGAGCTCCAATACCAAATGTTATGCAACCAAGTCTCATATATAGCATAAAAATAGAAGAAATAGAAAATAATAGAGTAATCCATGCCTTAAAAATTAACAACAGAGATACATATCAATCCTCTTTTGGGAAGGAACCTCCTTACACAATGTACTGAGTACACAAGACAAGATAATATACTATGATGACTAAAATGACAAGATCTCCTTCCTATATATAGGATATAATGGTGTACAATAACAACTAATAAACCCACTAATAGAGCCAAGCCTACATAACTAATATGTAATGAACCACAATATAGGGATTAATATTTCACACTATATTGTGTAATGTGTCATGATTAAGGGCTTAACACATACATCCATTGAATTAATCTATTCCCATTCTCATGTGCAATAATAACACTTTGAAATAACTTTAAAATACATGTTCATCGCTAGTCGTTGATTGTTGAGGACAAATCCAAAGGTTTATTTGTTGTTGAATTCCATGCAGTTGTATTTGCCAGATTTTGCATCATGTGAGACCCACCTATTTCCTCGCTACCATACCCTAACAAGTATTTTCCTTCACTCAGAACCCCTAATATCAATGGGGTTGACAATACTTTAATAGCAAAGGAAGTATGACACTAGGATGATGATGGAAGGATCCCAACCTATCTCATGTCAAACTGAACCAAACCCTTAACCATAGTCACCTCAAAGCCACAAACCCGATTAGTGCCCAAAACTATGGCAGGTCAAAAAACCCCTGAGCTCTTGCTCTCTTTCTTCTTTTATTAAATTGTTTTCATTAATTCCCATCCGTCCAATGCATCTCTTTCAATTAACTCTTTAGTTTACTTACTTAATTAATTTATATTCTTTACACACCCAACTTTTGTTATCATAGGTTCTTTGGTTCTGCTTCGATTAGTTAGGATTTTAACTTAGTTCAGGATCCTTAATTTACACTTTTCACTGTGTTCTTAATTTAGATTTATTTACCTTCATTTATCAATTTATATTTATTATTTTAATTAACTTACTATAGTTTTACTAAATTCTTTCTAATCATTTTTTTAATCCACCCAATTCAAAATTGTTGTTAATTACCTGTGCATTCTGGGTGTTCCTGGGATTATCAAGGTGTTATGCTTTTTACATTCCCTTTCGATAATTCCCACAAGCGGGGAGTTGGTATAATAGTTTGGCCAATGTTGCCTCAATCCTCCTACCATGTGGAGGCACAAGTGGTTGATGGGGAATAAGGAGGAATCCTTATTGCGTACCCTCTTAGTACAATCCTCATGAGTGGCCAACTCGTGGCCTAACCACATGACAAGTGCATCTAATGAACTGTAGTTTTCCTCACTCTATTAAAATATCATCGCATCATCCAATTGATATACTTACAAGTATACATTTTCATCCGCATCACCTAATGTTGATTGGTTGACAATCACAATCCCATCATCTACACATAAAACATTGTGTGCATCAAATGTTATAAACAAGATTTAAAAAATAATATGAAAATCAAATTGAGATTAACTATAGAAGGTTCTCGACTCATCAAGAGACCATATACATCATACCTTATGTGCATAAAATATTATAAACAAGATTTCAGATATAATATGTGTCGAGCGAAAAAATATGCTAAATGATTCGACATAAATTATCAATCCAGGGTGTTCGTAAACATAGAGATGTAAAAAAAATATATGCAGGATTAGAGTACACCTAACCTATGCTAATGCTTGAAAAGAAACAATTATACTATTGTCGTTGAATCTACATATAAGAAAGAACAAAATAGCATAAAGTGAATTCAAGAAATCATGAAAGTAAACCTATTTACAGAAGCACGTGAAAGTGTATTGAAATTAAACTCAATTAATAAAGAAAGAAAATGAACATACTAATTTATGATAAAGCATGTGACAAATAATAAATAAAAAATAAAAAATGATAAAAGATGTGAGCTCACAAGAAATCTAAATTAACAACCCAAAATGACAAATCTATTATGGAGAAATCCAAATTTTTATTCTAAAACATCAATTCTATGACAATGATAAAATCCATACTCTCAAAAGGATAAACTATTTCTCTATTTCTCTATTTCTAGACAGAGGCCTCCTCCCAAATGAGAAGAGAACCCTCTTGTTTATACATGAATGGTTTGAATAACAAGGTAAACAACTCATAATTACAGATCCACTTTTCTCTCAACTTATCCCTTCAAATCATCCATAATATCTAGGATAAGATATTCTATCTCCATGATCTTCTCCTTGAAATTAGCTTCAATTATCTTTTTCAAATCTTGAAAACATGGAGAAAACATTCATAAAGATTTTGAATACTCCTTAGTTAAAAGTTTCAAATATTCCTACATTACAAATATTACACAAGTCTTTAAGAGATATATGAAAAATATATTAATTTCTAATATTTAATCAAGAACTCTCTTAAAAATGTTTAAAACAAATAATTTGGAAAATGATAATATAAACCCATATGTATTATAGTGATGGAAATTAATGGTTTTATGGAAGGATAAAATAAGAGTAAATCTGAAAAATGGTATTTGAAAGATGAATACAATGTTGTATTTTTTCTACCAAACATCCCCCCCGGCCAACTTAACTTGTTTCATGTCCTCAAGAAACTACGAATTGATTCTCTTTAAAACTTTGGATTTGTAGCTAGGGATTTACATGATGATGGTGTGTAACAATAAATCATTCCATGATTTGAAATGCATGAGTGGTAGTGGTTTTCCTTATGGTTGGTTCTTGTGTGACAACCATGAATATAACCAATGTTGGTTCTAGTATAAACAACATTTATTCATTTACTTGTTTTCGAGTTGCAATTCATAATATTGGAAAGCATGGATGTACTCGAAATGATAATTCATCAATGTTCTTTAGAAATCCTTTTCTTCTTGTTATGAATTATGGCAATATATATATAGCAATGTTTTTGAATGAAAGTGCAACAAAGCATAGTTTAGGAAGTACACGAGATGATGAATATATAAAAGGATACTGAATAGTCCTCATCCCCCTAACTGAAGATGTGTTCTATTTATGAAAAGGAGAAATGTAATATAGTTAGGGAAATTTTCAAATTTATTCATTTTTAGCGTTCAAGGAATTGCATGATTAAAAATTAGAAAATAACATACCTTCACCTACCTTAAGAGTTGATGAACAATGAAATAAGAATGTGGTTGTTGCTGGATCATGGATTGTGAAATGAATGTGGAAATTTGATGGTATCATATGGTTGAAATGAATGTTTCTCTCATTGGTACTGACAACTACTGGCTGGTACTGACTGATTTTGGATGGTACTATCTGGTACTAAATGGAACGAGCTAGAACTAAAAGAAAATAACAAAAAATATTCATAAATATTAAACTAAAAATAATTACAATGAACACAACTAATCAAGGTTGTAACTAGACAACTACCGATCCTCAAGATATATGCTAGAAACCGCTAAAACTAGGAAAGTATAAAAACTTGTTGAGGTACAAAAAAATTCCTTGTTTTTGAAGGAGACTAACTGTTGACTATCATCGAACATGTCTTCCTTTTATTTAAAATAAATATCCAACAAAATTCATATCAGCTACATCTACTACAAATCCTATTCATGATTTAATTATTTCTTGTGTGAATAAATGGGTTGTATTCTAACACAAAAATAAGTCATTTGATTATCGAACATTAATAAATTTCATTAGCCAATGCAAAATGACCCACCATTGATGTCAATGGGTATCAAGGTACCTACAATACACTATTCCATGTGAATAAATGTGAAGAAGTCGAACATTTATAGAGTGCACTAGTTAAGAGGAATTAATGTATCCCCATGCTTGTGGCGAGAGAACCTGCCATTAAGTCATGCAGGTCTCAAGGGACCCAAATTTCTCTACTCCCTATTCAAGATAAGATGTTGAATTTGATGGAAACATACTTGTTAAAAGGTGGGACTTAAGGAATCCCACATCATTCAACGCGAGTGCAAATATAAAGATTTGCATAATAAAATTTTGGTGGAACAAAAAATACTTACTAGTTGATTTCTTGAGCCCTAGTTAGTCTATGCTCGTTGATTTTTTCACACTTTAAGACCCCGAAAAATGCCTAAAAGAATAATCCATTATGAGGAAAAAGATAGGTAAAAATTAGGAAAAATGTATGCAACTCAGAAAATTAAACATGCATGAAGTGATAACATAGTAGTGATGGATAAAATGTTTTATGTCAACTCCATAGGAAATGACAAAGAAGACTTTGGACATGGATGAATACGGAACTTTGAAATAGGAAGGGTAAATGATCATGCCATGATATGAATGGTTTCTTAAAAGTTTGTTTGTGACAACAAATCATGTGACATACACAATGGAAACTCATCTTTTTCAAGTTTTCAATGCAACATATTTTTTGAAAAGTTTTTGTGATTATTGAAATTACTTCTGCATGAATTTCGATCATCTATGAACTTGTAAAAGGTTATCATTTTTGCACAACAAACTTGTGAGAGTATTGAAAACACACGAAAATATCTTCGTAACAAACCAACTCAAACTAAATAAATGAAATGCATTTATACATGAAAGTAGTGATGCATCTTAAGCAATCCTTCTTGTCAAAATTTTTTTTGAGTGACTTGCGAAAACAAGTTAGCATAAGACACTTATCAAAACATGAATTTTTTAGTTTTGAGAAGATTACAAGTTCATTTGCAATTTTTTTATTTTTATTGTTTATAATAATAATAATAATAATAATCTATTTTTAAGGTCACCCCCCTTTGCGTAGCTATTTAACTGCTAAAGTCTACAGAGGTGTACATACACTACCCCCTCTGGATTTGAACCCCTGACCTCCTAAGAGGAAACACATGCTGTACCTAGTTTATATACCTAAAGTGTTTTTTTGTATTTATATGTTTTTTAAAATTTGTTTTTAAAATTTTTATGTTTTTATCATAATAATTTTTTTATTATCATTGGAACAAAATAAAAAAATAAAAATAAAAAACCACTTCAAAGAAATTCATTATTATTTATTTGCACTAACCATATCCAGCGATGTAGTTTGGAAGCAACTATAAGACATATTCGATAATTTTGTGTTGCTTCATTATTTGTCATAAGCAGGGCCGGTTTGATATCTAATTTTAACTAGCCATATATCCACAACATAGCACATTACAATTTTGGTTCCATTTTTCATCATCAAAACGCGACAACTGTGAAAAAGCATCACCAGAGGGGTTCCAGTGGTGGTCCGTTGTACTGATTAAATAAAAAAGAGCAGAAACGGTTAAGTAAGTAGCCAACCAGGTTCTACGTTGGTAATAACAAAAACTAGAAGTTATTCCTCCCATGTCCATTATGTCAACAAAATTCCGTACATGAGATTGTGAAAGTGTAATCATATCAATAAATTCAAATACAATGGGAAGAAGGAACTTCAGTCTTTAGCAATGTTCTCTGAAAGTCGATCATCGGTATTAGGTACACTCAACAATGCTTGTATGCTTAGAAAAACAGTTCAAATTTGAAGATAAGAGCTCCATTATCCTTTATAATGTCCAGACATGTCTTACCTAGCTTATCAATATTTAGATACTAAATCTTTATAAAAAATTAATTAGATGTTTGGAACAACCTTTGGATATTCTTCAAGTAGGAATAACTCCAACTGGAAAACGCCACCTCCATATGGAGACTGAGTAGGTCCAAGAATCATCACATTAAAACATCACATATTTACCTGTCTCACATCAGGGATGAAAAGAGCATGGTTGATTTTACCCGTATAAATCTCAGTGATGATCTAAAAAAATAACTGATAAAAAAAATGGCGAGAAGTGTCATGATCCCATGCACCTTCCTTCAAGGCTCTAAATGAGAAAATCGATAGCCCATTCACAGATCCAATAGGGGAGAGGTTGGTGAGAGGTTGAGCATTTGATTTGAATAACTTATTTTGACATATTATATCTCCATAAATAAGATGTTTCATTATATATGGAAATAGAATTCCATCAAGAAATCATTGTCGTTAGAACTAAAAAAACCATTGTCAGTCTACATTTTTCCATATGTAAACCTCTTTTTATGGGTAAAATGAAAAAAACCTACTACTTTGCTACCGTCAATGTCTTACTAAGTACTGATTACTAACTGGTTTTCTGTGCACCTATGTTCTATTCTTGTTGTTAATACCTTTGTTTGAAGCATTGGTGGATCAATAATTGGTTAATTCCTTCCTCATAGCATTCCTTTGTTTAAGGAAAGATGAAGGGCCCAAAGGCGTGAGGCCATAAGGATGGCTGGACTTAAAGAAATTGTGGATGACTTGCCTAGTGGGAGTGAAGGTGGGACGCGAAATACAAGCGTCCAGATAGTAATTACTAAACTGTAAACCTATCTAAGAGTCAAACGCTAGGATGGGACCGGAGGCTATTCCTCAATAATGAAACATTGGGCCCATAAACAAGCTCTCCTAGAAATCCTGGGGTTCTATCAAAATATTAAAACCACTGAAATTGGAATGGGTGTGTTTTTTCAGCACTTGATCCCCTTTAAGGATCCGTGAAGGTCATATTTATCCCTATTATTTGTTTTCATATATTTTTAAGATCTTTCCAAGCCAAGAAGATTATTTCCCCATCGCAGGGAAAAACACACGACACCATATTCGGTTGAGTTTACAGAGCACTTGTTGAAGTACAACGTCATCGTCATCGGGGTATTAGGAAGTCTGTTGGCATCAAAACTTCTTGTCTTTGGATACAAAGATGCGCGCCATCCCAAAAATGGAATGTTCTACCAAGAACTGTATATAAATGGAATATTTGTTTCAGGAATCGCAAGAAACACCCTGGTAAGAAGAGTATCTGGAAGAGGCATGTGATGAATATGTCTCATTCATCATTTTCTAGTAATTTATATTCGAATAGATTTGACACACGAATTATATTTACGGATGCACTTCGATTGGTACGCACATGCAGAACATATTCATTGATACATCAATTCTAACAGTAGAATCCAGTTCACCGTTTCCAAAGAAATCTATAACAATCTAAGAAAATATGTGAACGACAACTCAATATCAGATGATGGTGATCTTCCCGACCAATGCTTGAGAAATTACAGGAAGTGGAAACCTCCACAAAGGATCACGCTAGATATCAATCTAATGTCGAATCTGATGCATTAATTGGGGTGCGATAATCATAATCAGACAGTTCATAGCCTAAGCATTAATAATAATATCTGAAAATCACTAGCTCCTGGTAATCAAGGACAATGGTTATCTCGGAAACAGTTCCTAAATGTTGAATTAAACTCCAGCTGAAAGCCTAATATCATAAGAAAAAAATATGATCACCGAGGAGCGGCGGAAATATCATGAGAGGGATCGCACTTATTAATGAAGATTTTCTTTTCAAGAAATTTCTCCATGTTTTCCCGAGATTGATTCGATTGAGGAGAGATAGCTTTGTTTTAATCTTTCCTACAATGGATGGATAATTCAATTCCCACCGAAACCTTCCAAGTACACATCATCAAGATGTCCCTTTACGCTTTATGGAAACAATACTCTCAGTACACCGCCCCATTAAGTCAGTTTGCACCTGCCCACATAGAGATCATGTCTTCTACAAACAACATAGATTAGAAAAATGCATATACAACAAAACATAGCATAGATTTATTCGGCACCATATGGAGAAAACATAATAGATGAAGCCTTCGGTTAGTCTATTTGTGATGAGTACGTTAGTAAGGCGGTGTAAGAAACACTTACATTGGATTAGAAGGGGAACATGTCAAGTGTCCCCCAAGATGGGATCTTACTTCAATTTGTTGTGATCGTAAATATCTGGGTTGTACCCTCCTAAGTAAATAATGGAATCGTGATATCTCTGCTATTATTGGTGAGATGAAGTGGACTTCTATATAAGAGTATGCGAGTTGCGTATTGAAAGAAACCTATCATAGATTTGAACCTTTCGAAAAAAAAATTCTAGCCTCCTAACAAAAAAATGTATCAAATCTCTACACAGGTTTCCTGACAGCAACAATTTATATATACAAAATAATGGAACGAGTCTAAACATGGGAGTTGAGGAAAAATATTTCTTCCCTGATCGTTGAAATACTTCAAATAGCGGCAGATTGTTTATGTAAAGGATTGGATGAGGAGAAACTCTTTCTGTAGCAGAGCACGACAGAGATCTCGCACATTGTAAATGGTGGAAGGTCTTGCAAGATTTTGGTTCGCACATTGTAAATGGTGGAAGGTTTTGCAAGATTTTGGTTAGCAAGAGTTTATTGTTTTACAGGACAAGCAATCATTAAAAATAATTTGATCAATTTTATGTGATGTCATTTTGTTTTGTTTTATTTTATTATTTTACAATTAAAATCAATACAATCTTAATTTAATCTAAAGTTTTACTGTTTAGTTATTTTTTTTAATATATGGGTATCCTACATTATATTATTATCCACTAATTATTCAAAATGAAAACTACCACTAAACATGTCTTATTGTTTAATCCTACTTATTCTATGTTAATTGGGAATTTTAGATTTTTTTAGATAAAATAAAACTTTCAATGTAACCATCTACTTAAAAAAAAGTAAGAATTTGTTCATGTTCAATTTTGTAGATTGAGAGTCTAGAATATAAAGGAATGAGCAAAATTAACTTCTTTAAAAAAATTTATTTAACAAAATAATATCAAAAGAAAACTTATCTAAGGTAGTAGTTACTTGAAACCATTATTTGATGAAAATTTCATAGGCTCTATTTCCATCCTTGAGATCATCATGCAACTCCTCTTTGTCCTCCTCTCTCTCTTGTTCATATAATTGTTCCCCATCAAGTCTATAGGATTATTTAAATGTTGATTCTTCGTTCTCTTCACGAGGAGTTCTTATGTTCTTGATGGCTGTCAATATATGCTCTTCTTGGGAAGAAGAGGTCCTAACTGTTGCTAGGATTTCACTGAGTTGTTTTGCACTTATGTGCATCATCAAACCCGTCTTGTTTGTATTCCTTTATTTCCATATAAATTAATAGAAAAGAGGGCTCTTACAAAGCCACACCAAATTTGAAATCTTAATAGAAAACTATACAAATAAAACTAATGGCCAAAAATAAAATCACCCTTGCAGAAAATTAAACACACTCTTGTAAAAATGCAAGTAAAATACTTCAAAAAGAAAAAGAAACCAATTTAGAAATTGAGGGTGCAGATTGGTATGAAATCAATACAAAATAAAAAAAACTCGATGAAATCAATAACTACTGCATAATGAAAGAAACCCAAACTTACCGTACAATAATCTGATACATGGGTGTGTGCAAGAAGATGAGGGACCTTTTAGATGCAACCTCACTTTTTAGGAACACGCTCATGTTACATAGAAAAAAGAACGCGCCCTTCTTCCATAGCGCTTGGAATTGTAAATCCGAGCCTGACATGTCAGCAGACATGTAGGCTAGGTAACAATAACACGCTCGCGTTATAGAACATCAAAACGCGTACGCGTTTTGTAGTTCTAAAACGCGCACGCGTTTTGTAAATTTAAAAAAAAAAATAAAAACACACAGTCCCCCACCCGAGAGTCATTTTCACCGAACAGTATCGCGAAAACGAGCGTGGAAGAGTGCCGGAGGAGCGTGGAAGAGTGCCAATTCCTCCATTTGAAGACAAATCCTCCGGCGAATCGTCATATTACTAGGTAATTCATTCACCCATAGCTTTTTTTTTTCAATTAGATACTTAAATTATCATTTTTTATTTGTAAATCCAATAAAAACCATAAAAAAATAAACAACCATCCAACACCAAATAGCCAAAACACCAACCAACCAAAGATGATGATATGCCAATGCCTTGCCCAATTTAGATGCTATTCTATATCTAATCAAATGAAACTATCTAGTACATTAAAAAAAATAGAATAGTCAATAACCCAAACAATTACATGACCAAAAGAGCCTACACTTCAAGAGAAATTCACCAACAAACCAAATATTGCCTAAAAATCTACATCATATGCCATACATTTGAATTAAGGCCTTTAAAATTACAAGCAAGCCAAAATTCCTAGAGATTGTGAAAACCATAACCATTAGAAAAAAAACCACTTTCACTAGAATCTAGGAAGCATAAACAAACATCTTTTCAATATGACTGGAAGCATAAACAAGTATCTTTTCAAAAAGTGATGAAAGAACTCGTACTCGCTATAGAACCATGGACAATTTCATAATGGCATTCCCTATTATTCTGCCCATATAGAAGAAATATGGAATTTTATAACATTTATTACACACCTAAAAACTTGTGCCAACTGGGGAAATCGTGCCAAAGGCTGTTGTACATTGTACAACTTATGTACACGTTGAACTAACCTCGAAATCCATGCCAAATTAGTCCCAAATAGAAATAGACATGTATGGCCCAACTTGGAAATAATGTATAGGCTATATTGCCCCTGAAGCCTCTCTTAAATGCTGTTGTACATACCGATTTTTGATGTTGTATGGACAATACCATAAGTTTAAATAAAGATATGTAAGTGAATTTGTCATTAAATTGCTAACTTGAGTTTGATTTAATTCAATTTCAATTTTGAAGAGACGTCATTATATGCCATGTATATGTTTCTAATGATTTGCTTATCTATGTTTTTTTTGCAGGTGCTGCAATGGATCCCAATGCCACAATTCTCATTGAGCTTTCCCGCTTAAGGGGCATAAGTGATTCTTTTCGTGGCGGCGATGAGATCCGCCGCTCACTTGCATCCACAATGGATGCTATTGTTGATACTATTGCGCAGTCAACCAATATATTATATGATATCACATCATATAGGGAGAGGAAAAGAAGAGAACAAGAGGATGGCTTGGATTATGTGGCAATAAAAAAGTTAAAAATAACAAAGCATGAAATTTTTGCATTATTCAGGGATCCTCGGACTGGAGAAATCCCAAATGCAAACCGGCCACATATATCCATTGAGTGGTGCATATACCAACCATTTATCGATAACTGGATGGATAGATGGTATATGGTCTTTGATTCGCCACCGCATAACAACAGGGAAATGCCCCTGTATTTGCTTCGAAAGTTGTATGCGGAGTTCGTGTTGCATAAACACGTGAACTATTTTTCATACTTGGAATTTCAGGGGATCGGTGGGGGGATGCCCCAAAACCGACCCAATGCGAGGGTGCAAGACCCTAACCGCCCTATCCCTGCACCTCGCGCGCCATTGCATGGGCCAGATGTCCCACCTGCAACTCGCGTAGTTGCTGAGACACGCGATGCCTTTTTGACACTTGCACGAGTGGTCCTTCGCCATAGCACTACTCTTCAGCAGATGGGTGGGGATGCAGGACCTAGTGCAGGACCATCGAGTGGTCCACCACCACCTACTGGGCCACGAGGACCTAGTGCAGCACCATCCACCAGTGCAGCACCATCCACCAGTGCACCACCATCGGCACATCCCCAGCA
>LPNX010051150.1:0-12224 GCA_001517045.1 Pseudotsuga menziesii
TATAAATTTGATTTTGATATTTTTTTATAAAGATTATAAATTTGATTTGATAATTTTTTAACAACTATAAGATTTTATTTTTCATATGATTATTAAAGAAAAAAAAATGTGTGTATTTTTTTTTCCTTACCATGGTGTTGACGGGTGCTACAAGGCCCTCCCTTAAAAGGGTTGAAGTCACAAGACTAGTTATGGATGTCAAGGTGGAATACTGCACTCCACTTCGTATTGAATTCTATCTACTCATTTTCCTCATTGCATTTCTAGGATCCCTTTCCCAAGGTGCAACAGTCAAAGGAAGAAGTGGCAGATTCACCTACTCAGATGTATCATGAATGGTGTATCTTGGTGTCCTTTCTTCTAGGTATGTTTTACCCAGGAACCCTCTCGGTAGGGGAATACCCCATAGCCATTGTTGGTATTCTAGGTCATATTCTTCAACTTGGATTTCATCACCTTATACAGGATACAGTTTGTGAGGGATTCCAACTATTTAGCTAGGTGTTTGCATGCTCCCATACCTCACAAGTTAATGATTCTTTTTATTTCTAGGTATTAACTGCTTGTTGCATTTCTGCTCATTTTTTTCCATTCGCTTGCTGTGAAGCAAGATTACAGTATAGTTTTAGAGTGTTTTGTTGGACTGAGCATTACTTTTGTTGATAGCTCTCCTTTGTCACACATGGTTGTAGTTGTATTTCTGAGCCTTTTGTAGACCTCTTTTAGAATCATGTCACTTTGCCACCATTTATCCTCCGAGATGCTCTCGTAGACTTCGAGGGAAGTCCCCACAGTTCAGTTCATTAGAACGATTCCACTGCACTGCCAATAGAAATTTTTCACTTTCTCCAGTTTCTTTTTTTGAGTGAGTTACACTTGAGACAAATATCTACCATGCATATTCATCATATCCACACAACCCATGGCTACTCACATCCTTCCATCTAGTAACAGACCTTTTCCCGCTAGTACTCCACTTGTTGGGAAGACCTACTAGAAACCCTCCCTCCAAGAACTCACATGTTGGTAATGTTACCATCGGAAACTTTCCTACAAGGAACCATCCCATGGGTAACCCACCTTCTAGAAGCCTCCCTTCCAGAAAAATCCCCATTCAACCTACCTTCTAGAATCCTTCCTTTCGAAACCCCCCCTCTTCGAAAACCAACCTATTGGGCATGTCATAATGGGGAATCCTTACATAGGGTATTACTAACTTGGAAACCCTTCATCCAACAACCCCCCTCTAGGGAATACACATGTTGGGAACCCTCCCATGACTGTACCTGTACATCGATCCTCTATTCCTATGAATATGAAATTCATGGCTATCTTGAGCCTCCCTAATCTAGCATGTTATCCTACCTGGCCCCCCATGCCTACCAAACTCCCTTCGGATATCCCCAAATCCGAGGGGAAGACTAGTGAGGATCCCCAAAACCACATCATGTCCTTTCACTCATTGTGTTCATCGAACTCCATAGTTGATGACTTAGTTAGGCTCAATCTCCTCCAGAGGACCTTCACTGTCATTGCCGCCAAGTGGTACATTGATCAACCACATGGAACCCACTCAACCTTTTCATCCCTGGAATCCACCATTTTGTGGTTCTTTCAGCTTCCCATTAGATACGATGTCGATGTTAAGATCCTTTTATTACGTTGCCAAAATACTGCTACCCATGTCATAGACCACATCCATGAATAGTGTATACGATGCATTTTGTGCAAAAACAAGTTAGATGATAGGATTTTCCTTAACTGGTTTCTCAAGTCTCTAATCCCCTCCATCACCAAGGATGTTACATCTGAACTCCCATAGACAGAAGAAGAGGCCATCCTAAAATCCCAACAATTTGACTTGATATATGCCTAGTCAAGTTACCTATATACTATCTTTCTTGACACTCCTTGCAGATATTCTGCTTGCAAGGACCCATTGGGGGCATCGCATGCCACTGATGGTATTATTGGATTAGTCACATAATTAGTTCAACCTTACAATCACATGCATCCCATGGAAACTCCTTCATACAACATTCCATCTAGTGCCTCTACCCCAATGACGAAACCTCTCCCTATCCCGAGTTATAGTCCCAACCTATCTCGACTTACTTCCAACTCAAGTGAAACACCTTCTTATATGCCCTCAACCTCAACCCCTTAGTTTTATGGCCCTACTTACTTAACACCTCCTTATGAGAACCCTTCTCAAGGATACGCCCCCTTCTAGTAGTGTAACCTTATTATATTCGTCCCAACCAACTATTGAATTTGGATGTGCTGACACCCCCTTAGGCTCCCCTACATCACAACGACAAGTGTACACCTAGAAAAACCAACCCCCTAATAAACCTTCTCCCAACAACCAACAAAACTAGTAGAATAGAAGATGAGGGCATAACCGTAGGAATAATCATTGCTAGGGAGGGGTCATACCACCTTCTAACCCTCCAAGCAATAATGGGTCCCATTTTCTAAATCAAGACCCTAACCAACAACTGTGATAGGGAAAGAATCCACAGTCGTGAACCAATCACTCATGTTCCTTCTACAACGTTTATGGACATTATACACACCATTTCCCCCATTTGGCTAGATCCCAAAAACTTTGGGACAAGGCTAACCACTGGGAAGCTACAGTTTCCCCCTAGGCACCACCCTCTCCACCTCAGATGACCCCACCCCCTACCCAGCCCTCCTACTTCTCCTCATCATCCTCGTAAACAATGCTATGGGAATCCACCTAGGACAAGGCATCCCCCATCATCATATCACCAAGATAGCTTTCTAGCATGTATATCCACATCATCATACACCCCCTTCCAATAGTTTTGCAATGTATATTCGATATATATTCATAAGAGAATCTTCACCTCATCGACACCTTTGTACTAGGGGGCATGACCGACTACCTCGACCCTAGAATAGGGGGAAGGCTCACTTGTTTTGACCTTCCACTATTACATACATCTTGTCACTTCAATGAACCCATAGTTCACCCCAATGCATACATGATCCATAATCACAAACCCATGCCCATAACATGGGGGTAGAAACTTAACCATGCTCACTTTTCTCACACATGTAATCTTGACCATTTATCAAGGTCACATGACGTCCATTTTTGCACCATTTGCACCGCAAGAATCCATATTCAATTCCTTTCTTGATTGTTGGGACCTTTTCTCATGATCATTGACCTTTCGTTAGGCAACATTCTGGACTTTCCTTGATTTGTGTGCCATCATGAAATTCATGTCTTATAGATGTATTTGTATGCATTATTTATATTCCAGACACACATTTATTCTTAGGTATCCTTTTTATGTGTACAGATACAAGTTTCAGTTTTGCGCCTCCTGGTGGTACTGACCGCGTCTACAGGTATAATCCCTTAACTTGAATATAGGACATCCTCCCCCTCTATTGATTCAATGAATTTCTTCATTCATTTCCCCTCGAGCCTATAGCCCCCCCTCCCCTGCCCCCATTTTTCAAGTAACTGGCCCTGCCCAGCCAACCTTTACATTTTCCCTTGATCAGCAGTAGAGCCTCCCCTCACATGGATGACCATTGTTTATAACCCCTTGCATTTACAACCCATGTTGTTTGCATCCCCTTAGGATATGGAGTTTGTATAGTTCGACATATTGAGTTAAATCCTCATATATTTTCTCATATTGCCACTTATTGGCCAGTTCCCCCAGACTCCCATGTTAGAGTTTTTGTTAAGCTCATTTTTTACACCTTAAACAATGAAAAGATTATTGAGTGATCTTGTTCCTTTCAGGCTCATTAAAAGACATGAAATAAAGTCCTTTGGGTATAAGTTTACCCCTTTTATCAGGCCCATTGGTCTATTTACGAAAAAGGAATACTCTAGTCCCTTTTGACTAGAAGAGTTCTCCACTATACACGTTTATTCTTTTTTGGGATTTGAAGACTAACTTTATGAAAAATACCACCACTGCAGTCTTCTCAGTATTTTTAGACCCTCTAAAAATGGAAACACCAACGAGCATTAACTGACCCGGGCTCGATAAAACCAACAGGGCAGTACCATTTCGATCATACTTCACTACCTTCTTTGAGCTCCTTAAACCATGAAGAAGGCCTAAAGCGATGCTTCTTAGAACCCCTACAAATAACATCTAGTATCATGTGTCAACAAAATTTCTAGTCACCTTTGTTCAGAGTACCTTGCAATGAGTCACCTTTGAGTCCCCCTCCTTAGTTATCCACATTTTTCCCTCCAAAGTCATCCATTTTCAAGCTGTACCCAGTACGGCCACCTCCCCCTCCCCCACCTCAGCTATGTTTCCCTCCCCAAGATCAGTTTCATATGCTTCCAGGTCAGCCCTACTGTCATGCACTAAATAAAGGAAGTTTGAGTCCCATTACTGATCCCTTTCCTACGTCTAAACCTCAGTATCATGTTCCAATGACATCATGTTTATGCAACTCATGCTCCTATCAAGAAACCATTATTTCCTTGGTAGTTGTAGGTCTCCCTCTATTGACACCAATAAATCCATTCCAAAGGATAGACCTAGAGGTCCCTTTACCTTGGCCTCATCACCATCATTAGTGAGTTCCTACGAAACTTCTTGGAAGGGAAACCTTATTTCCCTTTCAGATAGTTGTTTCTCACGTGCTCAGCCTTAGCTCCTCACTCACACTATTCAAATTTGTATAGGGTATTGGTCCCACAATTCTTTGGTGGAAGACACCATATGCCCCTTGATTCTAGCACATTGGTGAGTCACCATGGAACCCGGTCACTATTATGTTCCTTTGTGTATCTGGGTTGCGTTTGAGTTAGTGTTTGGAGTCCCTTATGATTCCCAGTACATCTAGTTCTAATTGCAGTATATTGTACCTTCCAACTTTCGAAGCTCTGTGGCTTGAGTTTCACTTGTTATTGGCCATTCCAAACATCAACCATGATCATGCACCCTTGGTGCTTCCTACTAGTTGTATTTTCAACTCTTTAGCTCAATATTTATTTGGACTACCATCTTAATCCATGTATCAGCTCTCATTGAACCATTATGTTGTGCATAGTAGTGATTTATGTATTCTTTAGGTCCCCCTATGGGCCTCACCATTTATGGATATTAACACCATGGATATTCCCTCCTAGTCCATATATTTTTGATGATATGTTCCCCATCCAATTTGAGTGATTGTATCTACATATCATTCCCTTGCAACCCCGACACTAACTTTTTTCTCTACTCTAGCATAGTCTTCATATCTCCGCACTTTGGTCCCATTCCTTCTTTGTAAACATAAGTCCTATGATGTCTATTGCCCATGCGGTGAGCTTCTTCCCTCACTCATCAGGGGGAAATATGTTAACACCATAAATTCGTTCAGCTACCTCACTACCTTGGTCATCATATCTCCACACTTGTTTTCCTACTTTTTGTCCTCCACCAACCCAAAAAAACCTATCGTTTTAACCATATTTGATAAAAATACTTATTTTCCCACATAAAATAAGGAAATATTCCCCAAAATACACAAAGTTAAAAAAGGGGGGGAGCCCTTGAATCCTATAGCCCTCCATTACCCTTTCCTTGCTTAATTTCGGTTGAGCTCTATTCCCTAAAATGTGACCTTGCACGGAAGACACCAGACTATTTAGACGTTGGATAACAACACTCACCTTTAGCTACAAGGGTTCAATTATTCGAGGTATTATCCACCCATGTAATGTCTACAGTCGATTAATAAAAAGGTTTTAATTTCATGCATTTTCCCTTTTTGTGTAAAAGAGAAAAAAATTATTAATCAACATTAAAACCTTAAAAAACAATGCATGGAAAAAACATTAAAAAATCAAAAAGAGAGGGAAAATACCAATACCATGGAACAATAGTATGGGTCATCCAAAACCATGGGCAAGGTTATATTGGTCAAAATTATTATAAATAGAAGAGTGGAGGCCCTCATTCAATATCTCTCCATTGTTGCACTAGTACGCTATCGAAATTTCCCCTTGAATCCTGTAGCCCTCCATTACCCTTTCCTCGCTTAATTTCAGTTGAGATCCATTCCCTAAAATGTGACCTTGCATGGAAGACACCAGACTATTTAGAAATTGGATAATAACATTCACCATTAGCTGCAAGGGCACAGTTATTTGAGGTATTCTCCACCCATGTAATCTCTATAGTTGATTAATAAAAAAGTTTTAATTGCATGCATTTTCGCTTTTTAGTGTAAAAAGAGAAATTTTTTATTGTTATTGTTACAGACATTTACTTACATTTATGGCATGAATGCAATAACATTTAGGTCCATTTCCTATATTTAGCTTTGCATGATTAGACTTTTACTAGTTTTTACTCGGTTTCACCAAGTTCTCTCACACACATTAGGTACGAGAACCAGCTTCTAGCATGCTTCCTATCTTGTCTTCTTTAAGTTGGAAGGACACCCATTTTCACCTGTGTGAGTGTGAAAACACTCACAACAAGTTCCTTGAGAATATAGCTTCCATATACAAGTTTCATTTTTGTCACATTTTGGACCAACTTAGAAAGCTTATTTTGAGTTGTACAATTTGGTAGTTGGGCCCTTCTAAATAAGTATTATTTAGCATAATCATTAAAATGCATAGGAAAGGCTTGAAAATTGTATCGAAAGTTCAAGACATGAAAAAATGAATAAATTTGGCAAGATTTAGGATTGCTTCTAATATTGTGGCACATCCAAAAGGGAAAACATCCATCAAGTCCAGTACATGGTGAAACGCTATTCATGATGAGGAAATGGTGCAACTTTGACAATCTCATAGACTTATTAATTCTAATGGTAGGTACTCTTCATCCTGGTGTCCATATATTGTATATTTTAGTTTGTTCAATGCAATTAGGTTTTAACTCTATAGTGGTCAATTTCTCTAATATTTGTTATGTGTCCAACAAAGGTGGGAACTATGGTCGAAGAAAATACACATTAAAAGGAAGGTGTAACCCAAGGTAAGAGGATAGGTTAAGTTCAAAATCATTCTCACCCACTAACTTAGTGATGGTGTATCATAGGTGTCGTATATGTGAATTGTGTCAGAGTATCTTAGTTTGATATGCCAATGAAAACAAATGTTTAGTGAGGACTACACCAATGGAAGAGTCTCAAATGTCTATCCTCATTAACATTATTAGTACATTACTCAAGACAAGGGGAATCACCAACCACTCAAAGAGGCATTTCTCATACTTGGAGGTTATCTTTGACGCATTAGTTAGTTTAATTTCTTGTTGGTGATATCTTGACTTAATATCAATCTTGTCAAAAATGTGGCACCTTTGCATTGATGGAGTTCATCATCAATATAGGGGATTTTGTATTTCTTTTTAATTGTGGTTTTAATCAAGGATTCATAGTGAGAACAAAGTCACCATGTCCCATGCTTATTCTATACTAATGAAAATTGGTATTTGTCCTAGTGATTAGGTTTTGGTCAAATGTGACCCTTATGTAATACCCCGATTGTTAATCCTAGGAAAAATGTTATTATTGGGAACTAGGTGACATGACTATGGAATTTGGACATTATTATTATTCTTTTTGTTTAACTAAATAATTATCTCAACATGGACAACTAATGAGAATGGGGGCCCATGGATTCCACTAGTTAATCCGTTGGGGACTAGGAGTTGTTTCTCTCCCCAACATTACTTGTTGGACCCTATTTTTTATTATTTTGGGTATGGAGAAACTATTGAGTCCTTTTTTATGATTGGTGGGGCCTACTTGGATAATGTTCCCTCCTTAGCCTCTTAATATTCTCTTCATCCACTCATGCACCCTCACTGGCTATTTTTAGCCTGCACTCCTTGTAAATAGTGTAACCCCCTCCTTACTCTAACTTTTTCAATTCTAGGAAGGAATCTCATGAATGAGTAACTCCTTTCTCTCATCAATTCGATTTGGACTCTAATATTTGGAGTTACCTCTCTTGGAATTCAAATCACTCACTTGATATTTGAATGGCTATTTGTGTCTTGGAATGAGTTTTTGCTCATTCTCTTATCTTGTTTTCCTCTTGAGATCTCCAGTGAAGTGGCATGTTCTCTTTTTTGGAAAGTACATGCTATCGATTAATATATGCATTGTATTGTTGAATATTGAAGGCCTTGTCATGCGGTTTGAAGACCTTGTAATGGGGATTGAAGATTGATTGTGCATAACACAACATGATTCCTTATCCCATTGCTTATCGCTATATGAATCTAGCGAAGCCCGATGGTGGATGGTGATTTCCTAAGGGAATTTTGTAGTGAAGGGAATATCATTACACCAGGTAGTGTAGATGGAACATAAAGTTTAGATGGAAAAAGGTGTAGTTGTGGTTTTTGACAATGTGACATTGGTGAAACCTTATGTTTTGGTTCATCTATTTTTTTATCATGTCTAGGTTTTAATACCTATTCCATTGCATCCAGATTGATATTTCTAGTAAGGAACACTGTTTTTTCGTTGAAAAAAGTTTCTATATGATTGAGATATATCTTTTTTATGTGGCAATGTTCTCAATGTTGAGATGAGCGCACCATAACTTTTGGTATGAGACCTCTCCTATGGATCTATGGCCCCATATTGGGGGTGGCTATCATGTTGAAAGAAGCATGAACATGACATGTGTAAGGATGGGTGGAACATTGTCTTGTTGAAGCTAGTTTTCCATGATTAAGATGAGTATTTATTATATGATTATTTACTACATTTTCATAAATAGATGTGCTTATAAATATGACTTTCTTATGATTTTTATATTGGATGTAGGTGATAGAAATGAGGTATGGTTTTATGTGGTTGTATATGACATATTTCATATATGAATTTGTTTATGTTGATATGGCTATGGTCGGTAGTAAGAGATGAGTATTTATTATATGATTATTTATTGTATTTTCAAAAATATTTGTGCTTATGGATTTGATTTACTTGTGATCTGTATGGTTGTAGGTGATGACCAAGATATCTGATGTTATATGGTTGTAGATGACATCTTTCATATCTGAATTTGTTTATGTTGATATGGCTATGGATGGTAGTGAGTAGATCTTCTTTTTTTACTATTGTTATTGTGGTTGTAGACGGTAGCATATAAATCTGTTTATTATATTGTTTACATAGAAGTTTCAAATCTAATTATATTGATTGTTAAATGGTTGTATTAAATACGATATTTAATGTTTAGATACATGTTTATATCTCGCTTAGGTATGTTTACATTTAAATGTTTGCATTTACTTTGCATTTCATGTGCATATGGAAAATGATATGCATCACAAGTTTTCATTGTCTTTTCAAAGGATGATTGTTTTATTTAATTGACTTGTTGGCATGTTGGGCTAGCCTTGTATAACCTTATTCCATTGTGCATTACCTTTATTCATTATTCCCTTGGGTTTACTGGCGCCCTTGGCATTGGATTTGGTGTTGGGGACATCAGACTTATGTATTAACTCTTGAATCCAGTAATTGATCTCTTCATTCTCCAAAAGAGATCATATGTATATGGGTTCTTTAAGCAAAGTCCCCATTCTATGACAATGCATAGCCATTGTTGTAAGTGAGGTGAACTTTGTCTCTATATTTTTCCACCAACTAATATACCCATACTTTTTTACTTTCAACAACTAATCTACATGTATGTGTTGCATATATGGTCCCCTTGTAGATACTTTAGTAATTGTGGTGATTTTCATTTCTCCTTTTTATTGAACTATAAAGAGGAAAGATGTCCAATTCTAAGATGCTATCTTTTTGCACTAGTTAAAAGTGATGAGAGAGACTATGGTTATTCAAGATACCTTCATTATTCTATACCTCCATTATTATATAGAGTTGTCACTTGAGGTTGTAATGAAACTATGGGACCTAGATTGATAAACAATAAGACTTCCACATATTTATTTGTCCTAACATAGCATCACAAAATTTAGGCAAGGAAGTGTCACATGGTGCCTCATATTTAAAGGGATTGATGTTTTGTTCCAAATGACATTGGTGTTGATCGATGTGGATGCATCATCCCTAGATGAGCTAATTGATGGGGTATGGCTTCAGATGGGTCATCGTTGGCAGTTTCATCTTCTTAACCTATGCATACATTATATCATCTCTCTCTCTCTCTCTCTCTCTCTCTCTCTCTCTCTCTCTCTCTCTCTCTCTCTCTCTCATGTGTGTGTACACATATACATATGCATATGCATATACATATACATATATATCTATAATTTTTAAACATGTGAAGAGAAGCAATTCATACGAATTCTTAAGAAAAATAGATATTACAAAGTGGCACACATAGTACATGAAGATATACCTTGAAAACCATTAAAAGGAAAAACGAACAAAACTTGGAGACATACCTCTATTCTTATCATTGTGTTTTTTCACCATTCACAATACAATATTTAAATATTTTGCAACATCCAAAACCCTAATCCGCTAACCTAGATTAGATATAGACTGCAATCCCTTAATCAAGATTAAATTACATCTTAAAAAAATCCCAAAAGTAGCTCAACAAGTTTTTCACTTTCCTTCAACTCATAATACCAATGGGATATTACCCATTATCGTTGTCCACTCCACAGAGCAGGGGGAGGGTGTTGAAACATCTCCCCTACGAGCTCCCATGAGCCATTTCCTAATGCATATGTAAGAGAACTAGATGGGGGTGCATCATAGGGTGACGCGCCCTACACTTACATGCAAAGAATATAACACAAACCCAACATTCTACCACCTTTTTTTTCTTTGCACAGCAATGGGCCACATATTGATAGGGTCACAAGTTTAGGGAAACAATGGCCATAGATTCTCTACACAAAGAGAGCTTCTCAATACTAACAGGCTTCATCAATGAGTCTACAATGTTCTTCAAGGTGTCAAAATTTTCCAGCAATAGCTTCTCATATTTAATCATATCTCTCAAAAAATGATATTGTACATCGATATGCAATGTTTTAGCATGATAATATAACCTCTATACAAACCCAATACCTAAACACAAACTCTACAATCATACAAATTAATTACTTGCATGGGTGGATTCCATGTATTCAACTTTTGTAGTTGAGAGTGCAACTATAGTGTGTCTCTTGTTCATCCAATTGATAGCTCCTCCAAATAATCTAAACACATAGCCACTTGTAGAAATTTTTTGATCAAGATCCCTAGACCAACCAACATCAACAAATCACTGTACATCTATTACTCTATTTAGTGCAGGTCTTCCTTTGTATTAGATTGCATAATCTATGGCACCGCACACATATCTAAAGATCCGTTTTACAATATTCTAGTGCTTCTTCCCTGGTTTTGACATATATCTACTAAAAACTCCCACTCCATGAACAATGTCCAGTTTGGTACATACCATTGCATAAATCAAGCTACCAACAACATTAGCACATGGAACTCATGGTATTCCTTCTTCATCATCTTGTGTCTTGGGACATTGGTCTACTAGTAACTTAACACCTACATGAATAGGGACCTTGATCGGTGTACTTTCTTGCATGACAAGTCTCTATAGAATCGACTCAACATATTTTTTCTGATTCAACTGGATTTTTTCATATTTGCGCAATCTCTTTTAATCTCCATTGCCAATATGAAGTTTACAACACGAAGATCCTTCAAGTCAAATTTGTAGCAAAGTTGTGATTTCACCTCCCTTATGGCATTCATGGTGTTTCCAATCAACAACATGTCATCAACATACAATAATATATTGATGAAGTGATTACCAACCTACTTGGAATATACATAGTGATCAACCTTGTTTCTCACAAACTCCAATCCACGTTGATAGTTGCATGGTTTAATTCAATCGCAATCATTCATGGCCTACAAATTGTGCAAACTCCAATTCGAACTTTGGCCTCTCTAGAAAAGTAGTCTCAGCTTGATGCAACTCCCATTGTCTTAGAAAAGTGTTGCAATAGTTACAATGAAGTGGCATTAATTTGAGAAGAGGGAACATCTTGTGTAAATTTGTCAGATAGTCTCTTCTCGCTAGTCATAGACTCACTTGAAAGAATACACCAATGCATGATGTCTTCCTTGGACATAAGTAGAGGGAGTCTTTGGAATTCGTGTTGAATGTGTTTGAACTATGCATTTAATCAGGATCCAACATTTGGAAGATGATGCTTTCTACGTAGACCTTGGTGAAATGCCCAATCATTTGT
>LPNX010051169.1:0-33208 GCA_001517045.1 Pseudotsuga menziesii
TACAGACCAAAGATCAAATATCTTAAACATCAAACCAAGTCGAGTATGTTGGTATATTTCATATTGCCAGCGAAAAGGATTTTATTTCCATCTCCTAATTATTTATAAACATCAATAATTATTCCAACCAAAACATTAAATAAGCACTCCAAACCATACTATGGAAAAATTATAACATTTCTAAGTATCGTTAACCTAGGCTAGCCATCAAATCCTATCCAAGATTGGATGTGGACCTTTATGTATTCATTTCCTAAATTATACATCAAATCATTAAACTAGACTAGCCATAAAATCCCATGAAGTATTGGTTGTAGGTCTTTCCTCCATGACATACAAAACAAACACCAACAGCGAATCGAAACGACCCATTTACATATAAAGACAACATCATTCCCTACGCATCGCGATAGTGGAATCCCATTAACTAAACCATGAAACCACATGATCAAACAAGGAGGTATGTCCTTACACCTCTTCCCTTATAAATCAATTATATCCCGAATCGACTGCTCTGAAATGCTGAAATGGAAATACAAAACCACAATACCATCTATTTATCTTCCAGACTAGGATCAAATCATGTAGGCTCAAACAAACAACACAACACACTACAAATTATACATTAAGGGTTTTGCCTCTTAGGCTGCATGAAAAAGATTAGATATAATCAGATGTATAAATAACGATGACATAGAGCTACGGTCTTTTCCTTATAAATCATATGCACAATTAACATTTAAACCATAAATACATTCTTATAAATAAACCCAGGCTACGTATGAATACTAAGATCTGAGCCAAGCTTCATGCTTAAAGCCTCAAGTTAAACCCAACCACATTACTAACAAACCAATGCATCCATGTTATTCACCACACACTACTACAAAAGCATAGTTTTAAATAGTTGAATCATCATTAGTGCCATTGCAAGCAATGACACTGTAAATAGAAAAGAAACACATCATAAGGTTAAACACATATTTGTTACCCAAACAGAGCTTCCCATTAAGTTAAATAAAACCCATTATAGATCATTGCAAAATGATAAATCCATACACAGAGCCGAACCAAGATATTTACAATCAAACCTTTATCCAAAAAAAAATTACATATGGCAGAGCCATGGAAAGAATACATAGTTGCATCCTTAAATTCCAAGCAACTATCAAAACCCAAACCAACGAAACAAATCAATAGTGCATTTCCCCATGCAAAGCTCGAATCCTCTGTTAAAACACACAATAGTGTAAAGGCCATTGCCAATTATAGGGCTTACCCGGAGATTGGTTGCATAAGAAAGTAGGCCATTTCCAATTATAGGGCTTACCAAACTAAGTGCCACACCTTTCCCACCTACACAGACCCAAAACAAATATCAGAAAGTATGCATTGTGAAACTCAAAACCAAACAACCAGTACAAGTGTAGACCAACACCATTGCATACATGTTCCAAGAGTGTGGAAGCTTGCTGGTAGATCAGCATAAGAAGTGTAGCTTTCACTAGGAGCGAGAGGCCATCCTCACCTCCACCATAATGAAAATAACCAAATGAATCACATACAAACCCTACACAGTGCTTGTGGTATTCTTCCCATGCTCTCTAAGGTGCAATAAATTTGCCACCCTATCCACGACTATTATTTAGATAAAAACCCACTACGATATAGTCTTTGTCCACTTCGTATGCACCATTGCATACCCAACACCATCACATAAGTCTTAATCCCTCCAACTTCATCTTGTAACAAATTTTTGACGGCATATGCTTATGCCATAAACATAAAACTCTTATACATTATGGTTCCAAGCATATATTATAATGCATCTAAGGTTTGAAACCTTAGCATATAGTTTATACAATTAAGTTTATAAACATGCATAAATATAATCTCATAAACCTTATTACCATAGGACTTTAGTCCTCTTTTCACACATCTACGCACAATAATAGTGTAGAGTAGATATAATTTGTTGTAGATGCAGGATGTTTTTATTGCCATGATCATAGGACAGAGTTCACCGATGAAATAACCTACACAAGAGAAATAAGAGCCAACATTAGTTCATGACAAACTAAGTAAGCCCCTTAGCAATAGGAATCCTTACCTTTCCCAGTGTTCCCTCAAGGGATAGAACCCCGCCACTCCACCCCTTGACATACATAGGTAAGTCAACCTCCTATTAATAAAACCATAAACAAAATTTAAGGCATGTAAAATAAAAGTAAAACGTAACATAATGTAAGCGTAAAAAAATGTACGCAACTAATAGACAGGAAAAGTAAACATACCAACATGTCAAAGTAATAGAAGAACATCCTGTATGAAAACATCATGATAATCCAGGAAAACACATAGAGGGAAAAAAACTTATGACACTTAGGTTCAATATACAACCAAGTTTTATTCCGCAAAAGTCTTAACGATGTTGCTAAATTTAGTATTTTATTACCCTACAAAATTTTATTTTTAAATAAGAATTTTAGGGACATTACAAGTAGTATTAGAACCCATATTCAAACACTAAGAGACCTGATGGGAACTACCAAAACATTCATTGGACAAATAAAACATTTCAAAATTGTATTTTGAAATTTTGTTAACTAACATAAAATTGTTTGTTACTAAATATTTTAATTGCACAATTAAAGAGTAGTTCAGATCATGAATATAGAAGAAGACAACAGTCGACAAGGAATTCTGAATACCCCCAAACAGGAAGAAGAGCTGGTGGTTGAATTAAATTCTGATATACTGAAAACCATACAGAGTTTGCAAGAAGACTTAGAAATATTCATGGATGATAATATGAAAGAAAGAAAAAAGAAGAAAGAAATGAATGAATCTTTACTTCGGAGCATGATCAGAGGAAGCCCGCGTGGACAGGCTACTCATTCAACCAATAAATCTAAGAAAGATTTTTATCATAAACAGGACAACAACCCAAATTAAGAAGGAAAAGAAGAACACACACTTGAACCTCCAAAAAGATATTATCACAGTATTTCCAGTGATAATTCCCTTTCTCCTTGTAAAAGGAAACACGGTAATGATGACAACCTCTAAGGAGAGTTCGAAAGATAAGAGCCCCAACCTATGAAGGAGAGATGAAAACCAGGGAGAAAGTTGAAGAATGGTTTCTACTTTAGTGAAATAAAATCCCATCTATCCATCTATAATTTAAATGAAAGCCCCACTAGCCAGAATATTTCAAGAGAAATACATGTCCGTCTATCCATCTATAATTTTAATGACTCTCCTGATAGAAACATTAGGGACAAATGAAATACAATATATGAAATATACAAGTGAATACATTCCTAAGTTACAAATACATCAACACTCCCTCTTAACTAGGAAGGTATTCTCTTGACACAATACATAAACACAAGTCTTCTTCTCTGGATCATCAACAAAATTAGATCATCACTGGATCATCATCGAAACTGTATCATCGCCATCACAGCTTTCATTATCTTGATCAATTGGTGCTATCTCTCAATTCTACTCACCACAGGAAGCTCTATAGAGCTAACCCTTTTTCATGCTGGTTGTAGGCCTAGCCTCGATGTAGGTCTTCATCTTCTTCAGCACTTATATTTGACAAAGGGAGGAACACATCCAACATCCATGTCAAAAAGGCCTTCCCAACACTTACATCTGACCATGGGAGGAACACATCCAACATCCATGTCAAAAAGGCACACCCAACACTCACATCTGACCATGGGAGGAACACATCCTGCATCCATGTCAAAAAGGCCCAACACTCACATCTTACCATGAGAGGAACACATCTAGCATTCATGTTAGAAAGGATCTACACTCACATCTAACCATGAGAGGAACCAATCCAACATTCATGTTAGAAAGGATCTGCACTTTCATCTGACCATGAGAGAAACCAATCCAACATTCATGTTAGAAGGGATTTGCACTTACATTTGACCATGAGAGGAACCAATCCAACATTCATGTCAGAAGGGGTCTACACTTACATTTGACCATGAGAGGAACCAATCCAACATTCATGTCAGAAGGGATCTATAATTACATCTGACCTTGAGAGGAACACATCCAACATTCATGTCCGAAGGGCTCTGCACTTACATCCGACCATGAGAGGAACACATCCAACATTCATGTCAGAAAGGCTCTGCACTTACATTTTACAACAGTCATTGGACAAATAAAACATTTCAAAATTGTATTTTGAAATTTTTTTAACTAACATAAAATTATTTGTTACTAAATATTTTAATTGCACAATTAAAGAGTAGTTCAGATCATGAATATAGAAGAAGACAAAAGTCGGCAAGGAATTCTGAATACCCCCACACATGAAGAAGAGCTAGTGGTTGAATTAAATTCTGATATACTAAAAACCATATAGAGTCTACAAGAAGACTTATAAATCTTCATGGATGATAATATGAATGAAAGAAATGAATGAATCTTTACTTTGAAGCATGACAAGAGGAAGCCCGCGTGGACAAACTACTCATTCAACCTACAAATCTAAGAAATATTTTTATTGTAAATAGGAAAACAACCTGAAGTAAGAAGGAAAATAATAACAAACACCTGAACCTCTAAAAAGATATTATCATAGTATTTCCAGTGATAGTTCCCTTCCTCCTTGTAAAAGGAAACACAGTAATGATGACAACCTCCAAGGAGAGTTTGAAGGATAAGAGCCCCAAACTATGAAGGAGAGATGAAAACCAGGGAGAAAGTTGAAGAATGGTTTCTAGGTATGAGAAAATACTTCTGATTACACAACTACCCTATTGAAATAAAATCCCATCTATCCATCTATAATTTAAATGAAAGCTCGACTAGCCAGGATATTTCAAGAGAAATACATGTCTGAAAAATTCTTTGACAGGAAAGTGAAATAATTTCACAAGTTAAGGATGGGTTCCATGAACATGGATGCTTTAATTAACATATTTTTGGATATGTTACATTACGTGCCTTACAAAAGGATGAGAAAGTGAAAATACAATAGTTTTTAAGATTCCTTCCTCCCAATTTTTGAGAGGGAATTGAGTATGACATGCCTAAAACTCTAGACACTACCCTACACAAAGCTAGGATTTTCTATGAGCATGGACAACTAAGCAAGGAAAAAATCAATAGAAGTCGAGATAGGTCTAGAACCTTCTAGAAAAACCACAAACCATGTTTCAAATCACCTCCTTACCAAAAACATAACAACAAATTTCCAGCCAATAAGAACTTCAACAAGACAGGTACAAATCTGAATGCATCAGTTGTTAGATTTTTATCATTCAAGCAATATGATATTAGGATCTTATCTGAGAGAATAACATGCAAAACAATAATCACAAGAGACAAGATACACAAAGAATTTTCCTCTGGGAAACCATAAAGGAGAAAACCCCACAACTTCCTCAGAGATAGAATGAGCACCAATAGAAAAAGTAAAAACCAAAAACATAAAGATGATCTCCAACAACTGATCTCTCTCACTCGTTCCAGCACTTCCTCTCTCACTCATGTGCCTTGGTTTAGTGCATGAGTGTATATAACAAATAGAGAGTCTCACTCTCTATTTATACTAGTTTTCGACTTGACAATTACATACGAGGGGTGACACCTCTAGGAGAGTCTAATAACCCTAGTGCCCCTCAACTATGGGGACTTCTCCCCCCTAATCAACAAGGAGGGTTAACCTTAACTCAATTATGGGGACTATTTCCCCGAATTACAATGGAGGGTTAAACTCATTGAATTTGCATGACTTTATTATATTAATGACTCTCCTGATAGGAACATCAAGGACCAGTGAAATACAATATATGAAATATACAAGTGAATACATTCCGAAGTTACAAATACATCAACACTCCCTCTTAACTAGCAAGGTATTTTCTTGACACAATACATAAACATAAGTATTCTTCTCTGGATCATCAACAAAATAGGATCATCACTAGATCATCATTGAAACTGGATCATCATTATCACTGTTTCTGTTATCTCGATCAACTAGTGCTATCTCTCAATTCTACTCGTCACAGGAAGCTCTATAAAGCCAGCCCTTTTTCATGCTGGTTGTAGGCCTAGCCTCCATGTAGGTCTTCATCTTCTTCAACACTTATATCTGACCATGGGAGGAACACATCCAACATCCATGTCAAAAAGGCCTGCCCAACACTTAGATCTGACCATGGGAGGAACACATCCAACATCCATGTCAAAAAGACACACCCAACACTCACATATAACCATGGGAGGAACAAATCATGCATCCATGTCAAAAAGGCCCAACACTCACATCTGACCATGAGAGGAACACATCTAGCATTCATGTCAAAAAGGATTTGCACTCACATCTAACCATGAGAGGAACCAATATAGCATTCATGTCAGAAAGGATCTGCACTTACATCTGACCATGAGAGGAACCAATCCAACATTCATGTCAGAAGGGATTTACACTTACATCTGACCATGAGAGGAACCAATCCAACATTCATGTTAGAAGGGCTCTACACTTACATCTGACCATGAGAGGAACCAATCCAGCATTCATGTTAGAAGGGATCTGTCATTACATCTGACCATGAGAGGAAGACATCCAAAATTCATGTCAAAAGGGATTTGCACTTACATCTGACCATGAGAGGAACACATCCAACATTCATGTTAGAAAGGCTCTACACTTACATCTGACCATGAGAGGAACACATCCAACATTCATGTCAGAAAGGCTCTGCACTTACATATGACCATGGGAGGAACCAATCCTACCACCATGTCAGAAGGGCACATGGACTCATCACTTTCCCTTGGAAGGGACCTCGATCTAGAGAACACCAAGATTCTCTGTGAAGTACTCAAACTTTAGTCTAGACATTTCTAGCATAGAATCAAATCAGGGCTGATTACCTCCAAGTATAACCTGCAAGCTTCTCTAGGACTGATTATATCCGAGGAAAACATACAGGACCATTTACATCTAAGCAACCTATGAGCTTCACGAAGATTTTATGCTCAGACAACTTGTCTTATCGAATATGCTAGAACTCCCTCTTTTGAGATATTTCGATATGGATCACACACTGGAGTTTCACTACTCCTCTCTCGGTTGTACTGAGGTACCTAAAGGGTACAGTGAAGAATGGTTGTCTAGGGTACCAGTTCAAGAAGAATGATGTCTAGGGAGCATGTCTCAGATATTTCGAGAACATCAATGAAAACAAATTTGACGATACATCATGGAATCAATTGAATCTGATGAAGCAAAACTCAATAGCTTCAGGTTTTATTGCATAGGTGTGGTCATGGCCTTACCTCCCATCATACCGAAACTCTTCAGGATCTCTACTACATAGTTCCCTTGTCCCACAGAGATTCCATCTGCATTCTGCCACACCTCCATGCCTAGAAAGTAGTGCATCATATATAAGTCCTTCATCTCAAACTCGGTAGCAAGTCTCCTTCTTGAATCTCTAATGAGTTCCTCTTTTCCTATCAGGAACAACTCATTGACATATAACAGGATAATCATTGGTCTTTCACCTTCAACATTGAAGTAAAGGTTTGAATCCACTTTACTCTGAGTAAATCCTAGAGGCATTAGTAGATTTTCCATCATGTCATACCATGTCGAACCTCATGATCTTTTGCAGTCACTCCCTCTGAAGTGGACCATCATTCTCCCTTTGCCTTTTTCACTCTATGTATCTTATACTGGAGTGACAAGCATCTTCCTATGCTACTATTATTCTATCTATCTATCTAGGGTCACTGGTTACCAAGATCCTCTGTATTGAAAACATTCTTCTTGTACCCATATGTGAGATTATCATCCTCTATAGGATTTCATCTTCAACCTTGTAGCAAAGGTTAAGATCTTCATCACTCTAGGTGGTCTTCAAGATCCTCATGTATGTATTATCCCATGGGTGTCTTCTGAGCTCATACACGGCCTTATTTAATTTGCACACATGATTATGCTTGTCATCTACCTCAACTTCCAATGGATGCAAATGTCTCTTCGTAGTCTATGCCTTCTTTTCATGAGAAGCCTTGTGCTACGAATCTTGCCTTGTATCCCATGATGTTTCCATCTACTGCATGCTGGATCATGTAGATCCATATAGAAGACATTACGGACTTCCCTTTAGGTCTTGATACTGCACCCTAGACATCATTCTTCTTGAACTGGTACTCGCCTTCCCTTTATTCTTGGCTACTTCTTCATAGCAAGAAGGCTCTGCATCAATGATGTCACTCAATAGTGTCACATAACTGCACTATGTCTGAGACCTCTTTCTTTCTTTGAAAGTATTGTCACATTATTCTTCATATTGTATTATTTCTTGAACTGTCATCACTTGTTCTTCGGAACAAGTCTCATCCATGTTTTCTTGTAGGGAATTTGTATGTGATCTTTCCTACAAGTCAAATCCATTTGTTGTATGGTTAGAAACATTTCATAAGGTATATTCATAATGAAAAATTATTTTTCATCAAGATATAATCAAGCAACTATTTTAGTCAATACAACATTCATCCATATCTTACAGAAACTTTCTATATGCCTTCCATCTCTACCAGGATAACAATGAGATTGTGCACTAATCCAATATGTTAGAAAAGAGGTTTCACTCTAGATAAGTAGCAATGGAGAGTTGTATAGCACCATGGGATACTTAATCATCACATGTATATTAGTAATATACTAACATTAATGCAAACATTCTACAATGCATAACACATAAACTGAATATAAACAAATGCATAACAAAATAATATCATGAAATGACAATTGAATACTTATCTTTATTTGTTTCATGGGTAGACTCCTTCTCGATCCTTCATCTTTATCATCTTCTTCATTCATGACAAAATGATTTCTTATCCAAATGATAATATGGATAAGAGGTTCTACAAGAGTTGAGTCCTCCGTATTCCTCATCACTTGAGGGATCTTCTTTGGATCGTGAGAGCTTGATCTTTAGTTGCTCTTGTCTTATATTTCTCTTATGATGAGCTGAGATTCCTCTTGTGTGCACTCTTTCTAGATTCTGCTGAAAGTAATCACTTCCTTCTGGCACACATTCCTCAAATGAATGAATCCCTTGATCCTGGGAGGCCATTCAAGGTGGTTATCACAATCTCTGTATTCTCTACTTCTTCATCCACTGCTTCAAGTTGTTCTTTGATTTGAGAGACCTTTGTAAAGTATGACTGTATGGTCTCTGCATTTTGGATCTTTACATTCTTCAACTGTTTTCTCAAATTCATCTTCGAATTTATGTTCTTCCCTTCTAATAACTTGGTTAAGGAATCAAACATCTCTTAAGATGTATTTAGGGAAGATACTTGTGGTATAAGGTGATCCTTGATTGAATCAGCAATTATATTCTTGGCCTTGATCAATTTCTTCTTGTGTAAGGCTTTAGACTCATCTCCCTCTATAAGTGGAACCTCTCCACTTATGTAGGTGTCCAATTCATTTTCTTCAAGAACCAGTGAAAACTTATACTTCCATGCTCGAACATTTTCAGCTTCACCAAGCTTGTCATCAAGCGAGTGTGATAGTTCATTTTGAAATGAGAACCTCAAATGTAAATAGCAAAATCTTAGATCTTACCGATTTGAGGTGTATGTCCTAGTTTCGAATTTGTCTAATCTAGGGTTTGTTATAGAAACCCTAATTTTCAAAACTTGGAATCTTTCAGATCTAATTGGATAGAAATATGGTCCTCTTCAATGCAAGCTGCCCAATGTACTCCTTTTTTTAAAATAGTGGATGGAAGCTCCCAGAACATGAAGCCCTAGTTTTTCAATTTCCTTTGCACAAACGCATGATATTGTTTCTGTGGTATCTCTGAAAGTACTACTCCTTGATTTGGAGGAATCATATCTCCTAGAATATAGAAAATCTGAGGATGAAATGTTTACATAGGGTACATCAGGATTTTATCTTCGACAACTAAAATTTTTTGGCCCCTGAGACTTCTTCAATCTCGAGATATAGTGAATGTACCAAACCTACCAGTTTTAGTATTTTAGAGTTTTTTAGGCTCGGGTTCAAACTAGGGTTTGACTTTTCTAAAATTTTACTCAACCAAAAAAATTGACCTTGGTCTCTAAACTTTGATTTTGATGAGGATAGCAATCCTATTCCAGGCTCACTCAAAAATTCCTCTTCTGTAAAAATCCCTAATTTTCCATAGCAAAAACTAAAAATGCCCAGAATCAAATTCTGTTTTGACAAAAAGATGTGCTCTTCAATGGAGAGTTTTCCTAGCCTCCTTTTGTTGATGGGTTGTAGAGAGAGACCCAAAAATTAAGAATACCTAGCTTCTACAGTTGTACAGTGTCTTCTTCTCAGGTTAGCTCTAATACCATGTTATATTTTATCAGTTAAGCAATATGATCTTAGGATCTTATCTAAGAGAATAACATGCACAAGAATAATCACAAGAGACAAGTGACACAAAGAATTTTCCTCGGGGAAACCATAAAGGAGAAAACCCCGTAACTTCCTCAAAGATAGAATGAGCACCAATAGAAAAAATAAAATATGAAAACATAAAGATGATCTCCAACAGTTGATCTCTCTCACTTGTGCCAGCACTTCCTCTCTCATTCATGTGCCTCAGTTAAGTGCATGAGTGTATATAATAAATAGATAGTCTCACTCTCTATTTGTACTAGGTTTCGACTTGACAATTACTTACCAGGGCCGACATCTCTAGGAAAGTGTATAATAATCCTAGTACCCCTCAACTGTGGGGAATTTTCCCCCCTGATCAACAAGGAGGGTTAACCATAACTCAATTGTGGGGACTATTGCCCCGAATTACAATGGAGGGTTAACCTAATTGACTTTGTATGAATTTATTATATTAATGAATCTCCTGATAGGAACATTGGGGACCAATGAAATACAATATATGAAATATACAAGTGAATACATTCCGAAGTTACAAATACATCAACACTAGCACCAAATGCCAACAAAATAGCAGCAAATGGAGGAGACAATGTTTCCCCACCGCAAGTGAAATGCTGGAAATTCTAAGGGCCCCATTATGCTAGAGATTGTAAAAACAAGACCAATGGAGTCATGCATAATCTACACCATGAGAAAATGGTAGAGGACATAGCTAGTACACCAAGGATTTATCTAGCTTTGGATGGCCAACAAGCAGACCATCAAACTACTATGGTTGAAATAGAAGGTAATATTTCAAAGACTTCTATTTCAATTTTTATTGACCCTGGTGCTTGCTGAAGCTATGTATTGCCTAAAATTGTTGAGACATGTAAACGAGACAAAGTTAAACATGATAAACAATGGTTGGTTCAATTATCCATGGGTACAAAACGAAGGGTTTCTGAAATAGTTAGGGATTGTGAGGTGAACTTGAATGGTTTCCCTGCAAGATTAGATTTGAGTATTTTACGCTTAGGATCATATGATGTACTTAATGACATGGACTAGTTTAAACATCACCATGTCATGCTCAATTGCCTACACAATTCAATCTTATGCATAGATAGCAAAGGGTATCAGACAAATATTCAAGGCATATAAAAGAAGGTTTCTGTTAGGAAAATATATGACTTACAAACAAAGAGGTGCATTAGGAAAGGCTACAAACTGTTTGCAGTAAACATCCACGATGTAGAAGCTAAGAGAGAGCATCATATTGAGGAATTTTTGATTCTCATATATTTTAAGGATGTATTTCCTGAGAAAATACCAGGTTTACCATGAAAACAAGACTTAGTTTCTCCATAGAATTGAAACCACGGTCAGTTCCAGCTTCAAAATCCCCATACCACATGAACGCATCAAAATTGGTGGAGCTCAAGTTGCAACTACAGGAGTTGATTGAGAAGGGTTATATCCGACCCAGTTTGTCTCCTTGGGGAGCACCTATACTTTTCGTAAAGAAGAAGAACGATATGATGCATATGTGCATCGATTACAACCATATTAACAAGATGACCATAAAGAACTGTTACCCACTCCCTAGGATCGATCACTTGTTCGATCAAGTCAGAGGAGCCAAGATATTGTCAAATATAGACCTACGGTCCAGATACCATCAGGTACAGATCCATGATGAAGATATACATAAAATGGCCTTTCGAACACGATGCGACCATGATGTGTTTATAGTGATGCCATTTGGGTTTGCCAATGCACCCTTGAATTTTATGTGCATGATGAAAAATATATTTAGTAAATACCTAGATAAATTTGTATTGGTCTTTATAGAAGACATCCTAGTTTACTCTAAGAGTAAACAGGAACATGACGAGCATCTCCGCATAGTACTACATGTATTACGGGAACACTAGCTTTACTCTAAGTTTAGTAAATGTGATTTTTACAAACTACATATACAGTATGAAGGTCACATCATCTCCAGGAAGGGGATAGCCATTGACCTGGAAAATATTAAAGCCATAGAATATTGGCCTACCCCTACCTGTGCCACTGACATTAGGTCATTTTTGGGATTAGTGGGTTACTACCGAAAGTTTATCAAGAAATTTTCAAGGATTAATTATCCCATGAATGACTTACAAAATAAGGCAAACAAGTTCTTATGGACAACCAAGTGCGAGGAAAGTTTTCAGAAGCTTAAACAACTTTTGACTGCTACACTGATACTACAAATTACAGATTTCGATGGGAATTTCATTGTTTGCATGGATGCGAGAGAGGAAGGGCTCAAAGGAGTCCTCATGTAGAATGATTGCAAAATCTGTTACAAGTTGAGGAAGTTAAAATAACATGAAAAAAACTATCCCACCCACGATCTTGAGTTAGAATCCATTATCCATGCCTTAAAGATGTGGAGGAACTACCTCATGGGCAATAAATTTCTTCTGAAGACATACAACATGAGTTTGAAGTACTTATTTGACCAGCTATATCTAAATTCCAAGTAGTCCAGATCGTTGTCCTTCCTTAGCGAGTACCATTTCTATTTAAAGCATATAAAGGGAAAGGGGAATACAATTGCCAATGCTTTAAGTCGATGAGCTCATATGATATATGAGGTGAGTTTAAGTCAAACCGATTCAGATTTACACAAGAGGATCAAAACAACCAACAAAGTTGACCGATTTTATTTTGAAATCCTCAAGAAGGTCCTAGAGGACAAGTTGTTTCAACAACAAAATAAATATAAGGTAGACAAGACCAGACTATTGTGGTCCAAAGAAAGACTTAATGTTCTAGAAGGATGGGACATCAAGTCCAACATCCTCATGGAATTTCATTAGAAACCCTACTTAGGGCATCCGGGATATCAAAAGATGATATATGCAGTAAAGAAATACTTTTTCTGGCCTAATTTAAAGGCCTACATAGGGTTTTTTTATCGCAAAATGTCAAGAATGTCAGCTAGTCAAAGCTGAGCACTAGTATCCTTCAGGATTGTTACAACCATTACCCATTCCAAAATGGAAGTGGGAGAACATTAGTATGGATTTTATTGTAGGTCTACCAAAGAGTAAGAATAAAAATGATTATATCTTTGCAGTGGTTTACAAGTTATTGAAAGCAACAAACTTCATCCCAGTAAAGTCAACCTACAAGGAAGTTCACATTGTCGACATATTCTTAAAGGAGATGTTCATATTGCATGGGATACCCAAGGCAATCATCTCGGATTGAGATACGAAGTTTAGTGGAAACTTTTGGAGATCGTTATTCTCCAGATTAGAGACATAGTTAAACTTTAGTACTTCTTACCACCCGCAGACGAACAGGCAGAAAGAACGGGAAACAAGATTCTGGAAGACATACTTAGGATGTATGTTATGAACAACCCCACCAAGTGGGAGGATTATCTGCACCTCACAGAATTTAAGTATAAAAACGAATACCAAACTTACACCAGGATGAGTCCCTTTGAGATACTCTATGGTCATAATAGTAGAACACCAGATATTTGGGATAGCTTGGTGGTTCAACTCATGTTAGGGCCAATTTACTAAAATACTTGGAACAATTGGTCACCAAAGTCCAACAAAACATTAAAGAAGTGCTAGACCTCCAAAATATTTACAGAGATAAGAAAATGAAACATAAAAATTATCAAATTGGTAAACATGTTTACTTGAAAGTAAAATAAAACAGAAGCTGATCATAGCTTGGGAAGGTGCGAAAATTTGGCTCCAAGACTTTGTGAACCCTTCGAGATACTGGCCAAGAGAGGGCCATTGGATTATGAATTAGCCTTACCTACTCATATATATGTTCATAATTTTTTCCACACATATTTATTGAATAAAAATGTGTATGATACTAAACATGTTATTGATTGGTCCTTGTTATAGGTGGAACCCGAAGGGGAGTTTATACCCGAACTACTTCATATTTTGAACAAGAGAGAAGTACGGCTTAGGAGGTGCACCATAGTATAGTTGAAAGCTCAATGGAAGCAATTTGAAGCTGATGAGGCTACTTGGGAGAATGAAGCCACCATGAGAGAGGATTACCCCTCCTTATTCCATGAATTCATTCATAGTCCTTAGAACACTAGGGACAGTATTGTTCTAAGTAGGGAGGGATGCAATATCTCAAATTTTTGACCTAACACTAATGCTCATACGTTCCATTTCATTTGGTGTTGATTTGATGTTTATATTTTGTATATTGGGCATAAGACCCCACTATAGATGAGTATGATGATTTGTTAGATATATTGGGCATAAGCCAATGCATATGTTTTATTTAGCATGTATGGGATTGTATGAGTTGGGAATGGACCTTGAAGCACATGGGTGATTTGATGTTTGTGTTGAGCATGAGCTATGGAGCACATGAGTGATTTGATGTTTGTGTTGAGTGAGAGATCTGGAGCACATGAGTGATTTGATTTTTGTGTTGAGCGCAAGCTCTGGAGAACATGAGTGTTTTGATGTTTGTGTTGAGCATGAGCTCTAGAGCACATGAGTGTTTTGATGTTTGTGTTGAGCGCCAGCTCTGGAATACATGAGTTATGAAATGTTTGTGTTGAGCATAAGCTTTGAAGCACATGAAATATAAGAATTGGAAGTTTTGGGGATAGTCCCTGGAGAATTCCAAATTGATATTGAGCATAAGATCTAGAACATCGGATCCTTTCCAAATGTATCGCTAGGTGTATTATATAAGTATTATCCCAGCATTAGTGTTGAGCGAGAATCTTTGGAATTGCACTAAGTGTAACTCCCAGTTTTTAGCATTGAGTGTGGATCTAAATAACACTAGGAGTTACTAAAAATTAATTATGTTGATACCTAAAGTAAATGTTAACAATGATATATGTATATATATAGTTTATATATGTTATGAATAAAAGAATAAGCATATGTATTAATTATAAAAAATAATAGTAACTATAAATAATAAATAAAGAACCTATGTATTATTATTTACTAAAATGATTAAGTAAATATTTAATACCAAAAGAGTCAAAATAGGAAGTAGTAAAATAGTTCCTAAGTTAAGTTAAATAAATATTAATTCCACACAAATCAAGTAAAAGAGTATTTCAAGAAAATTAATGAGTCTTAATCTAACTAAAAATTAACTGCCATTTTCCCTAAATATTGTCTATAAAGAACCAAGCCCAATGAAGGCTTGGGGATCCCATTCTATGTAGTTGATCATTATTTTCCTAATAATTTTGGAATAGCATTTCCAAAATAAAAGCGATTTGGTTCAAAACCTGAATTCCAGATAGGTGAAGCCTTACCTTTAGGAGCTCTAGACTACTTGCATGTTGGGACCATCACGAGGGGATCCATATTGAAACTAGGAATAGTTTTGGGTCATGGTTGGGAGGAACGTGGTAGTTCCAAAGTTATTCGGTTGACATATCTGAGGTCAGAAATGTCTAAGTTCTTATTAATTCTATTTGTTTAAGTGTGTAGGGTTCTAGCCATTTAATAAACTACAAATTGCAAGTATGAGGTTTTTACCTTATCTAAGTTCTTACAGATTTTATTAAGTATGTTTTATAATATTGATTGGAAATCTGTACATTGAATGTGTTAGAGCCTGTTTTTGTATTTTTCATTTTTAATGCATTTTTTATGTTTTGAAACTTGGTTTTGTTCATTTCTCCTAGAAAATTTTGTTTCTTAGGGTAGTTTGAATCTTGTTTCTTTAATTTTCATGTTTATATGATTTTTTTAGTTTTATTTTTCAATTTTAATTTTATATACCAAAATTCAGAGTTAGGGGGCTTATAGAATGTTTATATGAATTAAAAAGGTCTTAAAAATATCATAAATTTTTGATCTAGATCATTTTACCAAAGTTAAATCGTTGTTATATTTTTGAAAATCATTAAAGCAAAATTTCTTGTAGCGCAAGACTGAAAAAATTACACACATGCGCTACAAGAAAATTGTGCAGTTCGAAAATCATCATTTTTGGTTCAACTTTCTTAAAATTCTCACACATGAGAGGTCATTCAGACTTGGATGATGGATTTGATACGTGTTTCCTCTAGAATAATCATTGTGACAGGTGTGAATACTTTAGGCAAATCATCATGAGGGTGAGTTGCGATGGTCTGTTGCAGAGTGATGGAATATTGATGATTAAATAGGATGAGATAGATTTGCCTTGAATTTCGTATCCCCTAAAACACACGTAGACCAGATGAGTTCGTGGTGAAGTGTTAGTAGTGTGTAATTAAATATTGAAACAGGTCGAAAAATTAGGGCTTTTGAAGGGCGATCATTTGGATTTATCGTAGTGTTCAGAGAAGATTGAGGAATGAAATTAGACACATGACAGTCAATAAAACATGATTCTAGCACCTGGATTTATCACTTTGATAGGTAGGCTGCGAATTGATATCAAAGTCCATGTATTTGGGTTTTTACTAAGAAAAGGATTAATGATGGAATTGAATTAATATTATTAGTATGTAAACCTAATTAATACTTAATATCAAGTTCTCTGTCAATGGAATTAAGGCATTTAGTAGTTTAAGTGAGAGAGTTCAGTTTAGGGTTCTGGTTTCCCAATATAGCATTGTCTGTCAGATTGTCAAGACTTGAATAGATTGAGAGTTTGTTTTATTGAAAGAAGTAATTTGATAGGAATTCAAAATGAAAATAAGTGGTAAAAACAATAGAGTTGAAAAAACAAGATAAGTAATTTGATAGGCATTCAAAATGAAAGAACAATTCGACAGATGACTTAAAGGTAGTTTGTTCAACTATATAATGGTTTGTGAAAAAACAAGATAAATGTGAGTTTGGGAAAGGACCAAGGGTTCGATTTTTGTTGCAAGGGGAGTCTATCAAGCTGTGTTTTATGAGCTAAGTGTAAAAACTCATATGTGTTTTTGACGACTGAATTATGAAATATATGCAACTATAATGCCTATTTAGACTATTGAATGGTTTCATTTCTGGTTTGTGTTAATCACTCAGTTGATATACTCATTTCTTGTTTTACGGTTATTATGCATGAAATGCTTGTTGACTGTGGGTGGAATTTAGTATTGTGATTATTGTGTTTGGTTTATAGTTTATATGTTATGCATCTCAGTCCTTCAAATGTTCATGATTTAGTGTTTGCTTTAGTTTCATGAAGTTTTTTCCCTCTTGTCTACAAACTGTACAACCAAAACCCTAGAAAGACCTATTTTACTTAATTTTGTTTATTGATATTAAATTGGCTTGTTCTTTTGTAGTTTGAGAACAATTTCTAGAACTAACATCTTTGGTGCTATTGCCAGGGATGAAGTTGAAAGACTATTTTCCCTGGGTTACTGATCATTTCACTGGTTTTGAAGGGTGAACTTAAACCAACAAATTTTAAAAGAATATTTTTAACCAGTATTTCACAATCGCTACTAAAGGAGTTGGAACAAGAAGTAGACCTAGTTTACCTTTAGAACTGGGTGTTTCAGACCCAGAACAGATATTGAAAACAACTAGGAAAATCGAAGGGTCTCAGTCATCACCAGCCCTATGTAACCTTGATCAACTAGACATATCATGACCTTTTTATGTTTTGAAGGGAGAATCACAAGATTCATCCTGGTTAAAACCTACAATCCCTCTTAGTAATTTTCAAGTTTTTACTGATCCTCAATATTTCAAGAAAGAAAAGACTTTATCTCCTAGAAAAATCCCTTTATTTCACCTCAAATATGGTAAAAATCCTTTTCATCCTAGTTCTAGTCAAGTCTTTCCATCATCTAAACCAATCAAGTTAAAGATGGCAGCCCAAAATCAACCATTTGATATGATGGATTGAATGGTGGCAGCTAGGTATGAACCTCTAGTTTTTCCTCATCCCTTAAATGCTCTCCCTAGGGGAGATTACCAAAAATATTTACCTAGGTTTAATGGACAAGGTGAGACCACAGCTAAGGAGAATTGGGATGCATTTCTCAGCTATGCAGATAATCAAAATATCGAGGCAAAGGATGCGTGGATGAGAATGTTAGTACGGAGTCTTGATGGAGAGGTCAAAAAATGGTTCAGAGAGTTACCTGCAAATTCTATTACTATAATAGAAGAGCTTCAGGATATTTTCATGAGACAGTGTGGTGATACTAAGGATCACACATATTACATTACAGAGTTTGGAGCCCTTAGAAGAAAGAAGGATGAGACTATAACTGATTTCTCGAAGAGGTTCAATAAAATGTATTGCAGAATCCCTGCAGAGATTAAACCTTCAGAAACTTCTGCAAAAATCACTTATGCCAATGCTTTTGATCATGAGTTTTCCCTATTGTTAAGAGAAACAATACCTGTTACTTTACTTAACAGGAAAGATTCGACATTAGAAGTGGAGTCTAATATATTATATTCTAATAGATTGAAAGGAAAGTCAGCTCAACAGTTATATGACAGGAAGGGTAAGAAAGAGGTAGCTCCAGGGGTTTCAACATCCCATTCTACAGAGGGAAATATTGATGAGATGGAAAATCTAGTGAAAATCTTAATAGCCAAACTAAACAAATTGGAAATAGATAAAAATTCAAATAAACCTGTTCAAGAGGGAGACAAAAATCCTAATAATCCAAACCAATTCAGAAGACAGTTTGTACTTCGTTTCATTCCCAGAGAAAGAAGAAACAATGATATACAACAAGAAAGGAGGGAAGTTGAGAATCAAAAAGTGCCACCACCACTTCAGAATAATGTAGTTTATGAAGGAGAAATAGAAGAGGAAGAGTTCTTTGAGGATCCAAATCAGGATATGAATTATTTTGGAGAACAGTTGACTAACGGTTTTGTGACTGAGGAGGATTTTTTAAACTCAAAATATTATGATGCAGATGTGTTTGAAATAGAAAATGATTTAGATCTTGAAGTGACTGCTGTAACTGCTGATACATATCAGAATGATCCAAAGAAAACCTTAAATTTAAGATCAGGGCCAAAACAAGTGGTTCAAAATCCTAAGAAAAAGGTAGTTTTTCTTCCTAAACAACAGTCTAATCCAGTATTAGAGAAAAAATAGAATCAAGATAAATGAAAGAATATTATTGAAGTTGAAGAGATAAATAAAAGTGTACAGAATTTCAATCTTGAAAATGAGTTATGCAAAATCAAGATCCCTATGCTTTTCATTGAGTTCATGAAGAATCCTGCTTACAAAAATTCAATCTTGAAAATGATTGGTTCAGCAAATAGTCAACTTCCCTCGAACATAGTGAATTTACAAGAGGAAAGTCCTAAAATTTTTATTGGGTCAGCTTTGGCAAAAAAAACTGAAAATGAGGCAAGTGCATCTCCTCCTTTTTACATCACACTAACCATTCATGAGCAGATGATACATAATTTCCTTTTGGATTTAGGAGCATCTCATAACCTAATGCCAAAAGGTGTCATGGAGGCTTTAGATTTGAGCATAACAAAACCTTATCATGACTTGTATGCTTTTGATTCACGAGATGTAAAATGTTTAGGAGTGATAAAGGATATGGTGGTTAGTTTAGCTTAGCTACCAATGAAGAGTGTGATTATGGATGTAGTACTAGCAGACATTACACCTAAGTTTGGATTGATCCTCTCTAGATGTTGGGCCAAGAAGGTTGGTAGAACTCTGCAGATGGACTTAACATATACAACCATTCCTATTTTTGGAGGTGAAAACAGAAGGTTGTATAGAGAATTACAATTTGCTTATATTGTGACTGATGACAAGAATCCTACAAATCATCCCTTGTATGCTGTTGAAAAGGATTTGGGAACTTGTATGTTGCATTTTAGTGATGATAATGATGCTGCTGGTTTATTACAGGTTGAAAAAAAAAATCAATCAAATGCACAAGGAAACAAGAAGATGAAATTTGGCAAATGTATTTTGATGTATCATCATCCAAGGAAGGTGCTGGAGCAGGGGTTCTTCTAATATCTCTTGGTGGTGAAGCAGTAAGGTTAATGTATAAATTGGAATTTATTACCACCAATAATACTGCAGAATATGAAGCTTTTTTTTTAGGTTTGAAAGATGAAAAAGATTTAGGTATTCAACAGATTTCTGTGTATGGCGACTTCGAGTTGGTTGTTCAGCAAGTAAGGAACAACTATCAAGTAAAACAAGATTTGCTGAAAGTGTACCGTAATGAAGTATGGGATATGGTAGAAAATTACTTTGTGGCTTTTAATATCACTTATATTCCTAGGGATCATAACCATACTGTTGATTCTCTTGCCCTAGAAGCCACACATTTTAGGATTCCTAAAACAACACAGCTGAAGTATCCTATTGAGGTTAGGTACAGACCTTCTATGCATGATAATGTAAAGCAATGGAAATTTTTTGAAGATGATATTGAAATAAAAAGGTTTTTAGAGCCGACAAGTGAGTTTTCCAATTCCTTAATTGATCAAGAACAAGATGATGAAATTGAATATTTTGAAGGTGTTGCAGAAAATGAGATTGCAGGTCTCAAAATCATTGAGCTGAAAGGTAATTTCATTCCTAAAGGTTTGGTACCTTTGGAGAGGATTTTTTTGAAATATAATACTCCTTTAAAACCGGTTATGCAATCTTCAGAATAAAGTGTGATGGATTACAATATTGGTACTAAGGAACATCCCAAAATGGTTAAGATCTCAAAGACACTCACAACAGAACAAAGAAATAGGTACATAAAGTTATTGAAAGAGTATGTTGATGTTTTTGCTTGGTGATAGAAGGATTTGAAAACATATGATACCGGAATTATATAGCATAAAGTGCCTTTAAAACCAAATGTTAAAACTTTTAGATAGAAATTAAAGAGGATAAATCCAGCTTTGTTTCCTATTATAGAAAAGGAGGTGAAAAAGTTATTAGATGATAAGATTATTGTTCCCCTTTGGTATTCCTCATGGGTTGCCAATTTAGTACCTGTTAGAAAAGAGAATGGTGAAATCAGATTGTGTGTTGATTTTTGAAATCTGAATAGATCTTCATTAAAGGACAATTATCCTTTGCCAAAGATTGAACAATTGTAGAAGGTGGTTGGTGCACAAAGAATTTCAGTGGTAGATGGTTTTTCAGGGTATAATAAAATTTCCATGCACCTTGATGACAGAGAAAAGATAGCTTTTACTACACCTTGGGGTACTTTCATGTACGACAAAATGCCTTTTGGATTACTGAATGCTGGAGCTTCTTTTTAAAGGGCTATGGACATAACATTTATGGGAGAGAGGGATAAGTTTGTAGTAATCCATTTAGATGATATTGTGATGATATTATAGTTTTCTCACAATCTGATGAGGAGAACCTAAAACACTTGAAACAAACTTTCCTGAAATGAAGAAAATATGGTTTGTCTCTTAATCCTAAAAAGTCACATTTTGCTATACAAGAAGGTAAGTTGTTAGGCCATTTAGTCCCATCTTATGGCATAAGGATAGATCTAGAAAGGGTAAAAGCTATTCTTAAAATTAGTCTGCCAAGGAGTAAGAAGGATGTACAATCTTTTATTGGAAAGATAAATTTTCTGCATTGCTTCATACCAAATTTTGCTGAAATCATTAAACAGATTACAACTATGTTGAAGAAGGATCAGGAGGTCAAGTGGATTGCAGAAGCAAAAAAATCATTTGAAAAGATTAAGATGGCTCTTACGGAAGCATCAATATTAGTAAGTCCTGATTTTACAAAGGAATTTTTAACTTTTTCTTTTGCATCTAAGGATACATTGGCTGTTGTTTTATTACAGAAGAATAAGGATGGTTTTGAATAGCCAATTGCATTTTTCAGCAAGATTCTCAGAGACTTAGAGCTAAAATACAACACTTTAGAGAAGCAGGCTTACTCATTGGTAAAATCATTGAAGTTTTTGAGAATTTATGTTTTGCATTCCAAGGTTATTGCTTATGTTCCTAATGCTGCCATTAAGGATGTTTTGAATCAACCTAACAGTGAGGGAAAAAGAGGGAAGTGGATTGCAAAAATAATGGAATATGATGTGGACATTAGACCTAAAAATATAGTAAAGGGACAAGGTTTGGCTAAATTGTTAGTTGATTCAAATTTCCAAGCTTTAGGTCTACATCTCATGGCAGAAAAACCAACACAAGAAGAATTTCAAGCAGAGTAGGAGAAAGAAAAGATTATGGACCACTATGTAGAATCCACATGGTATGCAGATATTGTACATTTTTTTTTGTATTTACAATGTCCAGAACATCTAGACAAGAAAGCTACTAGGTCATTAAAGTTGAAAACTACTAAATATTGTTTGATAGAATAACAACTACTTTGGAAATATCTAGGAGGTATTTTACCTAGATGTTTGGATAAGCCAGAAATTGAAGAATTAATATCTGAATCACATGAATGTGCTTGTGGGGGACATAAGTATTGGAAGGAAATAGCTTATAAAATTCTAATAGCTGGATACTATTAGCCTTCCTTATTCTCAGATGTATATCAGCAGGTAAGAGCATGTATCCCTTGTCAGAAGCTTGTTGGTAAGCAAAAGTTGTTGTCATTACCATTAAAGTCAATTGCAGTAAATGCCCCATTTCAGCAGTGGGGTTTGGAATTCATAGGAGAGATAAATCCTTCCTCTTCAGGGAAACATAAATGGATTTTGACTGCTACAGATTTCTTTACCAAATGGGTAGAAGCCATTCCCATGAGAAATGCAACAGATAAGGTGATTATAGAGTTTATTCAGGAAAATATTCTTAGCGGGTTTGGATGTCCTAGGAAATTATTGACTAATAATGCTCAATCTTTTAAATCTAAAGCTATGGTGTCATTCTATGAAAAGAATGGGATTATTCTAAAACACTCAACACCTTATTATCCTCAGGGAAATGGGTTAGCTGAGTCATCTAATAAGAAAATTATTCAGAGTATCAGGAAGTTATTGAAGCAGAATAAACAATCATGGGATTCAATGTTAAAATGTGCATTGTGGGTAGATAGAATAACAGTTAAAAAGGCAATTGGAACTTCTCATTTCCAATTAGTATATGGTACTAATGTAGTATTTCCTATCCAACTGGGTATTCCAGTGATGAATTTTTTTCAAAATTGTCAGGAAGAACCTATTGATATGCAAAGAATAATTTATGCACTAATAGAGTTACAGCAGAAATGGGAAACAATGGAAGAAAAGGCCCAACTGTACAGGTCAAGGATCAAATAAAGGTTTGATAGAAAGATCAAAGAGAGCAATTTTTCAATGGGAGATATGGTATTGAGATGGGATGCTATAAAGGAGGAGAAATGAAAGCATGGAAAGTTTGATAATATATGGTTTGGTCCTTTCATATTATCAAAAGTTCTGGAGAATAATACTTTTGTGTTACAGACTCTAGAGGGCGAGGAATTGTCTAATCTAGTTACTGGACGTTTCCTCAAGCATTTTTACAGTTTTTGAGATGGATACTAGACTTTCATTGTATATATCAGTGTGAATAATAGAATAAAGACTCCATGACCCAATGGAAATTTTGCAGACTAGTAGGAAGTTGCAGTTACAACACAGAAGGCATTGATCTACAAGTTCTTGAAGCCTCACAAGGAGGACTTCATCCTGCAGCAGGAGCCGGATGTTAGAGCCTGTTTTTGTGTTTTTCATTTTTAATGCATTTGTTATGTTTTGAAACTTGGTTTTGTTCATTTCTCCTAGAAAATTTTGTTTCTTAGGATAGTCCGAATCTTTTTTCTTTAATTTTCATGTTAAGTGATTTTTTTAGTTTTATTTTTCAATTTTGATTTTATTTATCGAAATTCACAGTTAGGGGGATTATAGAATGTTTATATGAATTAAAAAGGTCCTAAAAATATCATAAATTTTTTATCTAGATCATTTTACCAAAGTTAAATAATTTCTAGTTGTTATATTTTTGAAAATGATTAAAGCAAACTTTCTTGTAGCGCAAGCCTGAAAAAATTACACACATGCACTAGAAGAAAATAGCGCAGTTCAAAAATCATCATTTTTGGTTCAAATTTTTTAAAATTCTCACACATGAGAGGTCATTCATGCTTGGTTGATGGATTTGATACGCGTTTCCTCTAGAATGATCATTGTGACAAGTGTGAATACTTCAAGCAAATCATCATGAGGGAGAGTTGCAGTGGTCTGTTGCAGAGTGATGGAATATTGATGATTAAACAGGATGAGACAGATTCACCTTGAATTTTGTATCCCCTTAAATGCATGTAGACCAGATGAGTTCATGGAAAAGTGTTAGTAGTGTGTAATTAAGTATTGAAACAGGTCAAAAAATTAGGGCTTTTGAAGGGTGATCATTTGGAGTTATCGTAGTGGTCAAAGAAGATTGAGGAATGAAATTAGACACCTGACAGTCAAGAAAACACGATTCTAGCACCTAGATTCATCACTTTGACAGGTAGGCTACAAATTGATATCAAAGTCCATGTATTTGGGTTTTTACTAAGAAAAGGATTAATGATGGAATTGAAGGAATATTATTAGTATGTAAACCAAATTCATACTTAATATCAAATTCTCTATCAATGGAATTAAGGCATTTAGCATTTTAAGCGAGAGAGTTCAGTTTAGGGTTTTGGTTTCCCAATATAGCATTGTGTGTCAGATTGTCAAGACTTGAATAGATTTAGAGTTTGTCTTACGAAAATAAGTAATTTGACAGTCATTCAAAATGAAAAGAAGTGGTAAAACCAATAGAGTTGAACCTTTAGACATGAGCTAGGTTCAAACTTTTCCAGATTGTGCAAAACTATTCTCAGAGGTAGGGTGGTTAGTTTTTTTTGAAAGAATTGAGGGATATCACTCAAAAGTATCTTATAAATTTGCTCAGTGTTTGGATAAGGATATGGTGACTTTTGATACTTTGAAGTTTAATTTGACCAGGGAATTGTTAGCAGAAGCTACAGGGATCTTATATGAGGGTGAATACTAGTTTAAAAATTTTCCTTTCACCTTTGATGCTCAAAAATACTTACTTCCAAATGTAGTAGCAGATTGGGGAAATGGAGTACCTATTTATAAATTTAAACCAGAATGGATAGAGCCTATCAAAATCCTACAAAATTATATCACTTGTGAAGGGAGATTTGATTTTGTTTTTAAATATCATTCTAGGTTCTTGCAACATCTCAACCATGAAGCCAAAATGAATCTCCCATTCTTCTTCTTGAAAAGTTTATAGAAGATGTCTAGCAGGGTGAAGGAACATTAGGATCACACCAAACAATCTGTGTTTCATCATGGGCTTATAAAACTAATTATAAGTACTGTACTTCAAAAAAGGGATAAAACATGGGAATATTTCCTATTTTGGTCTGGTTTTCAAACAGAGAAGGAAGAGCAGTCTCAGAAGAAACAGTTAAATAAAGGTTAGAATTTGGTCAAGAAGCTTAAAAAGAAATTCACAGTCAAGAATGAAGAAGGTAGTGAACCAAAAAAGTCTTTGAACAAAGAAGATGAAAACATTGAAATTGAACAACAAATCAATATTGAAGAAAACAAAGTTTCAAAGTCAGAAGTGAAGGAAATCGAGCCTGTAGAAGATGCTTTTCTTGTAGAATTGAATCAAGGTGTAAAGGAAGATATAAAAGAGGATAAATAGGTTCCTATTATAGTACTCTCTCAAGAAGAGGAAAGGTCATTATCTGATGAAGCTAGGGTTCATACCAAACAGGATATACATACACATTCTGAAGAAGAGACAAGGTCACGAGGAAGGAAAATGAAACTTGTCCAATTAGCTTCTATTAAACATCAAGGGAAGGTTTTAAAAATGTTAGGAGAAATTGGAACATCTTGGAGGCCCAAGAATAGGTCAAAGAACAAACTCAGATTAAATATGAAGAAGCTGTTAAGCCCTAAACTAGCTGAAAAGAAGATCACAGAAATTGAAGACTCTTCATCTCAGGAAGAGCTAGAAGACAATGAAGGTCAAAATAAAGAAGTTATGAAGGGTAAAAAGAAAATAGTTTTATAAAATATTCCAGTTTTCATTGAAACCAAGATCTCAGAAATATTCATGGAGGTTCGAAAGAAGATGATTCTAGAACACCATCAAAATGATTTAAAGAGCTCGTGTATAGAGAAAAGAGAGGTTGCTAAGAAATCAGCTCAGTGCAGTATTAAAGATGAAGAGTATTTAGAAATCCCTGTGACCTTGACAAAGCATATGGAAGAAGATGAATAAATTTTTAGGAAGTTGAAAATCCCTTGGATGCTTGAAGGAATGCAGCCAGTATTAGAAGGAAAATTCATTGATTCTAAAAATGAAAATTTGTAGAGGAGTACCAAGCAATACAAACATCAAATTGAGTACCTGCATGAAAACAATGAAGGATTAGTGACTGCAAATAAAATATTGAGAGAAGATTTGGAAGAAGTAAATAGTCACTATCAGGAATTGATCTCAGTTTCTAAAGAGGCTTTAAAAAGAAAGAGACAGATAGAGAGCTTCTTTACAGAACTAAAGAAAACTATTCAAGAGCTGACATAGCAGAATGAGGAGATGACAAAAGAGTTGAAGATTTGGAAGCAGATCACCAAAAAGCTAGAAGAAATACCCAGGCTTTAGAAGGAATTTCTCTTTTAGTAGAAGCAACAAAAGACTTGTAAAAGTACTTTAAGAAAAGTAGTTATTAGTTAGTTTTTAAAAGTTATTTCATTTTTATATAATGATGGTTTTATTTCATACATAGGGTTCTTGCACTCGTAAATGGGTGCTTCGTTTTTCATTTTTTATCTAGAGAAGATAGATTTGCAGTGGAGGAATGTTTTTTGGTTTATGGAAAAGGTTCCTTGGTACTATCTCATTGGTATGTGGATTTGGATCCATCTCATTGGTATGTGGAGTTTGATCCATGGAAGTCGAAGCTAGAAAAGATACATCTCTGGGTTATATTTCTTGGTTTTTCTCTCTTCTGCTGGAATATTAAATTTTTTAGAGTGGTGGTGAACTATAATAGAAAGTTAGTTCACATTGAAGAAGAGAAGCTACTAGGATTTGAATGAAAATCTCCACAGGTTTTGGTGGAAATGGATACGGTATCCAGAGTCCCTAAGGAATTAGAAGTTGTGTGGGAAGGTGGTTCTTTCGTGCAGAAATTGGACTACTAGAGAATTCCTTTCTGCTCTAACAGGAGTCGAGGAATGAGTAATTTGAAAGAAAATTGTTTTAAGAGCAGGCATAAGGAATATGCAGAAAATAGAGTTGAAGATGATGAGGGGGATATTGTTGATGGATTAAATTTACTACTTCCATTGGATCACAATTCAACATCTTATTTTGTTAGTATGTTTGCAAAAAATGTTCCAATTTTGTTGAAATTTTTTTGAGTTGATGAAATTTTGGGTTTTCTTCCAATTTTGGATGAGTTGTACTAGCCAAAAGTGGATGAGGGAAATATGATTTTTTTTATAGAAAATAGGATTGATCCAAAAGAGTTGGAAAAGTTTTAGAAGGATATGAATAAGGAATCTTCGTTTGAGCTCATGGAGCCTTGTGAAACCCTCCCTCTGAAAATAACTTTGTTCAGTCAAAATGATTCCCCCCCATTTATCAAGGGTTAATAGGGATAGGATGGATATATAAGTCTCATATTATCCTTTAAAGGATCCTTTATTCCCTGAAATCTCTAGGCATAAGGAAGGTATGAAACCCCTAGAGATATTTTCAGCTGATGAGGGGTATCTTGAAACTATGGTGATTTCTTCTATTAGAAGACCAAATGTGTCTATAAGACAATACAGAAAAAAGGGAAAATATAAAAAGTTTCATGAGGATGTTGTCGTTGGGGATGAAGGATGAGTATCATGTCAAAAACCTAGGGTTATTTCTTTGTTTGAAAAGGGTCTTCCTCGCGATTCAGATTTCTTCCTCGCGATTCAGATTTTTCATTGGTTGTTTCTATTAGGCCTATTAGAGAATTGGCGGTCTTTGAAGTAGTTTAGAAATTATTTTTGTTTCTTTTAATATAAGAGGGATTGGCAGTGACCCAAAAATATCTGCTTTGAAGAATTTTCTAGAGAAAGTGAAGCCTTGTGTGATTCTTTTACAAGAGACAATGACCTTTGCAGGATGAGCTTGCGAGTATTTCTTGAAGTCAAATATGTCTTGGAAAGTGTTAGCTTGGGATTCAAATGGTTTGTCGGGGGGTAATTTGATAACCTGGAATTTTGAGGTGGTGTATTTTAGGGTTTCTTATCACAGATGCAGGTATTCTTGTGGAAGGTTTTGTTCAAGGATACTCGAAGATTCTCATGATTTTAAATATATATGCTCCTTATAAAATGGAATTTTGGGAGGGAATTTTTTAGTCTAGCATTTTGGCAGACAAGTCTCTTATTGTCATAGGAGATTTCACTTTTATGATGCCAACTTTAGAATTTTGGGGGGATGGAAAGTCTGAAGATACTTTAACATATTTTTTTAGATCAAAGTTTGAAGAATGAAGTTGTTGGATTTTGTTCCAAATGTGATGATCCCAAATTGGTCAAATGGATTGTGTGGGGGTATTGGTTTTGCTAAACACTTAGCTATATTTTTTTTTGTTGTAGGAATTTTAGATCATCAGGTAGTTATCCTTTAGATAGATTTTGGCCAAATTTTTGTCAAGTATCCTTTTAAGTTTAATCTAGTTTGGTTGGAGGACTCTTCTTGTTGTGAGTTTGTCAAGGAAACATAGATTAAATTGTCAAAGTTTTCTTACTCATCTGTGATGTTTGGTATGATTACAAAATTTAGCAGACTTAAAAAGGAGGTCCGAAATTAGGAAAAGATAAAACAAGTTGAGAGTCAAAAGGATCTATTTGAGATAGAAGCATAAATTCAAAGTCTTTTTGGTGTAGTATATGATCTACTTTTTTCCATAAACATAAAGGATAGTTTGTTAGATTTGGAAGCAAAGCATGTGAAGTTTTTAAAACAAAAGAAAGAAACATTGAGGCATAGAAGTAGGGCGATTTGGTTATAAGCAGGGGATAGTAATTCCAAATTTTTTGACAGGTTCGCAAATAAATAATTCTTACATATTCTATATGGGTTATAAAAACATATAAATGGGATATCGGTCATGATCAGAAAGCCTTAAATAGTGCAGTAGTTGATAATTTAAAAATTTTATTCTCTCAGTGTCAGGGTTTTAATTTGGAGAATCCGTTAAATACTATTAAGAATTTACCTTGTTTCTTTAAGAGGGATGTAACAAATATAAAATTAGACAAATACCAAGTTCATACTTATTGCAAATACCAAGACATAATAATAAAAAAGAGGCAATGGTCGTAATCAAAATCGCACCTCCCAAGCCATGAGTGCGATATAGAGCCAGAATAAAAAATGACATTAGGAAATACTCGAGCTTTGAGGACAAAGCTCCCTTAAAGGGAGTGGAAATGTAACAAATATAAAATTAGATATTAATTAGATTAGTAATTATTATATGAAAGGGTGTAACCTTTCAATTATATATGCTCAAATCCTATAAAAGTGAGCATCCTTTGTAATTATCATTCATCATTTAATATATTATAACATTTATCATTCAAAATCATAGTTAGATTCGACTACTAACGGACCAACCGGATTCGGTTGCTCCAAGGGAGGATTTCCTGTCAATTGGAAAGTCAGTGGAAGAGACAAAAAATAATTTGAAGATGTTTGCAAAGGAAATAAGACATGGTCCTCATGTTTAGACAGTGGAGTTCTATTTTCATTTTTTTGATCTCTTTGGGCATGAGATTTCTGAAGCGGTTAAAGAAACTCCAAGATAGGTTAAGATCCATGAGGTTTTAAATTCAACTTATCCAACCCTATACATAAAAAGGATCGAACTAATACTTTTAATGATTTTCGACCAGTTTCTCTTTGTAATCTATTATACAAAATTATTACAAAACTCATTGCTAAGAGATTGAAGTTTTTCCCATGTAAATTTATATCAGAGCATCAAATTTTTTTTTTTTACAAGACAAGAAGATTACGGATGTTGTAAGGATAAAAAAAGAATGTTTACATTTTGTAAAAAGTAAAAACAAAAATGTTTTTTTTTTCTCAAATTAGATCTATATAAGGCTTATGAAAGATTGGATTGGTATTTTTTAAGGCTAATTCTTGTTTATATTGGGCTACCTTATGATATTGTTGTATGGATTATGGGTTGCATATTGCCAGCTAGATTTGTTGTACTCATAAATGGTGTTCTGTCATATTTTTTCAATGAAAGTGGAGGCAATCGAGAGGGATTCCCTCTTTCTCCTTATCTATTTATCTTACCTATTGAAGATCTCACTTTACTACTTGTGACATTTGATTTATAATAGTTTTTTTATTTATAAGTTAAAACTTGAATCCTTATACCAACACTTGAGATAACTTTGTGATGAACATTGAATAACATTGTTCATTGTTGTATGACATTATAATAACCATAATGAAATATTAACCAATGTTATATGTGATGCAACTACCATACCTCTATGGCCTCACCTAGTACTTTGAATAATTAAATGAATATTGAAGCAAATTTTAAAATACATAATAACTATTATATTAATATTTATGTATTGATCCTTTCAATTATTTGTTTAAAAGTAGTTATGGAAGGTTATATATATACACCCTTTTATGCATGTCACTTGAACATTGGTATAGTATGTCCAATAAACTTGTGGTAGTTTTTGATGTGATTGGAATGACATTGGTAAAATATGTTTTAATAATTTTCTAGGCTTAAATTTCAGTGTGATTGGAATTGGGGTTTCATAGATTAGTGTTTTTTAAGTAAATTTATTTGTTTTTGTAATGATCTAAAAGCTGCATTTAAAAAATTTTGGTAGGAAATTTTTTAACCATATACAATAAAGACTTCTATATTTACATTTGTATTCAACTTCACTTAACCTTAGCTTTGATATCAAGTACATAAACATAATGATAACTTTGAAAACTCAATATTGAAAAAGAAACCATAATACACCTATTTATATCTAGGACATGATCAACTTCCTTATTACCTATTACACTCAAACCACTAACCTCTTTAGATACCTTACAATGAAGTTGTTCAAGTAAAAGGATTCCTTACCATTCCATTTTTCATGATCCTTTTTGGTTTGAGGACTTAGGGTCAAAAAGTAAAAAATTCTTATGCAACGGTTTGGTTATTTTATTTGACATGCATCTCAGAAACCAAAGAAGCATGTATAGCTTTGTAATTACATGGGCGATGCATCCAGTCCTAGCATCCTAACAAAAGGAAAAGGGTCTGAACAAAGAATTTTTTCATCTTAGCACACAACACCTGAGAAAAACAGATTAAGAAATAATAATAAGTTATTCACAAGATTCCAGTTGCAGTTTTCATACCTATTAAAGTAAGAGAATACAATCCACTTTACTGAGTTTAACACTTAATATAAGTAGATATTATATATAAATAGGCTAACTTCATTCCTTGAGCATATCAACGAGCTAACTTTGAGATCTTTTAAAGTAGTTGAACGACAAGAATTCATATTATTGATATCCACAATGACGCACATTCAATTTCTTTTACATGTATTCTACTTTGATACATACAACATTTCTATTGTTGTTAAACAAATGTTTTGCAATCCAAAATACATATTTGTAATCATGTTAAACAAATATTTCACAATCCAAAATAATGGCTAGAAGAGTTAGAATGGGAAAATATTCCATTTCTTTTATTTAATAAAAAGTAAAAATATAAAATATATTTGAGTGACATAATGGCCATTGCTTAGCATTTTGCATGTCAATTTTATAATATTTATGGTCATTGTGACACTTGTTTTTATTTGAATGTAAGAATTCATTCTAGAGTGGATATAGTGATTAATAATAATTTAAATATGTTAAGATTAGTTTTTTTAAATTTTTATTAATGTATAAAATTGATAAAAATTATTGGATATAGTGATTAATAATAATTTAAATATGTTAAGATTAGTTTTTTTAAATTTTTATTAATGTATAAAATTGATAAAAATTATTGGATATAGTGATTAATAATACTTTTAAATTTGTTAAGGTTAGTTTTATTTAATTTTTATTAATGTATAAAATTGATAAAAATGATTGGAATTGCAAATATAAGTTGTTGAGATTATATAATCTGAATACAATAAAAAAGCTTGGATCCATTTACAATTTAAAGCATACAAAAATTGCAATGTAACTAAAATTTATATAATAAATTAAAAATGTTCATAAAAATTGCAATAAAAATAAAAACTCTATAATAAATAAAATTTTTCCATATAAATAATCTAATAAATAAAAAATATCCCTATAATTTTATAGCATTTAGAAAGCTACTTCTTTCTTACTTACATTAATACTAAAAGTTCAAAATCATAACTCATTTAAGTTTAATAACACTGAAAGCATATAAATAATCTAATAACTGAAAAATATTCTCACAAAATGCTTTAGTGAAGATATCAGCTACTTGTTGTGAAGATGAACAAAAGTGTAGGTGAATGGTGCCATCATGCACAAGCTCTCTGATGTAGTGCATATGGATCTCAATGTGTTTGGTTCTTTGCTTCTGAACTAGATCATTGTAGATTCGAATGGTACTCTGGTTATCACAGTAGATAGTAGTTGAGTATTCTGATTTAAAGCCACATTCTCCAAGTAACCCCTGCAACCATAAACATTGAGTTGCTGCATTTACAACTCCTCTGTACTATGCTTCTGTAGATGAGAGTGCAATGGCACTCTGTTTCTT
>LPNX010051188.1:14627-44879 GCA_001517045.1 Pseudotsuga menziesii
TAAGTCAGATCTGAAGCAGATTGACTGGATCTGACAAATCCTTGACTGAAGGAGGTGATCAAATCAGATCCAGAGTTGATCTTCAGCTATCTTCATGGGGAATTGCACCCTCTATCTCTACTCCACACGTGTGGACTCTCCTGGATTCTCTGTGGACTGATGTGTCGATGTATGGGTTGATGTGTCAGCTCAATCAAGCCCTCGGTTGACAAGTAGGCTCAGTTCAGCTTCAGATCTGCATTGATTAACTCTCCATCAGCTGATTTCATCCGATTCCATGAGGAATTGTGCCCCCCCTGGGTTGGATGTCCTGTTTTTTGTATATATCCTGGCTAAGGCTCCCTCTTCGAAGCTAGTTAGAGCTGGATTGAAGGGCTTGCTATTGTAATTGTGTAATGATCATCATTTGTTGAAATAAAGAGAAGCTTTGGAGGCTCAATTGTGGAGTACCTTTCATGTGTGGATCATCATTATCATGCTGCATTTGAGGTGAAACTGCTATTTTTTCAATTTTTTGCACTTAACTGTTGTCTGCCTGAATGGTTATTGGAATCATAGGGATAGATCATTGTAAGTAAGCTTACTTACTTCTATTTTGCTGCATATGTTTGAATGAGCTAATACCTATATGCTAAATAAGATTATTTGCATGTTGTATCATCTACTTCTCATATGTATCTTCAGATTTAATGGTTTTGTTTGCAAGATTTGTTGTGTAGCTTACAAGTTTGTCGTGATTGGAAGATCTATGGTTCAGGTTTGATTCCATTGGTTTCCAACAGAGATTGCTAAGATCGTGCCCCTCGGTGCTTCACTACCAAGTTTCCTTTGCAGATCTGCTTCAGCAACAAGCACTTCTCTTCCCCTTTTCCTCCTTTAAAAATCTTAAATTTTCTTCAAACTGGTTACTATTAAGGAGTCTTATTGCTCAGATCTGTCTCATTAAGAAAATTACACATAGATATAGTTATTAAGGTCCCTTCCTAAGTCTAGATCTTAGTTTTGTTTTGCATATAAAGTTACATTTTAAGAGATCTAGCTGAAATTACCATATTTTCGCAAGCATTTTAATGAAAATTTGTAACTTGCTTTAAAGGTAGTTTCCTTTGCTGTACGTTAAAATTTCATATTCTGCAATAAAAGTGCACATCTTATTGGCTGCCCAAAAGGTACTTTCAGAGTGTTTTTGGGAATATTTTAGTCTAATATGCTTGCTGGTTTTTAGCAGGTTTGACAGAAAAGAAAGGAAGCTGCTGCTTGAAAGTGGCCTCAGGAGCGTTCAAATCCCCCCAGGGGTCTCCCATTTGACTAAAACCTTTAATTTTCGCACTTTGTAAGCTCTTGATTTCACTCCATATAAGGATCAAGAGGAATTATATCAGTTCTCTGATATTGTAACCGCTTTTAATAAAAATGATTTTTGAATAGGCTCTTTCGAGCCCATTCCCCATCCCCCCTGGGGGGATTTGCGTCGGTTTCATTTTTTTTACTTTTTGTTCATTCCTTTTCAAACTAGCATAGCTCTAATCTGCAGGGTAGTATACTTTAATTCATTATCAATTTCATATCCAATATTTGATATTTCAAAGTAATCTTAATACTTACCCCACGACTTCCCGATTGACCCGAAAGGGGAAAGAGATTCGTGGTAGGACTAATTAGAAAACCAGAATTGTGTATCTATGTTTTTCCTTTCATCACTTGTTTCTTCAACTATTATAAAATTAACCCTTCCTTGATTCCCCGATTGAGATCCACTTGGATCGAAAGAGGTTCCTAGAGGGTTTTTCTTTTTAACAAGAACACCCTTTTTTTTTAAATTTACTAAAATTGACAAGACTCCAGTGTGTATGCTCTGCACTTGGCTGTGGTTCGTCCGATCAGTCAAGCTGTATCAAAAGAATTTGAGTGACTAGAATAATTAGGACTCACTCTCCCAAATTGACAAACCATCAAGTGAAAATCCAACACCTAGATCAAACCTTTACGGTGGAAAAATACCCAAAGGAAGCGGGAACTTCTAAAAAGTGACCTTGGGGCACCGATCTCTGTCACACCCTAATGGGTGCGTTATGAACAATAGCCCTAGAAACTCCATTCAGCCCACATATTCCTTGCGGGTAGCCGTGAAGGTTTAGTTTTGGACATACTCCAAGTACTCTCGGGTATATCTGGAGTCCACCCCTTCGCCTAATTTTAATCAACTCACACCTCAAATTTAACTTAAAACATACCAAGAGGCAATTGCAAAACATTCACTCCAAGCACATGCAACTACATTGATTTTATTTTTGACTCCATTCTAAGGCACTGGTTATTTTCTTGCTTTATATGTATATTATGTCTCAGCATTGTGCTTTCATGTGTTCATTTTTGTATCTTGTCATCTTTGATTGTCTATAGTTAAATTTCAAACTCCTAAGCAACTCATTCAGTTTAACATCACCATACTAAGTAATTATCCTTAGTAACTTAATAGGGTCTACCCCCCTTGGCTTCGTTAGGAGTTGATCCTAAACGGAGGAGTCAAGAACAAGGTGACAGCCTTGACTTGAGACTTGCCCCCAAGGACACACCAAGTGGCTTGAAGATTTCTGCCACATGACCCAGGTGTGTGAAAGGCAGCAACATCTTTTGGCGCTGTTTCCGAGGATAAATATTTGTATTCCCGAGTACGACTTAGCTTAACGTTTTTCTAAACAACTAAAAAGATAAAAACTTTTGATTGATCTAGTCTTTAAAAAGCATAAAAATTAAAACTCAATCCATCTGGCGACTCCACTGTCTAACATCCCTTCAAGAATTTCTACCCAAAGAAACCTCTGACAATTATTCAATCCTCTCCCTGATCCTGAAAGGTTTATTAGGGAAAGATTGAATAGGCAGAATTCTCGTAGAAACCTTGAAGATTTAGGAGACCAATCCCTCTCATTTATCCATCACATATTTGTAGAGAGTCATGTTCACCAATCTCAAGAAATGATGGAATTATTCAAACCCCTTGACTTTTCTCAGATAGCAGGTGCTCCCCATGCCATTCCAAAAGATGCTATCAAGAAGCTCCCCATATTTCAGGGCAATAATGCCATCACTGCCAATTCTCACCTTCGAAAGTTTGAAAAGCACCTGGTCAGTTATTGCAATGATGCTGCCCATGACCATGACGATGTCAAAATGACGTTCTTTTCTTTATCCTTGGAAGATGATGTTGAAGAATGGTACTTCGACCTAGATGATGATTCATATAAAACTCTTAGTGAATTCCTAGAGGGTTTTAAGAAGAAATGGGGGGAAAAGAAAGAACCAAGACATCTGCTTGCTGCCCTCCATAACATAAAGAAGATGGAGAATGAAACCATTGATGAATTTAATACTAAGTTCAGGCGTGTGGTTGTGGACCTCCCTAGAGAAATAAAGCCAAGGGATGCCTCCATCCTCATATCTTACATCGAAGCTTTCACTGGTGATTTGAGGTACCAGTTAAGGGACAAAGAGTTGGCTGATCTAAAAACTGCTCAGGAATTGGCCGAGAAAATAGGAAAGAATATGCAGTCTTCAGGAAAATCCAACATTCCAGGTTACACTAGGGGAAACACTTCATACAACGAAGAAAAGGGGAAATCCTTTGAATCAGAAGAAAAGGGAGCCTCTAAAGATCCCATGGAAAAGCTAACATACATGATAAAAGACTTGGTTACTAGTCAAAACCAACTTATGGCAGATAAGTCTACACGTTAGGAGTTAAGCCTAAATGGAGGAGTCAAGAACAAGGTGACATCCTTGACTCGAGACTTGCCCCCAAGGACACACCGAGTGGCTTGAAGATTTCTTCCACGTGACCCAAGTGTGTGAAAGGAGGCAACAATAACCACCTTGAATGGCCTCCCGGGATCATGGGATTCATTCATTTGAGGAATGTGTGCTAGAAGGAATAAATTATTTTCAGCAGAGTTTGGGAAGAGCACACATAAGAAGAAGAAGCTCGACTCATAATAAGAGAAGAGAAAATGGGAGCAATTGAAGATCAAGGTCTCACCATCTAAAGAAGATCCCTCAAGCGATGAGGAATACGAAGGACTCAACTTTTGAAGAAACTCTTATCCATCTTAGCATTTGGATAAGAAATGATGAATGAAGAAGATGATGAAGCTGAAGGCTCAAGAAGGAGTCTACCCATGAAACAAATAAAGATAAGTATTCAATTGTCATTTCATGATATTGTTTTGATTATGCATTTGTTTATATTCAGTTGATGTATTATGCATGATAGAATGTTTGCATTAATGACAGTATATTACTAATATGTATGTAATGGGTAAGTAGCTCATGGTGATATACAACTCTCCATTGCTACTTATCTATAATGAAACCTCTTTGCTGACATATTGGATTAGTGCACAATCTCAATGTTGTCTTGGTAGAGATGGAAGGAATCTAGAAAGTTTCCGTGAGATATGGATGAATGTTGTATTGGCTAAAATAATTGCATGATCATATATTTATGCATACAAATTTGCCATTATGAATATGCCTTATGAAATGTTTCTAACCATACAAATGCATTTGACTTGTAGGAAATATCGCGTACAATCACCTATAAGCAAAGAAGGATGAGACTTGTTCCGAAGAACAAGTGACGATAGTTCAATAAAGAATCCAAGACAAAGAATGATATGATGATAATTTCAAAGAAGAGATCTTAGACACAGTGCAGTTATGTAACACTGTTGAGTGACATCATTGATGAAGAACCTTCCAAGAAGTAGCTAAGAAGAAAGGGAACGAGTGTACCAGTACAAGAAGAATGATGTCTAGGATGCAGTATAGAGACTTGAAGAGAAGTTCTTAGTTCCATCATGCAGTAGATGGAAACATCATGGGATACAAGGCAAGATTCGTAGCACGAGGCATAGACTACGAAGAGACATTTACAACCACTAGAAATACACATGACAGGAAGAATCATGTGTGCAAATGAAAGAAGTCCTTGTACGAGCTCAAAAGACACCCATGGGATAACACATACATGAGGAGCTTGATGAAGACCTGAACCTTTGCTACAAGGTTGAAGATGAAAGTCTATAGAGGATGACAAGCTCACAGATGGGTGCAAAAAGAACTTTTGAAAAAGTTCAAGATAGAGGATCTTGGTATCCAATGATCCTAGATGGATACATAGAATATTAGTAGAGAGGAAGCTACTTGTCACTCCAGTACATAATGTTTCAGTGCATAGAGTACGGAAGAAAGAGGGAGAATGATGCTCCGATTCAGAGGGAGTGACTACAGAATATCCTGAGGTTCGACATGGTACGACAGGATGGAAATATTACTAATGACTCTAGGCTTTACTGAGAGTAAAGAGGATTCCAACTCTTGCTTTAAGGTTGAAGGTGGAAAATGAGTGATGCTCCTATTATATGTCGATGACTTGTTCCTGATAGAAAAGAGGAACTTATTGAAGTTGCAAGAACGAGACTTGCTACCGAGTTTGAGATGAAGGACTTGGGGATGATGTACTACGTTCTAGGCATGGAGGTGTGGACAAGGGAAGTATGCAGTAGAGATCTTGAAGAGGTTCATGATGATGGACTGTAAGGCCATGACCACACCTATGGCATAGAACCTAAAGCTATTGAGTGTTGCTTAATCAGATTCGGTCGATGCCACGATGTATCGTCAAATGATTTACTTGACAAATATGAGACCAGATATTTGCTTTGCTGTGAAAACATTGAGACATGTTCACTTGATGGTTGCAAATCATGCAGTGAGGTACCTAAAGGGTATAGTTGATTATGGGCTCAAGTATGAGGCGAATAAGAAGATTAACCTGGAGGGTTATGAGGATTCGTATTGGGTAAGCAGTGCCATTGATAAGAAGAGAACTTCGAGGTGCTACTTCAATATGGGATCAAGTGTGATCTCTTGGTTTGGCAGGATGGAGTCCTGCATAGCGCTGAGTACAACTAAGGAAAAATATGTTGCCACTTGCTATTTGGGAGGTAGTATGTTTCTTTTGAAAAATACTATTTGATTTGCTTGCTCTGACTTGCATTTTTGTATGATGCAAAGAGGAGCAGTGAAAGCTCCAGTATGTGATCCAGATCGAGATCTCTCGAAAGAGGGAGTTCTAGCATAGTCGGTGAGACAAGTTGTTTGATCATAAATCTTGGCGAATCTTGTAGGTTTCTTAGATGTAAACATACCTGTAGGTTGTCCTCGGATGTAATCGGTCCTGGCGAAGCTCGCAGGTTATCCTTGAACGTAATCAGCCATGATGTGATTCTATGCTAGAAATGGCCAAAGTGAAGTTTGAGTACTTCAGGGAGAAGCTTGGTGTTCTCCAGATCGAGGTTCCCTCTAAGGGGAAGTGATGAGTCCTTGAGTCATTCTGACATGGTGAGAGGATTAGGTTCCTTCCATGGTTAGATGTAAGGGCTGAGACATTCTTTCATGGTGAGAGGATTGGTTCCTTCCATGTCAGATGTGAGTGCTGAGCCATTCTGATGTGACTGTAGAATAGGTTCCTACATGATCAGATATAAGTGTTGAATGCCATTCTTGGAATGGAGGCACCTGGTCAGTTACCAAGAATACTCAGCTAGGTGCTGATTTTCCATTCTCTGGGGGAATGGAGGCACCTGGTCAGTTACCAGGAATCCTCAGTCTGGGACTGAGAGCCCTTCCGATGCGGTGTGTTCACACATGGTCGGATGTAAGTGCAGAGCCCTTCCGATGTAGTGTGTTCGCACATGGTCGGATGTAAGTGCAAAGCCCTTCCGATGTGGTGTTCACACATGGTTGGATGTAAGTGCAGAGCCCTTCTGATGCGGTGTGTTCGCACATGGTCAGATATAAGTGTTGAGCCATTCTGGCGCGATGTGTCTACACATGGTCAGATGTGAGTGCTGGGCCTTTCTGACAAGATGAGGTCAGATGTGAGTGTTGGGCTTGCCTTTCTGACTAGATGAGGTCAGATGTAAATGTTGGGCTGGCCATTCTGACTTAGGGTCATATATAAGCACTGAAGAAGACCTACATGGAGGCTAGGCCTACAACCATCATGAAAAAGGGTTGGCTCTGTAGAACTTCCTGTGACAAGAAGAATGAAGAGATAGCACCATTTGATTGAGATAGAAGAATCAGTAATGATGATGATGATTAAGTGATGATCCATATTTGATGATGATCTAGATCAAGTGATGATCCAGCAGTGACGATCTAGATCAAGTGATGATCCAGACTTGAGGATGATCCAACAGTGACGATCCAGATCAAGTGATGATCCATACTTGATGATGATCCAGCAGTGACGATCCATATCAAGTGATGATCCAGACTTGATGATGATCCAACAGTGACGATCCAGATCAAGTAATGATCCAGACTTGATGATCCAAATCCAGTGATGATCTAGACTTGATGAAGATGACTTGACGATGAAGATGACTTGAAGACGAAGATGACTTGATGATGATCCAGACGATACAGAGAAGAAGAATTTTCCTGATAAATTGTGTCGAGAGAATACCTTCCTAGTTAAGAGGGAGTGTTAATGTATTTGTAACTTCAGAATGTATCCACTTGTATATCTTATGTATTGTACCCCGATGTTTATTCTGGAAAGTATCTATAATGTAATTGAGTCATGTCCTGCCCCAATGTTCTGATCAGGAGATTCAATAATGTAAACAAGTCATGTAAAGTCATTGAGGTTAACCCTCCATTATAAGTCGGGGCAATAGTCCCCACAATTGTATCAAGGTTAGCCCTCCTTGTTGGTCGAAGAGCAAAGTCCCCACAGTTGTGGGACACTAGGGTTATTAGACTCTCCTAGAGATGTCGGCTCTAGTAAGTAATTGTTAAGTGGGGCCGACATGTTAAAGTGGACATTAAGTGAATGAAAGAATATAAATAGAGAGTGAGCCTCTCTATTTATTACACACACACTCACTCATTGGGCGCATGAGTGAGAGAGAAGTAGTTCTCTCAAGTGAGAGAGAGAGAGAAGTTGTGGAGATCATATTTATGTTTTCGGGTTTTACTACTGCCGTTGGCGCTCATTCTATCTCTGAGGAAGTTGCGGGGTTTTCTCCTTTATGGTTTCCCTGAGGAAAATTCTTTGTGTCTCTTGTCTCTTGTGTTTATTGTTGTGCATGTTATTCTCTCAGATAATATCCTAAGATAATGCTAGCTTGAATGATAAAATTCTAATAGAATTTACATATCTCTTTTGTAATTTGCAACATTATTCCTTTTGGTGCAACCATCACTAAACACTAATAGATTGGTAAAGTTGAAAGCGTTGATCTAGAAAGAATAACTCTTCCCAGTGCTTTAGTCATTGTGATCCTCACTATTGAAATTTGTTCTTACTTTTCCTAATAACATATTTCCAAACTTCCAAGGTTGGGGTGTTTGGTGAAATGGACATTCCGAGATATCTAAATTTAGTACATGATTAAGAGAATCAAAATTGGAGAATTTGGGTGATTGGGTGGAGAATTGTAGGTGAAGATTCTAACAATATATTTGAATTTTTTCATTATTCACTTCTCCAACTAAGGTAGTGAGAAAGCGATTGAGAACATGTTTGAATATCTCTAGTATTACTATTAGAACTCCTTCCATGAGAAGGGTGTCATCTACAACATAGGAATGATTCATAGCCCCAACTTCTCTAGCTATCCTTGTGCCCAAAATATTTCTAGTGATTCTTTCTACATCTAGTTTTCTACTCAGTTCCTCAACCATAATGATTTATAGGAGTGGTGAAAGAGGACATACCCTCTTGATTCCTCTATTGCCCTTGAAAAAGTTGGAGGGTCTCCCATTGATTGAAAGTGCTATCCATGGACCACTAATGCGTGCTTTCACCCATTGGAAAAAAATATTATCAAAACCAAACTCTATTAGAACAATAAAAAGGAAAGAGTTCCTCACCTAGTAAAAGACATTGACCATGCATATTTTGATGAGAATTCCATTGTCCTTGTTCTCCTTGCTAGAATTAATCACCTCCCGAACAATAAATTATATTTTCTATGATGTCTATTTTGTATAAATCCTCCCTAATTCTCAAAGATTATCTTGGGTAGAATCTTCCTTAACAAGTTGGCCATTATTTTGGTTAAGATCTTGTAAGATGAGTTACAAGGAGATATTGGGTGGATTTGAAAAAAGGAGGATGGATTCACTTATTTAGGGATAAGGGTGAGAAATGAAAGAATTTATCACACCCCTTATCTTGTGTTTCTTATCAACATGTAGAATTATTCTCTTTAAATCAAATTTCATTATGTGCTAGCAAGATTTATAAAATTGTATGGAAAATCCACAAGGACCCGGACCTTTGCCTAGAGCCAATCCCCAAATTGCATCTATTATTTCATTTTCTTTTATTTTTGTATTTAACAATTCATTCTCTCTAGCAATGAGAAGACTTGGAACATGTTCTTGCATATCATCCATTGTTTCTTGATTGGCCCGGTCTCCTTCAATGTATAGTTTTTCAAAATTATCCTTAGCTCAATCTTTAATGGCATTGAATTCTTGTAGACATGTTCCATCACCATGGTTAGTTTCCTTCACATTATTTTTGTGAACTTTTTCTTTTTCCCATCAATGGAAAAATGATGTATTTTTATCTCCTACATGTAACCACAGGGTTCTAGATTGAGATGTCACATGTATTCCTCATATACGATTGTTTTGTATAGTTTAAGACATAGAAATATTTCCTCACTCTAGTTTTGGTTTGTAATTCCTTGGTTTCCATCCTTATTTGTAAATTTCCTAGATCTACTCTATAATATTAAACTAAAGTATTTTCATGATCTATGAGATAAAAGGATATATTTGCACAAACTTTGAGGGTTTTGATTTGGCTACTTTAATTTTTTTTCCCATACAAATGTTTTGTATCCTTTAATAGGATTTTCCCAATCATCAAAGATAAGAGCCAAAGATTTTGGGTTCTAAATCCATAGAGGTCTAAAGAAAAAAGGAAGGCAACCATAATCTTGAGAATGTTGAATGACCCAGGATATAGTCTTGAGATAGAGATTGTACAAAGGATTATTTTGGAGATGATAGACTTACGTAGAAGAAGATCACTATGAAAGAGGAATCGATCTAGCTAGACAACAATCTAACTGGACGATTCAAACTTGTACCTTGGAAAGTTAATGAATTTCTTAATATTTTAGCAAACAATGAAACATTATACCATAAGACATTTTCCTATAAAAGATATTGAGAATGGGTTTGGGGCCTTGCAAAAGGAAAAACTAATGGCATTGATAGTTATCAAGAGAAGTTCTAAATATAAGAAGCTCTATACTTATTACTAAGATTCAAAAGCTATTTAATTTAGTCGTTAATGACACTTCTCTTAGCTTTGGAGAGAAACTCTCATTGTCCCTATTTTTAAAAGCGGTAACAAAAAACAACCCTTCAAATTTAAGGACTATTATGATAAGCTCTCTTATGGATACATTGCTTAGGTTAATATTAAAGAGAGATTAACTCATGGCTTGAAAGTTATGATAATGAAACTAAAGGACACCAACTAGTTTTGGAAGCTACCACTAGACTTTGGACCATTTGATTAAGCATAGAATTCTTGTTGGTAAATTTTACTCTATAAATTTGATAGATTAATCCACCTTTACTTAACTCTAATAAATAAAAATAAATTGTTTATTTGTAAATTCAAATTAATGTTGAAAAAAATTAATTAATAAAATTGTATTAGATATTTCTAATTTATATGGAGATGGCCATAAAACCATAAAACATCTAATCCCATACCATTTGTGTAGACCATTGAATAGATGGCCATAAAACCATAAAACTTCTAATCCCATACCATTTGTGTAGACCATTGAATATATCCATTGTAGCCTTGCCCATAATTATTGTTGTTGGTCAACAACTTTTACTATTGCGCACAAGAATCGAGATTACATTCATTTATAATTCATATATTTATAGTGGCTCAACAAGAGCATACATGTCACTTATAAGAATTGAACCTGGGTGGGGAGGATAATATTCATTCCTCCCAACCACCCAAGCTACAACCAATGGACTCATTACTCCATGGCTACTTCACATCAACATTGCTGTTCTAGTTTCATTTATTTCTTCTCTACTACTTAACTCTTCTGCCTGCTTTCTTTTGCAAAATCAATCATTTGCACTTTGTTTGGATTGATTTACAAGGTTTTATGTCATCTTGACTGGTTTTTTCTGTTAGAGCTTAGTAAGCAGTGAGTTACTTTTATTTTCACTAAAAGGTACTAGCTTTGCAGGGAGGAAGGGAAGCTAGGGGTTTGCAGGGAGGAACGGAATTTTCATTGTACAATGAAGAAGAACAATAATAGCAAAGCATTGGGAGATATAGGAAACATTGTTGATGCTGCAGAAACAAAGTATGCACATACATCCATTTTAGTTTCTTTCTATTAAAACAGTCATCAACTTAGTTTTCAGGAAAAAAAACCTTCTACATATGTTTAAATGTGTGTGAATCGATTGTCCTTCATGAACCAACGACCAAAAGTCTATTACGGTCGTCAATAGTCCAGTCAGAAGGTGAGCACTGAATTACTATTAGCAATCTGCAATATACCTACATATATTTTACAGTCTGATATTCTGTGTCTGATTTTGTCACCAGGCAATTCAGTGCTACTTTGGCCAAAAATCAACAATTGCCACAGGTTAGACCATTTTCATTCTTCCCACAATGAATTATTTCCATACACAAATTACGTATACCGTGACCTCCAATGGCATTTGTCATGTATCGTGTGTGTGAACAGGAAGGTGAAGCGGAGCATATGCAACGGGGGGACAAGCAGCGAAAAACAATGGCATCCGAAAGGGAGAAATCCAAGGTCAAGCCTGATGTCGAGAATTCCACTGAGTCAATGGAGGATTGCAAAGTACTGGACTCTGTAATAGGCCCTTCCCGAATCATCAGTCTGTCTCAGGCAGCGTTGTTGAAGATTGATGAGAAGGCACCTATGTGCATTCGGCAGTTGATGACAAGGTTAGTTACATCTGAAGGCTGTCTTGTCTTTTTATGATGCATATCATCGTACTCAGATAAGCTAGGTGCTCTCTAACCTAGTATTGGGAAGATTCTGTTATGCTAATCATGTTATGGTATCTCGATATAAATAAAAAAATAAAAAATATAAATTATATATTGACTTAAATCAAATAAAATCCATTTAAAATTCGTATCTATCAATTAACTAGAAGAATCCAAATGATAAAAAAAAGTACACCTCAAGAAATTGAATTTCAATAGATGCTTGATAAATCAAGGTTTAAAATGAATCTATGCTAATATACCTCCAATTCATGTTTTAGGATCATATGATTTTCTTCCCGTAAAAAAAAAAAAGACAATGACAGTGTGCTATGATCCCTGAGATTACTAGAAAAGGACTCCAGCAAGGCTCCAGATCTGAAGAATGAGAAAATTATTGGGTTTAACTCCTCTATCTCTGAAGCTTTAGGTTTATGTAATAACACAGCGGAATGGTATGACTCCCGAGGGGAATATTTCTTGGTATGAATCCAGAGGGTATTATTTCATGGCAGGAGGATATAGATGATAGCCCTGAAATGGAAACAGAGGACCTAGTTCCTAACATAGACGAGGACCCAATGCCTACTATTGACGAGGACCCGGAGCCTAACATTGACGAAGGTGATGAGGGAAATCCCTTGTTGGTTGCTGAATACATAGAGGATATGTCTAGATCATACCGCGAAACAGAGGTCAATATCTCTTCTTTTCAGTGTACAGCATAAGTTTATATATCAGTGTAGGTTTTTAATGGAATAGTCCGTTTGCCCTCCTATATCATGTTACACTGTTCATTGAGTTAATAGATCACAATCCAGATTATTTTTTTAATTGTTAGTTATCAACTTCTTAGATGAGTGTGGTTTTAAAGGCCTAAAATTGTACTCAATATTGGCTCTTGTTCACATTCGAAATATATCCAAAGTGCTCCAGAGTAAATAACAGTGTGAACTCATGGCAAGGCCTTAGCTGTGTTCCCCAGACTACATGTCTTATCAAACTGACATAAATCACAGTATGAGAGCTGTTGTGGTAGACTGGATCATTGAAGTCTTCCCTGGACCCTTTGCAAGTTTGCCTCATTCTATGACAAACTGATCTTTATTCTTCGGAACTAATGCCATTTTTTTCTATTTTTCCATTGCACGTACTAATGCTATTTTTCTCTATTTTTCCTGCAGGTGCACTCGAAATTTCACCTTATGCCTGAAACTCTGTTCGTGGCAGTCAATCTTAGATTCTTATGGATAGATATCTTTCATCTCAAAGAGGCTTAAGAAGCTGTTGGGATAACTTCCATGTTTGTGGCATCCAAATATGAGGAAATCAACGTTCCTTGTATTCAGGATTTTTTGGACATTTACACATTTCTAACCACATTTACACATAAAATGATGTCTTGCAAATGGTATGTAAAAATTATTAGATGCATTTCCTTGAATTCCAGAAAAAACCGTGTTTCACCTTACGCTGGCTAATCGATAATAACTCCCTCTTGATTGCAGGAGAGCTCGATGCTCAGGGCCTTGCAATTTAATATCATTGTCTCCACTCCTTATGTCTTCTTGAAGAGGTTTCTCAAGGCAGCTCAAGCTGATAAAATGTATGTAAGCATAACCTCGTTTATGTTTACAAGGCATTCATTACCTGCACCAAGCTTTGTTGATCAGTTAGCTTATTTTCGAATACAAGTCCACTCCTTATATCTTCTTGAATAGATCTCTCAAGGCAGCTCAAGCACAGAAAGATGTATGTAAGCATAACCTCGTTTATGTTTACAAGGCATTCATTACCTGCACCAAAGCTTTGCTGATCAGTTAGCTTATTTTAGAATACAAGCCCCTGGTTGATTTGATAGCATCCTCTCTTATACTAACATGGTCAGCAGCTTTGGTGTCACACAATGCTATCTTATTTCTCTTTCATATCTCTATATTAACATTTTGTTACACATCAATACTCATGTATAATATTGTTACATGTAAATAGATATTGTGATGTGACTCTTCTTCTAATTATGATACGACTCTTCTTCCATTGTGTAGCTGGAGACGTCGTCCTTCTTTCTAGTGGAATATGTTATGTTGAGATACCCTTCATCCATGTTAGCATCTGCTGCAGTATATATGGGCCAGCACACACTCAAAAGGTTTCCACCTTGGAACAGGACGATGAAGCGTTACACTGCCTATACTGAAGACCAACTTCAGTGTGGTCTTCAGTGAGTTGCAGCATTTCTTTTCCATGTTCTTTCGCTCTTTTGATTTTTTCAAAAGATTTTGAGGTTGAATTGACTATCTGACTTCATACTGTTGGGGTTTTGCTTGCTATGTAGAGAATGTGCCAAGTTGTTGTCAGGCTTTTCATTATAATTCGTGGAAAGGCAATCTTATAGCTGCTCACAAGAAGTACTCCATAGAGGAATTCAACAGTGTAGCACACTTGGCACCAGCCCTTTTCATTTGATAAAGATACTTATAATGGCAAGAACTTTTCCATATTGTATTTTTACTTTGCCATATTTTTTATTCATTTTACCATCTGTTTATGTCTGGCTTATTGATTAACTACACTACAGAGTTAACTGAGATCCAATTGTATATTGCAGCTCAGTCTGTAACGGTTGGTATATTGCAGCTCAGTCTGTGACGGTTGCTATATTGCAGCTCAGTCTGTAGCAGTTGGTTAGTTAGGCAAGAGAGAATTAGCAATAACAAACATAGGCTGCCTCCCTTCCCTTGCAACTTGGTTTTTTTAACTAGCTGGGTCTTTTTCACTCATGTTTAGAACTTCTGCTTTAATACATTTATTATTAAATTTAAGTACTGTATTCATTGCTGGCTGCTCATTTTATCAGTGGATCTGTGTAGATAGATATTTATACATAAATTTAAAGAGGGTAAGCATGAGTTGAAAAATATATTGCATATTGTGTTGTGTTGATAAATATATTAATGGTATGGATTTTTTCAATAAAATAATATTTTCTTAATTTGTATTTTTTTATAAACATGATAAGAAAAGAATCAAATTAGTTTCATAATAGTAAAAATTGAAATGTTATGTTTTATCTAAATTAGTGTTTGGTTATTTTGAAATATATTGATAATTTATTATGTTAAGAAAATATTATTTTATTTATTTGAAAAATGGTTAAGATTTGAGTTGTTTACTTTTTTTTACATTGTTGTAATGTTTAAAACTAAAAACCTGTGTAAACAAGAAAATAAATGGTGCATAATAGAATAACTAACTACTACAAACAATATTGTGTTGATCTATTTATTTTCAAATAAGGTGTTACAGAGCATTCAAAAACATTCCAAAATAAATCACACTATATAACAACAGATATATGATGCAATTATAAAGATTTGTTACTACTATAACAAATTGTATTAAAAAACTAAATTAATTTTCACATGGTGAACTTTGTGGAAAAAGCTTGTGAGTTATTCACATTAATACATGGTTAACAACCCAAGAGAAGAAATTATAAGATGCCTGTGTTTTACTACTAAGTTGTGGTATAGTATTAATACATGAGCAACATGAGTATTGTCCCATTAAAGGTGTTCCAAACCACCATTAAAGTTGTTTCAAACTACACTGACTTGTATTTTGAGTTTGTGTTAGTTTTGAGGTTGGCCATTGTTTGTGTACACAATCAAGGTGATTAGAGTGTGTGAAAATGGTTGAGTTGACCATTAGTTTGTATAAGGGTTTATTGCTAAGCAACTCCACTTTAATATCTAATGTGTCTTCTATGTGGCCTCTCTTGGTTATAAGTTAGTATTGACATATCAAATACTATTGAATATTGAATGAATGCAAGGAATACTTTTCAAAGTGCCATGGACATTGTTTATTGTGCTTTGACAAATCACAACAAAGTTTCATATCGTGGTGTTGTAATGGTATATTCCAAAAATATATTAGATCACCTAGAACACCTTTTTCAGTTACAAAGTTACTACTTTTACAAATTGTATTGAAAAACTAAACTAAATTTCACATAGTGAACTTTGTGGAAAAAGCTTGTGAGTTATTCACATTAATACATGGTTAAAATCGCAAGAGAAGAGATTATAAGATGTGTGTGTTTTACTACTAAGTTGTGGTATAGTATTAATACATGACCAAGATGAGTATTGTCCCATTAAAGGTGTTCCAAACCACCATTAAAGGTGTTTCAAACTACACTTACTTTTATTTTGAGTTTGTGTTAGTTTTGAGGTTGGCCATTGCTTATGTGTACACAATCAAAATGATTAGAGTGTGTCAAAATGGTTGAGTTGACCATTAGTTTGTTTAAGGGTTTATTGATAAGCAACTCCACTTTAAATATCTAACGTGTCTTCTATGTGGCCTCTCTTGACAAGTTGGCATTGGCATAACATAGACTATTGAATATTGAACGAATGCAAAGAATACTTTTCAAAGAGCCATGGACATTGTTTATTGTGCTTTGATAAATCACAACAAAGTTTCATATCATAGTGTTGTAATGGTATATTCCAAAACTATATTAGACTCACCTAGAACACCTTTCTCAAATCTTAGAAAGATGTATGGAGTATAACATTTAGTTAAATCCAAAGAAAAATATCTTCATAATTATAAAAGGCAAGTTGTTAACACATGTTATAACTAAGGAAGGTATCAAAATTGAGCATGGATACATTAGTCATTGTTTAAATTCCTTTTCCACATAATAATAAAGCAATGCAATCATTTTTTGGTAAATTAAATTTTGTAAATATGATTAAATAAGATGTTGAATTTAAATAAGATGTTAAACCCAAAAATGAATCTTTTTAAAAATTTAAGACTGCAATAGATAATGACCTAGCTTTATGTAGTCTTGATTTTTGTAGAGATTTCTTCATATATACATTCACATGTTATCTCTCTTGTGATGATGCTTACTCAAAAGGATTTATAGGTAAATGAATGCCCAATCTCTTTCATGAGAACAATTTTACAAGGGGCTAAAATGAATTACCCACCAATTGACAAATAGGTGTATGTTTTCTTTAGAGTCATCAAACATTTTAAACCCTACATTCTATAAATTCATACTAAAGTAATGGTTATTGATCCAATAGTTAGTAATCCATTAACAAGAATAAAAAGTACTTCACTTTTAATTCGATAAGAGATAAGTGAAAGAAGAGGAAATTAGATGAATACTATCCATTATAATGTTTTGGAATTTAAATCTACTAATATTATTTGTAGTCGGGACTTTGTATATTTACAAATAAATCACATGATTCATTATTAAAAGAAGAAAAGGGCTAGGAAAAAGGAAAAGGGAATTAAGATTAAAATATGCACAATATCAACTTGTTAAATGAGTTTTTTTCATAAAAAATATGATGGTGCTTTGTTATTCTTCCTATTAGACTCACGATTGTCATTAGACCAAAACCCACGTGTTAGTCTCTGCCACAATCGCCAGAGTTAGGGTCTCGGGAGGCAATTAGTCCATCTCATGAAAGTCACGGGGAGCATTGAACCCAATGTCCAACAATCTCCCCCCCAACACTAGTCGGGTGAGTTTCGAACCCTTGACCTATTGCTCTTATACCATTTGTTGAAATACTAAGAGGGGGGTGAATCCCTATTTGCCCAATATTAAAAAAATTAATCAGGAGCAAGTTTCTAATAACCAATCATAGCATATCATCAATGCACATGAAAATAACAAAATGCATAGTACACAATATTTTGACATGAACCCAAGTCTTGGGGGTAAAACCATAGAAGACTTTTTAAAGAATAAATTTGACCTAGCAACAATTGGGGTAACAAATTTAATACAACTTTTCCAACTACAACTGGAAGGGGCTACAACCCCTTAGGCTTTGTTAGTTGCAATTGACAAGCTGCTACAATAGCTTAACTCACAAGATTATGAGCCCTAGCACCACCCCACCACCCTGAAGAAGAAGAAGAAGATTGAACCTATGGACTTGTCAAAACCAATCATTGAACTTACTATCGATAACCTCTCCTCACACCTCAGTGCCTTATCATTGCCAAGTCATCACTATATAATCAAATTACTGACAAGTCATTTCACTGCCACACATTATTCATGTACATCATTGTACACCTCATCATACACAGTCACTACTCAAGTAGTTTTGATTTGCTTTCATTGATCATCAAATATGCATCATCATCATAGTGTATGCATCATCATCATCGTAGTGTATAAGTATGCATCATCATCATCATAGTGTATAAGTATCATACCTTACACAAGAAGTGCATGTTAAGATCTTTAGAATCCAAACTAGGGTTGTGTATGTCTACTATGAAACACCCCAAACAAGACCAACTAGACCAACCTTTGATTGTGTATATGCCAAGGAAAACCTTAACCTCTGTCAAATTCGAGACTATGTATGTGTGCTTTGGATGACCTCTGAACTTGGTACTGTTTATATGATGAGAAGAGTCAAATTCAAGACTGTGTATATATTGAGGAAGAGTCAAATTTGAGACTGTGTATATGCTGGTAAAACCCAAAAGATATCAGTTGTAAGGGCTTGGTTCTGTCATCAAAAGTTGGTTTTTGGTTTCTTCAAAAAGGTAGCAGTAAACATCAATCAACTCCACTGTCAAGCATGCAAGAAAACTCAAATTGTTTATACAAAATCATACTGTGTATGTTTTAACCCCGAAAAAATATCTCTATGGAAGAAATGGGTCTGAGCTGCCTCAGTCACTCTACGAATTGTTTCCTTCGTTGATAAGCATGTTATGGTAACCTTTTGTGTATAAGTACATTACCTTGACGTTGAGAGAGCATGGAGCTAGGGGCGACTTTCAAGGGGAGGTCAAATAAAATTTTATTAATTTTAATTTTTTGTTTTAACTCTCAACTACACTTGATTCAACTAATTGAGAGAGGTTGGAGGAACCAGGTCGTCGAGGGGTTTTGAGGGCTGCCGACCTTCTTTTCTAGCCTTCGGCTAATAGTATTGAGCGGCCTGGGGCTGTTAGCCCGGCCAGGGTTGTGGGCCTCCTTCAGGGGGCCATGGTCTCACCAAGGTTGGAAGTGCCCACTCAAGTCCATGGGCCATCTAGTTCGATAAGAAACCCTAGGGATGAAGATGGCCTGGGGAGTGACCTACCATCTTCTCGAAAAGGCAAACAAATAAACTCGGGAGGATGTCTCCTGCGAACGTCATCTATCCCCATGATCCAAATCAGATCTGAGGTAGTAAGGGAGAAAATCAGATTATGGAAGGAAAAAGCTCTCATCGGGAAGTTCATGGGGATCTGGCCAAGGGAAAAAGACCTGATAAAATGGATCAATGGGATTTGGAAGCCGAAGGGGCACTTTGACCTACAGCTAGGGTCAAAGGGGTTCTTTACGATCATCTTTTTCAACTAGGAAGACAGAGACAGGATCCTGGAAGGGGGTCCATAGTTTTTCTTCTCGGCGGGCCTCTTTCTATGACCGTGGAAGGAGCGCTTCAAGCCCGAAACGGAAGATATGACGGTTGCCCCAGTTTGGATTCGCCTTTTCTCCCTCCCGGGCGAGTACTGGGACCTAGAAACCCTTCGTGATATAGGAAATAGCCTGGGGGAATTCATAAAGGTTGCAGAACAAACGAGGCTCCAGGGTTACATAGCTTTTGCCAGGATTTGTGTTTACATGGATCTGTCGCGGGAACTGCCGGAAGCAATCATCCTAAACTGGGAAGACGAAGAATGGATTCAGCCCATTGACTACGAGTAGCTCCCCTTTAGATGCCGGCTCTGTCATGAATATGGCCATTTAGGGAGGAACTGCCCCAGAAACATCTCCAAGCCGACCTCATCGTCCCCCGCGTCCTCTTCTCCTACAGTTGAATATGGGTTCACGATGGTCAAGAACAAACGCCACGGAAAGGGCGGCGAGAAAAATCTGGCCCGCTCGGTCCCTCTGGCCCATGAGAAGCCCCAAGGGAACGCGTTCGAAGTCTTAGCGTCTATGGAGGAGGAAGAAGGGTCGCAGCAACGATCCCAGTCAGAAATCCATCATGAAAATCATCCCCCCCCTCAGATCCAAAGGATGCCCAGCAGATGGAAGGCATGGAGGAGGAAGAGGGTGAAGACATGGAGCTGGGTGAACTGGACCTGGATGCCATAGAAGAAGAATGCAGAAAAAAGGAGCAAGGTTACGTCTCCCGACGCCAACTTGAACTTCTCCAAGAAGCCATTATAAAATCAGGTGCGGTGGAATGTTTGGGAATCGACCCAGATGCCCAGAAGGGAAGCAAGAGAAAATCTCCTGAAGAGGAAATGCGTCGAGGTCGAAAAACCAACAAGCGACGAATAGCAGCAGTGGGAGTCAGGCTGATCGAATCAGGACAATATCCTACGATCTAGGCGGCCTTATCTAAAGCTAAAAAACTTTGTCAATGAAGCTCATCTCATGGAATATCAGAGGGTACTGCAACCCTAGGAAGTGGAAGACCTTAAATCGAAAGGTTAGACAGGAATCCCCAGACATTTTGTTTCTCCAGGAAACCAAATGTAGTTTTGAATACATGTTGAAAATCAAAGATAAAATATGGAAGGGAAGCCAGGTTATGGCTACCGATACAGCAGGACAATCTGGAGGCATTGTTATCCTATGGAACCCTCGACTGGTGGAACCCTCTAACTGGAGAGCTAACAAGTTTGCCCTAATGGCAGAATTTTGTTTCCCAGACTCGGGAGTGAGAGGTATGACAGGAAATATTTATGGGCCTAGCAGCTTCCAGGCTAAGCAGTCCTTTCTGGGTTTCCTCCAATGGATCCAAGGATCGCGGGTCAGGAGCCTTGGGTTCTTGGAGGAGATTTCAACCTCATCGCTAACCTAGAAGAAAAGAAGGGGGGACGACGTGCTTTGGATAATTTCCAAGAGGCATTCAGGGAGTGTCTGGCTCGTGGTCCACTGATTGACGTAGAAACGGGAAACGGGTGGTTCACGTGGAACAACAAGAGAGGAGGTGAGCACCTAGTGGCTTCACGACTAGATCATTTCTTGGTAGCTGAAAATATCATGCACAGTACGGGAGAATTTATGGTTGATGTTCTTCCGGCTAATGGCTCAGATCACTGGCCCATCAGTCTCCATTGGGATGGGACTGGGTCTCCCAGAGGGAAACCCTTCAAATTTGAAAGCTTCTGGATGGAGCACAAGGACTTCAAGGACCTGGTAGGTCAGTGGTGGCAGGAGTTTGTTCCCCCCCCAGGAACCATAATGTACCGCTTCCAGCAGAACTAAAAGCCCTGAAGTTAAAAATTCACAAGTGGAATCGGGAAGAATTCGGAAACATCTTCGAGAACAAGAAACACTTGCTGATGGAGCTGGACCTCATCAATCGACAAGGCATGGAAACTGGTTGGAGTGAGGAAATGAAGAAAACAGAAAGGGATCTCATGGAGCAGCTAGAAGCTCGGGAGAGGCAAGAAGGCCTTTACTGGAAGTAGAAGGATAGAGTGAAATGGCTACAGGAAGGTGAGAGAAACACAAAATTCTTTCACCACTCGGTGATCCAGAACAGGAATAGTACTAGGATTCAGAAGCTTAAAACCAGGAATGGGAATAGAGTGGACACCAGGAGGGAGATAGAAACGGAACTTACTCAGTACTTCTCGGAGATCCTCAGGGAAGAGGTGGGTAATAGAAGCAAGGAGATTGAAAAAATCACCAGTTTAATTCCCAGTCTGGTCTCTGCAGAAAACAACGAAATGTTGGTCAAGCCTATTGAGATGCAAGAAGTAGAGGAAGCTGTTAACCAAATGGCTCTGGGAAAAGCTCCCGGACCAGACGGGTTCACCTCTAATTTCTTCCATCTCTTCTAGGATCTGATTAAGGAGGAGGTCCTGGCTATAGTGGAAGAATCCAGACTAAAGAAAGGAGTTCTGAAAGCCTTTAATGCCACTTTTCTCACCGTCATCCTGAAAGAAGTAGGGGCGTCGTTCGCTGATAAATTTAGACCTATAGCCTTATGTAATGTCATATATAAGATCATATCCAAATTTATTGCTAACAGACTCAAGCCCCTCCTCCCGGTGCTTATAAGCTCGGAGCAATCGGGTTTTCTGGAGGGAAGACAAATTCTGGACGGAGTCGTTCTGGTTCACGAAGTGCTGCACTCGCTTAAGAGTTCCAGAATCCATGGGATGATGATCAAACTTGACATTGCTAAAGCCTATGACAAACTTAATTAGGAGTTCATGGAGAAGATGCTGGGGGCTTACGGATTCTCTCCAGGGTGGGTGGAATGGGTCATGTCGCTAGTCTCATCCCCATTCTATAATATCCTCCTCAATGGATCCCCAACTTCGTCCTTTCAGGCATCCAAGGGCATTCGCCAAGGGAACCCTCTATCCCCTTTCCTATTCATTCTCATGGCAGAGGGCCTAAGTCGACTCATTGTTGACCAACTCAGTCGTGGGGTGATCCGGGGAGTGAAAGTTCAGGAGGGGACTCCCCCTCAGACCCACCAACAATTCGTGGATGATACCATGCTCATGGGGCACCCTTCAGTCCAAGAAGCCAGAAGCTTCAAAAAATGCGTGGATCTATTTGAACAGGCCTCAGGCCTGGCAGTTAACCCCAATAAATCCCAAGTTTTCTTTGTTAATACCCCCCCGGCCACCCAGAGGAATATTTTGAGAATCCTAGGCTTCTCCAGAGGAAGTTTCCCTACCAAGTATCTGGGCATTCCTATGGGGCTTGTCGACCGAAAATAGCAGATTGGCAGGAATTCTTGGACAGACTAAAGCAGAGACTGTCCAGTTGGGTCCTTCGCACCCTTAATTTTTCGAGCAGAGTGATCTTGATCAAGTCTATTCTTCAGGCCATGCCGACTTACCTCTTTTCAATTTTAGTGGCCCCAAAGGCCATCCTCAAGCAAATCCGTAGCATCCAATGCAATTTCCTTTGGGGATCGAGTGGGGAGAAGGCCAAATTCTCTCTGGTAAGCTGGGAGGATGTGTGTAAACCCAAGGACCAGGGTGGTCTCGGTTTAAGGGACCCGAAAATAATGTCTGAGATTTTAGGGGCCAAGATTTGGTGGAGATGGGTCTCCCACTCAGCAGAGCCTTGGGCTAAATTATGGAATGTGAAATATGCAAGGGGTAGGCCTAGACATGCCCTAATTCGTTTCAACGAAACTCCCAATGGTTCCCCCATATGGTTAAAGGCTCTAGCTGGAAGATCCATAGTCCAGGAGCACAGTTTTTGGGAAATCAGGAATGGCAATCGTGCGAAGTTCTGGGATGACGCATGGAATCAGTTGCCCATCCTTGGCAGAAATCCTAGATGGATCCATCTCAATCAACAGGAGTAGAAGAGAGGGCAGATTCTGGTGAATCATTCATGGCTCCTGGACCCCCAAGACAATTTCCAAAGGTGGGACTTCTCCACAAAACCTGACCTTATGAGCGAAGAAGACTGGACAGCCTTCCAGGAAGAAATTCGTAAATGCTGTCTCAGACCTCAGGAGGGACCTGATATTTTACGGTGGGGTTACTCTCCAAAAGGTTCCTTCAGTGTCAAGGAGGCCTATAGCATTAGAATGACAAGGATCGAAGAGAAGGAAGACATCTGGAGGAAAATCTGGGAAGTCAACCTATGGCCTAAGGTGGCTTTGTTTGTTTGGTTGGTCGTCAGAAAAAGGATCCTCACCGGGGAGAACATGCGAAAACGGGGAATAGTTGGCCCATCCCAGTGCTGCTTGTGCCTCCGCGCGGAGGACACGATGGGACATATTCTGGATAGCTGCCCCTTCGCGGCAACTATTTGGGACAGGGTGGCGATGATGTTCAAAAGGAGCGACAGGATCTGAGGGCTCCCATCCCAAACTATTAGAGACTGGAACCAGCGTGCTTTCATCAATCCCATCCTCAGGTCCATATGGAATGCCCATCTGGACATGGCCATGTGGTGTATATGGAAATAGAGAAATGCAAGGATCTTTCGTGGTCTTCATAAAAGCCCGGAGGAGATCTGGAGTGTAGTGCAAGACAACGTGCTTTCCTCCATCAAATGCATGCAGTGGACAGAACAGGACAAGGTTATCCTGAGAGAGGAGCTCCATGTTGTAGAGAATTGGGGTCTGAACAATTCTATAATCGACTCTCTGAGTCTCCGCGGCTATCGGTGCTCCCCATCCAGCCCTTCCTCTTGGGAGGATCCCCCTCCAGGCGTTTTCAAACTCAATTTTGATGGTGCCTCTCGCAGAAACCCGGGTCAGGCTGGGTTTAGAGGTCTGGTTCGTGATCATGAAGGCCGGATTAGAATAGTGTTCATGGGTTCTATAGGGGAGGATACCAACAACTCCGCTGAATTAGAAGGCCTCCTTCGTGGTATGGATGGTCTGATCAGGGGGGGTCTTCTTCTTGCGATAGTCGAAGGCGATTCCAATATCCTAATTGCGGTGGCAAAGCGTCTCACGAGCGGCCAAACGACCGAAAAAATCTCTCCGAGCTGGCGTCTCGCCTACAGATTGGAGCACCTACGTGTCCTCCTCCAGGCTCATCCCGCTTTATCCTTTCACCACGTCAGGCGTGAAGCGAACAAGGTGGCTGACTGCTTGGAAAATGCCGGGGTGGATTGTGGAGTTGGCCTCCGATGTGACCGTCTTGAATTTTTCACCGAGGAAGGTTGGGCCCGGCAGTGCCAGCACTTGGCCATCATGGATTTAAATGGGTCCATCCGGGTGGAGGATCGTCCGGACGGAGGATCAGGTGGCACAAGGAGGCACGAGCACGTCCACCCGTAGCAGGCCTTATGCAGTTGAGAACGGGCGGCGAAAGGATCTGCTGGCGCCGGGTTAGGTCCTCCCTCATTATGTCATCTACCGGTAGGAGCCTTCTCACGCTCGGCTCTGTTAGATGGGATAATTGCTCGGGCAGGGATAATCAATTCAGGATGATCGCTCGCGGTAACATGATGGACATGACGCAGGCCCACAGCAGGGATGAGTACGGTCTCAGGGATGGCCAACCGTTAAAGCCAGGCTCCTAGGTGTTTGTCCTCGTCGAGGTTTTCGCCAGAATTAACCGGTCTATGTCTCTGCTTGCTGTTAGGTTTAGAGCGGTTGAGTTCGGCTTTGCAAAAAGGCCCCTCTGTTGTTCGGTGTGGTTGCTCTCACCCCTGGTGCTTCCTGCAATGGCTCCCAAGCGGCATTCTAGGAAGGACGAAGAGAAGGTAGTTGCTCCTGGTCTTAAGCGGCTCGCAGGGAATTCGTCCAAGCGATAGACTCGACAGGAGACACGCACACAGATCCTGGCCCAAGAAGAGGCGGACCGCTATAAGGAGCATGTTCCGCTGAGCATTCGCCTGGAGGTCGAAAGGGTGGTGGAAGATCTCTGGGCGGAAGCGAAAGCCATGCCTAGGGAGAACTTGCACGAAGAGGTTGTTGAATGGGTCTTAGACCTAGGCTCCACTGCTGGTCGGGCCTCTGCGTATGACCGAATGCTCCTGACGTATTGGGTTACCGTCCGTCTAGTCGGGCACTCGGCCTCGCTGCAGGGAGCCAATCCTTTCTGGAAGGGCCATTATGCGGAATGCCACACCATGCACCATAAGCTGGATGCTCTTGTTGCCCGTCTGGGATTTCCTTTTCATCCAGCTGATCGTCATGCGCTGGAGACAGCCAGGCCTTGGGAGAAGACTGGTCACTGCGTTTAGGAACGCCCCAGAGTCATCGAGGAGGTTCGACGCCCTACTGGTCCCATGTCACCATCGTCGCCGCTGGTCTCAGGTATGCATCCCCTGGTAGCTGGTAGTCCTCCTGCTGTTGTTCCTCCCTGGTCTGCCAACCCCTCTGTGGGACTGGGAGCCTCCTCTCAGTTTCATCCCCTCTGTTAGTGTTGGATTCGATAATCACTTCAGTCTCAGCTTCTTTGTATGTTTCTCTTTTGATGTTGTGTCTGAGTCTCTATAATCATAGTCGGATTAGTTCCAGGCAGTATAGTTCTCTCTGCGAGATGGATGGAGGAAATATTTTCAAAACGCCTTTTTTGTGGGTGGGGTTTCCTTGTAATAGGTTCAGAGTCTATCGCAGAAATGGAAAGAACAGGGGGAGCAATAAGATATGGGAATACTCTGTAATTTTTTGGTCAACAAGTTTTGTTCAAGTCCAGGTCGGGCTGCTTCTGGCCAAGACTAAGGTCCCCCGTTTTTGGACCGGCCATAGTCGTCTCTTTGCTTTGTAATATGGACCCTATACAATAATATAATGTTTTATTTACACACAAAAAAAACTCTCAACTACACTTAAGAGGCCAACCTCAACCTTTTCAAAGAGACACAAGGTTTTTGGTGTGGTAGCAAGGTTCCAAAGGTAAGTCATTTTCAGTTTATCATTTTTATTTCTTTTTTTTTATCAACCTTACCACTTGACAAAATTTTTAGGGTTTGTTGTTAAGTCATCAATGTCACCACATGTAAGGGTGTGCTCTACTAGCCATTAAGGGTGCATATTAATACCAAGGACCCCATCATCATGACCATCAAATTGCGTGGGTCCAAGGACTTCTCCTAGGGTGCCATTACTTCATTAAAACACAAATAACCACAGAATGGTTCATTTGGCCTATTTGAAGTTCTACAACTTCTTCAACCCACCAATGACACTTTCTAGGGTCTTAGGACATAAGTTGTGGGCCTGGGGACTGAAATACAACTTAGGGGGTACCTAAACACACCAATGGGTAGATAGGGATTTTTCCATTGTCCCAAGGACTCCAAGAGATTCAGAATTGGGCTTGGACAAGGTCAAAAGGTCTCATTTGATACTAACAACTACTAACTAACTACTAACCCTTAGGGGCTCCTCAATGGGCACCAAGACACAAATATTGGCATCAATGATAATTTAGTACACAATCTCCCCCTTTTCCATTGATGACAACTTCAAAGCTCCCTCTTATAATAGGCTCCCTTTGTTCTCAACTGTTTGTGAAAATGTGATTCATGCATGATTGGAAAGTACCTGGTGCATTTTTTAAACTGAACGACATAAACAGGAACTCATAATTCCCATAGTGGCACTGAAAAGTTGTCTTGTGAAAATCATGCTCACAAAATCTGATCTGATGATACCTAGATCAAAGATCAATCCTTGAAAAATATACTACCTCATGCAACTCATCGATCCTAGAAATTGGGTTGATTTCCCTTTTGTTCAGAGTTCTATAATCTATGAACATATACATTGTACCATCCTTCTTCTTAACCAACACAACTGAAGATGTGAAAGGAATGGAGCTAGTACTAATGTGCCCCATATCTAGAAGCTTTATAATTTGCTTCTCAATCTCGTCTTTGAATGCCTTGGGATGCCAGTAAGGGGTGGTGATCACAGGTTTAGACCCTTCCTCCAAATCTATGGTATGCCCAAATCCTCTGTCTCGACGTGGCCTACCCGATGGAATATCCCAGAAAAATTTGTCATCCTCCCCCAAAAAGGTCCCGTAGGTCTATGTGATATTGTTGGCCATCATGGGAGGTCTTCTAGGTGGTGATCAAATACTCTGTTGCATATGCCACATGGACTCATATGAAAAGTGCCTCCATTCTGTGGGATGATATAACTATCAGTGCTTCATTAGACATGCCCCAAAAAACTACTCTCATGCCATCATGAGTGTTGAACCCCATCTCTAAGGTTTGGTAGTCCATCATAATGGGTCCTAGGGTGTTGATCCATTGCACTCCCAAAACCACGTTGATCTCTACTAGATCCACAATCTAGATTTCATATGTCATGTTAAATTTCCCCATCATCAAGGTTAGTCAGGGATCCTTCTATATAAAGGGCATGATCCATCCACTTGTTACCTCTACACCAAACCCCTTAAAATCTTGGGACAATATGCCCCACCTGGATACTAAGTAAGAGTCATTGAAGTTGTGGGTAGCCCCACCATCAATCAATATTGTGACTCTCTACCCACCAATGACTCCTCTGACACTGAAAGTGTTGAACCTGGGAGTGGCTGATAAAGTAGTGGTGTTTCCTCTATGAGGTTATACTAGTGGTTGTGGTACCTGTGGCTATTGTAACTGTGATTGTTGTACCTATGACTTTTATACATGTGGTTGGTCCTCATCCAGTTCTTGCTCTGAATCCTCATTCTCATCACTATATAACACCACCTCTTTCTAGTGAGCCTTTCCCTTTCCCATGCATCAATGCCCCTGTTTCCATGGCTCTTTACAATTGAAGCACAATTTCTTTCTTCACGACTCATTTCAGGTTTCTTCATCCAACCTATTATTTTCGGATCCCCTTTTCTGAAAAGGCTTCTTGTCCTTTCCCTTTCGAGGAATGAAAGTTTTGGATGTGTACTTGTTCTTGGGTGAAAAATCCTCCATATCCCGAGTGTGTGTGATATAATCCTGTAGAGTAACATGATTGAAAGCCTTGACCCAACCACGTAATGGATCAAACAGTCCCTCTGTAAATAACATGACAATCCTGGCCTCTTAAATGTCATTCACCGTAATTGCTAACCTCTAGAACTCGGTGATGTAAGCGTCTAAAGTCCTTGTATACTTGAGCTTATTCAACTCCCTGAAATGTACTTTTGGGTCCTTCTTGTCAAATATGCTAATCAATCTCTGAGTGAAATCCAGGTAGGATGAGATTCTTACATGTCCCAAGGTGACGAATCCATGGTACCACCCTTTGTTTGCTTCTCCCTCCAAATGTAGAGTGGTGTACTTGATTTTTTTCATTTCCCTCATGGGGTTGAGATATAAATTTGTATCAATCTTATGGACCCAATCTCTTGTTGCGCACTTTCCTAACCCATCAAATGAAGGGATATTCAATTTTCGCATCTTCCACTACAAGTCAATGTTTTGTTGCATCCTTCCAAAGTATCTGGGTTTTTTAATGGTAGATAATGTTGCATAACTCCTAGAAAGATATGTAGGCATGAGAATCTATACTCAGCTAAACTATATGTGAAGTTGTCTCCTTGCAACGGTTGTCCCCGTTGTACCATTGGTTGATCTGTCAAGAACTAAGGTAAGGTTGGTCTAGTAGTATCCTTGTTGTTGACCCCTAAGTTGGTTTGTGGAGCACTATTGGTATTGTTTCCTTCTACATGATTCCCATTTCAACCATGGGAACACTTTTCCCATTGTTGATCCTCCCCTATGAATTCACTAATAGTTGTGTCATAAGGTCAACTAGTTGTTGTTGTCCTCTAGACAGGTCATTTAAAATGTTCAAGGTACTATCATTTCATGGTTTCTCCTTGTTTGGGTGTCTCCTACTACCTCTAAACATTCCGTGCTCGCTACCCCCAAGTGGATCATTTCTATCTCCCATTTATTCCTCACCCTCAGTCTCAAAATGTTCTTCCTCTTCCACTTCCAACAGTTCTTCTTCTTATAGTACCAACTATTCCTCTCCCTGAAACTCTACTAAGAACACGTGTGTGGGTTAACCTAGTCTTCTCCTCCTGTATGTGGGGTGTTTAGTACTTTTCATATTCATAAAATTTCATGAAATCACGGGTCGGAAGGACTTAAGGCTCTAATACCACTAAGATGATCCTTAACAGTCCAACACTACAAACTTAACCCAAATTACTTCCTTAGCAGTTCCCTACTTAATTTTTATAGGTACCTTTTAAACAAAATCTAATATTTATCCCTACTGTGTGTATCGTTGGATCATGATTTTGATCAAAACACTTCTTTAATATAATGCTGTAGATTACTATTGAGACAATTGTGACTTGATATTCTATCTACACTTGGCGTTCACTACTGTAGGTGGTTTTCATTTAGAAATCTATTTGTCATTTGAGTTTCATGGATTGTATGATATCATATGAATATTGGGAAATACACCTTAACCATCACTCTAGGAGTCATGTTGTAACGGTTTTCTCTAACCAAGTCTAACTGCCCCTTTCCAAGAAGTATGTTTATGATTATTGTTATAGCTTATTGACAGTGTTGTTGGTTTACAAATTTTGACAAACACTTTATTGCTTGATTGTAGTAGGTAGATGGGAGGAGGGTGATTCCATGAAGATGGGTAACACTTTTTGGCCAAATTTGGCGATGAAAACCTGATTTTTTACTCATGTGCTAGATAGAATCCCTCAAAACGCAT
>LPNX010051214.1:0-32487 GCA_001517045.1 Pseudotsuga menziesii
CTCAAAAAATCCAAGTAAGTTGAGGGATGCCTGATTTTTCAGGTTTCTATTGCATCTAACGCGCCAAAAAGGTCCATCATCTTCTTGCACTCACCCTAGAGTTAAATCTAGGAAATACACGTACAATAGATGCATTCATTCGTTGTAACCATTTCCCCCCCGTCGACGTTTGTCATATGACCAGTATTTTGCAACATCTATCAATGTAAGTTCCTCTATATTCTCAGGTCGCTTAGTATATGCATCGATCAAAGAATTATCGTTGTCGACATTATATGTATCAACTTGTACTTGTTTGAAAACCTTCATAGCAACATTTAGAACCACAAAACGACGGCTACATTCTGAAAGAGGAAGCTCTAGAAGCAAATGACATGTCTCCTGTGCACCAATGTCCCTATCAATAATGGATTCACACAACAAACTTTTATATGCACGTGTTGCGGGTTCATTTGGATTCTGGATAGAAGAGACCTGCCTTAACATATTGTGGAAAGTTTCAGATCCTTTTTCAGATTTAGTAGCATATTTCACTATGTAATTAATAACCACATGCTTGGAACTTTACAGGCTGCCAATCTATATTAGCCCTCCACATCATTAATGTTTCACGATTGTGTGTATTCACTCTGTCATCATTTCTTCTAGGTTCATACTTTTTTTCTCCTTGTTCATCAATATAAAGTTTTGAATGGTCACATAGATCCCATGGTGCGTGGTACCGACAGACAATTTTTCCTCCCTTCTTTCGAAGACAACTTTTCTCATTGCAAGTAATATGACGCTCGACACAGTTAAGAAGTTCTTCATAATCAATCATTGGATTTGATTGAAATATTTGTTTTGTGTCTTTTACAGAAGGATGATCCTCTACATTAACTCCAATTTGAATCTTATGTTGATGTCCCTCATGTGGATTTATTGCATGCACACATCTGTCTAAATACTTTTTTGCAGATATAACTTCTCTAGGATCGTCCCAATTCAAAGTGTCCATCTTGGGAGCATTTTTTAACCAAAGAAACCCATGGACATGAGGAGATCCACTATGTTGCCATTCATAACGACTCCAATAATCTATAGCCTGATGAAAATGTTTGAAAACCTCTTCTCGAAACATTGTATGTCTCAAGTGCATATAATGTGCTACAATGTGTGGATTATCAATTACATTTTGACGTCGGCATTTTCTCGCTTCACGTGGATCTGTAGGACTTGTGCCTGACATTAATTTATGCAAATCAGGCCACTGCATATCCGTTGCACTTAGTGTGAAGAATATTGTCGGACAACCTATTTGTTGAATCAATTCGAATAAGTCTTGACGACACTTGCTCCAATATGCACGTGTACCTCTTAATACCGTTCCAAATCTCATTAATCTTTCTCCCAATCTTGAACCTGGAATATTTTGTAAATGTTGTTGTAACTCTTCCATTGTTGTGGGTAGTTCACTAATATTTTTCTTGACAAAAACAGTTGAGGAAGCTTGAGCATGATGTCTCATTATGATATTTAGTAAAACATATATGAAGCGAGGGTGCCTTCCAAATTTGTTATCATGATATCTGAGAAGATGTTTTGCGTACTCATGTAGATGGACATTTCGCCTTCATGGTTGTAACCAATATACCTCTCCTTTAGGGAACAATGATGGGAATGCCATATCAAATAATCCAGCAATGTTATACTCGTTAATCGGAGATGAGCCAATGCCTAGCCAGTTAAGCACATTAGTGAATTCTTCATTTGCATTACTTTCATCCGTATTTGGATTATTTTCCCACGCTCTAATAATTTCTATCTCTCACGGTGCACTTGGAAGCCTTGATGCAAAAGAAGTTGTTTGTAAACCATCTAACATATCATCAACTCCTAGTATCCCTTCCAACATTGCAAATTCTGTGTCCTTGTCAATATCGGGAAGAGTAACAAAATTAAGCATATGTGAGATATATGTTGCATTTTCAGGTAACTCTTCTACTGCGTTAGAATCCACTTGAACATCTCGATAATAGGGATCATTATGAATTTTATATAATAATGCATCCATAACTCTCTTTTTTCTAACAGAGAAATCATAACTGGATCCTTGGCGTCCTTTTTTTCGCACAACAACCATTAAGTCCAAGTTGTTAATATGGCATGGCAACGTTTTGATGACATCTTTAATCCCCTGTGGAAAACTAATGGTGTGTCCTCGATATTTGTATTGTCCACCTATTGAATGCATCACCTGCAATATTGGACTTGCACGTGCTATCAACATCTCTTCAACTTGTGTGAGATCTTCAAGGACATGAGGTTGAGTTCCTGGATCCATGTGGTTCATAGCTGAGAATCTATGATTAGATCCCTCTCGTAGACATCACATGCACATTGGACCTTTACTTGTATTACGTACTTGTATTCCAGCATATGACTCCAGGCAGACATGACACATTTGAAATTTTGTTAATCGATCAATTTGTTCACGAAATTTGCTATGTCTAGTATACATTTGTTCAGATGGTACCGATATATTATCATCCATTTCAACACCTCTCTCTCTGATTGTTACACGTTGAGCATCCCCATTTAGATTTCTGTGTTCTTCCAATTGCTTCAACTTTCTCTCTCGATATGCTTTTTGACGATCAACATTTCATTTTCTTTGTTCTTCTCGTTCATGTGCTGTCAATTCATCCAACTTTCTTTTTCGATATTCCTTTTGTCGATCTGCATTTGGGATCATATTAGTAATTGGAACTGCTTGAAATTGGACCATGTCATCAACACATTTCTCACTGACCATTACACGTTGAGCATTTTCCACAGTTGGTTCCATTCGTATATGAAATTTGTTTTTGTCGTTCGACATTTTGATTTTTTTTGTTCTGCAAATTGATTTCTTGCTTCTTCCAATTGGTTCGAATTTCTCTCACAATATGCTCTTTGACGATCAGCGTTCTGTTTTCTTTGTTCTTCTCATTCTTATACCTTCAATTCATCCAACTTTTTGTTTCGATATTCTATTTGTCGATTTGAATTTGGGATCATATTAGTAATTCGACCTGCTTGAAATTGGACCATGTCATCAATGTGTTGCTCGCTGACCATTAGACGTTGAGCATCTTCCATAGTAGGTTCCACCGGTATATTGGTTGAATTTTGTCTTTCTCGTTCAACATTTTGATTTTTTTGTTGTTCTTTAAATTGTTTTCTTGCTTCTTCCAATTGCTTCAACCTTCTCTCTCGGTATTCTCTTTGTCGATCAACATTTCGTTTTCTTTGTTCTTCTGGTTCTTGTACTGTTAATGGAATTGTATATATAAGGTGTTGAGATTGCATAGTAAAGATGGAATAGGGGTTTTAAGGGCATTAAATTCATTTATACAATAAAAAGTAGATTGTGAGTAATTAAAAGTTATGATCTAGACAAAGATTAGATCCTCTAATTTTGTTAATAATAATAAGAAGAAGTCATTAAAATCATCAAATCTTTAAATAACTCCTTTCAAAATTATTTAAGTAGAGTAAGTCATTAATATATAGCCCATATGCCATGAGTATAGGCACAACTAACTAATTTATCATGGTTTTTAATAGTTCACTGAACACTCATTGCAAGTGTGAGTCATTAATCTATGACCCACAGTGTACCTATATCCTATGATTATATACTGAAGTGACCAATTTCTCATGGTTTTGAATAGTCTACTTAGCTCTCATTGTATCTCACATGCAATAAGTGCTAAGTGGACTCTTCAAAACCATGTGAAATTGGTCAGCTGCTCCTATACTCATAGGATATGAGTCATAGATTAATAATTCACACTACACAAATAATCCAAAAATGATATATCATATGTTGGAATGCAAAAGCCCCTCAATACTTATATGAATAGCATTTAAACCAATTTCTTATATAATGCATAAAGAAAGACACATAATTAAACATTTTATTTTGTAATTTTTTTTAGTTTTTTAATCATAATATTTTTTTTCCTAAAAACTTCTATATAAATCTATTCATATCTACCAAGATCATGCAAAGTTAAGAACATTGCACTCGTGAACATGCCACTAAGATTCTTGTTTTCAACTAGGGTGATGAACTTCCACATGTTTATCGCTAGATGGCGTCTTAGATGACAACACGTGTTACTTAAAAGATCAGTTTGTATTGTCGACAACGAAAAATATTTTACATGAGTAGGTTATTAAATGTTGCGGCGGCAACACTGTGAGCCATTAAATCTCAAACAGGTTGAGATCCAATGACCCACAATACTGTCGTTGCAGCATTTAATAACCTGTTGCATGTTAAATATTATTCACCATTATAATCATTTTTCTTAAAAAGATACTAAAGATTAATGGAAGTGTATATATAAGGTGTTGAGATTGCATAGTAAAGATGGAATAAGGGTTTTAAGGGCATTAAATTCATTTATACAATAAAAAGTAGATTATGAGTAATTAAAAGTTATGATCTAGACAAAGATTAGATCCTCTAATTTTGTTAATAATAAGAAGAAGAAGTCATTAAAATCATCAAATCTTTAAATAACTCCTTTTAGAATTATTTAAGTAGAGTAAGTCATTAATATATAGCCCATATGCCATGAGTATAGGCACAACTAACTAATTTATCATGGTTTTTAATAGTTCACTGAACACTCATTGCAAGTGTGAGCCATTAATCTATGACCCATAGTGTACCTATATCCCATGAGTATATACTGAAGTGACCAATTTCTCATGGTTTTGAATAGTCTACTTAGCTCTCATTGTATCTCACATGCAATAAGTGCTAAGTGGACTCTTCAAAACCATGCGAAATTGGTCAGCTGCTCCTATACTCATAGGATATGAGTCATAGATTAATAATTCACACTGCACAAATAATCCAAAAATGATATATCATATGTTGGAATGCAAAAGCCCCTCAATAGTTATATGAATAGCATTTAAACCCATTTCTTATATAATGCATAAAGAAAGACACACAATTAAACATTTTATTTTGAATTTTTTTTTAGTTTTTTAATCATAATATTTGTTTTCCTAAAAACTTTTATATAAATCTATTCATATCTACCAAGATCACGCAAAGTTAAGAACATTGAGACTCGTGAACATGCCACTAAGATTCTTGTTTTCAACTAGGGTGATAAACTTCCACATGTTTATCGCTAGATGGCATCTTAGATGACAACACGTGTTACTTAAAAGATCAGTTTGTATTGTCGACGACGAAAAATATTTTACATGCAGTAGGTTATTAAATGTTGCGGCGGCAACACTGTGAGCCATTAAATCTCAAACAGGTTGGAGATCCAATGACCCACAATACCGTCGTCGCAGCATTTAATAACCTGTTGCATGTTAAATATTATTCACCATTATAAACGACAGAGATTGATAAACTCAAAAATTATCTTCTCTATTGAGATAGAAGATATGTGGGGCATATATCCATAAATTAAATGACCTTGACTTTGGATTAAGCTGAAATTTCCATGCGGAATTTTTTATCCTTAAACTTTTAAAATTCAATCTCTTTAGGTATAAAAACATGAATTTTTTTATACTTTAAACTCTTAAATTTTATTTATTTTTAATCAAATCATGCTTTACCAAATTACTATCCCTAATAAATTTGTCCGTAAACTAGTGTCGTTCCCTTAATAAGGAGTTTTGAATTAAAAACCTAATCATATGGAATCGGTCAAATGGATAATATATGTAAACTAGCGTTGTTCCTTCGATTAAAATATTTGAATTAAAAACCTACTTACATGGAATTGGTCAAGTACATGATAAGGTTCGTGACAATTAAGGGAGATAATTCTTTAAATTAATATATTTCATTAAATAATAGCCATCATTATATTTGAAAAGAAGTAGATTATTTGTTAGATATTTTAGATTTTATCTTGATTTTTTTTATTAAGAGTCGATCAATTTATTTTTATACAGTGCTTTAAGTTTTGAATGTATGAATAAATTTAGCATTTTTAAATATTTTAAACACATCAAAATTATATAAGTTTAATCATTATCATATTTTTTAATTAATATAAAAAATTTATGGTATTATATAAAAGACAAGTAGAAAAAAAAACTAAAAAAGTTGAAAACTTCTGAACTTAAAACTAATGCTATTTGAAAATATATCGTCTTTATTTTTTTCTTTTTAATTTATATTATCTTCTGGTAATAAATATATAAATAAAGATTATTAATCCTTTACTAATTTGTGTTCCGACATTAATTTAATCCATAACTGAATGTATATTTCTTTATAAGATTAAAAATTATTAATATGTAATAAATATTATTTTGAATTCCTATAACCTCATACATATTGAACAAATATTGCTGAGGTGATTATTGAATGTATATTTCTCCTATGCGATTATTGGTTCTGAAACTTAGACTCCTCAAGGCTGAGGTGAAGAATTGGGAAAGATTACAAAAGAAATGCGACATGGAGGAGTTGGTTTCTATTGAAACTAATATTGCTATGATTATGATTGCCTATCCGGCGGGTATAGATGATGAGGTGGTCCATGCTCAGCTGAAAAGTCTTACACAGACACAATCACATATATTGAAGAGGAGAGAGGAGACGACTCATCAGAAGAGTAGAATACAATGGATTGACAGTGGTGACTGCAATACCAGATATTATCACCAGTATGCCAATGCCAGAAGGATACACAACCATATCTGGGATATTCATGTTGACGATGGTTCCGTTCTATTCAAACAGGGAGATCTGGAGAATGAGGTTGTTTCATATTTCAACACTGTTTATACGAGACAGGAATACCTGCCTATAGGTGCTCAAATGGAGCTTATTATGAAGTATCCGAGGATGTTCGGTGAACAGGATGGTGAGAGACTCTATTTACCCGTTACATTAAATGAGATCCATTCCACTCTGAAAGTATTTGAACTCTCAAAGAGTCCTGGGCCTGATGGATGGACTGTAGAATTTTTCCTACATTTCTTTGATTTGATGGGTCCTAAACTACTTGCTATGGTGGAGGAATCTCGTCTTATGGGAAATGTATGTGGCTCATTAAACTCCACATTTGTGGCATTAATCCCAAAATCGGATAAGCCATCCACATTTGCGGGTTTTCGGCCGATCTCATTATGCAATCTGATTTATAAGATTATTACTAAAATTATTGCTACTCGTTTGAAGAAGGGGCTGTCCTTGGGTATATCTGATGAACAGTTTGGTTTCCTTGAAGACCGCCAGATTACTGATGCCATCGCCATTGCACAAGAAACTATTCACAGTATTAAGGTTAAACATAAGAAAGCTCTGGTATTGAAGCTGGATCTTATTAAAGCATATGATCGGGTGGATTGGGGGTTTATCCGATTGGTACTATTGCAGATTGGTATACCATTGCACACCACTAATTGGATTATGGGATGCATGTGCTCTGCAAACTTTTCTATTCTGGTCAATGGACATCCCACTCCATTTTTCTCGGCATCCAGGGGCTTGCGTCAGGGCTGCCCAATGTCACCATTATTATTTCTCCTTATTGCAGAAGGTTTTAGCAGGATGATTAAGGAACTTACTGAACATGGAGATATTGTAGGCATCGAGGTGGCATCAAATATCTATATTACACATCTATTGTTTGTGGATGATATCTTATTGTTTGGAGGGGGCTCTCTTCGTGAATGGCAGACCATCAAAACTGCCCTTGATGTTTTTTGCGATGCTACGGGTATGAGCATTAGTCCGGATAAATCCCAGTTTTATCATTCAAATTGGACACCTGTCGATTTGGAGGTAATACACCAGCTTTTTTCATTTGATATACTACCTCTTGATCAAGGTTTCAGATATCTAGGATTTTTTCTGAATCCCAATGACTATAAGATCAGGGACTGGTTATGGCTGCTGAAGCGGATTGAGTCTCGCATTGGTAAGTGGGGACATCATTTTTTATCTATTGGAGGGAGACTTATCTTGTCAAAATCTGTACTGGAGAGCATACCTGTATATTGGTTCTCCCTATCCTGGATTCCGCGGGCTATACTTAAACTGATTCAGAGTAGAATGATCAGATTCTTATGGTCTGGCTGCAAGAATAAGACATCTATATGCTTGGCTAGATGGGAATTATTGACAAAGCCTAAAGGATGGGGAGGATGGGGCTTAAAGGACATCGGTGAATTTGGCAGAGCTCTTAATGCAAAAAACTTGTGGCGGTGTATTTTTGTACCTTGCCTGTGGCAGCGGGTGATCTCGACCAAGTACATTCGGGGATGGCCGGTCTCTGAATGGATCAGACTGTCTGTATATGAACAGAAGAACATCTCAAATGTATGGAGGGCACTTATGAAAGCTCTTCCTATACTGAAACAGTGGCTGGTGTGGCGACCGGGTGATGGGTGGAGCATAAGGGTGGGTAGAGACCCCATATTGGGTTTGGATGGATCATACCGACTATCGGATCCTCTTTTGTCACATTTGCTTGCAAACAGAATATATTATTTGGCACAGGCTGGAACTATCATTGATGATACAAACATCACGAGATGGGTGGATGCACGGGATATACATCTTAATGGTCCTTTGGCCACGGAATGGAAAGAATATACATACAAGCTCAGAAACACTGGATGCAGGCTTCAACCATGTAAAGATTCACTATACTGGAGCAAAAATGTGAAAACTGGAACTATTACTGCGGCTCTGGCATATCAATCTTCTGTTACTACCCTATTCTCGGAATGTGTTCCAATATGGTTTAAGGAGGTCTGGCGCTGGAAACTTCCTCTTAAGACGGTGATATTCTCCTGGTTACTGTTGGCTGGTCGTATTCTTACGTTGAATATGCTCCAGAGAAAAGGATTTGAGGGTCCTGGCATGTGCTCTTTCTGTCATAATGCGGAGGATAGTATCACACATTTGATGATTGAATGTCCTTTTACTGTTCAGGTTTGGAAACTTATTGGTCATATTTATGGAACTGATAATATCTGGCAAGGTACTCATATTATACAGGCCTTTGGAAATTGGATTGCTGGTGACAGGAAGCTGAGACTTATTCCTTTTCATGTATGTAGAATCATTTGGATGGCTCGAAACTCATATATTTTTCGGCATATATTTACTACTCTACTTCAGATTGTCAACAAGGTTCAGATTTTATGGAATGAGAGGCCCACGATCTATAGGAAACAACAGTCACGCATTATACAGCAACCTGTTTTTATACATGACATGGCTATTGGCTACTTTGATGGGGCCTCACAGGGTGGTGGCACTAGGTGTGGAGTAGGGGCTATACTCATATCGCCTCTTTTGGGCAGATATAATATCAAATGGAACTATGGTATAGGTACTAACACACGGTCTGAGTTACTGGCATTATGGAGTATACTTTACTTAGCTAGAACATTGGGCATTGATTCTATCCAACTTGCTGGTGACTCCCGAATTATCGTTGAATGGTTTAAGGGTATTATACATTTGGAAGCGATACTTCTGACCAATTGGATGGATCGTATTTTGCAGTTGAGGGGTCAATTCTTGGAGATCAGCATCCAGCATATTTACAGGGAGATCAATTATGATGCTGATCTATTATCGAAGCAGGCAATATTGGGGCCGATAGGACATTTTTTGGTGGCACGTGGGGATGGACGTGATCCATCTACTTATTCCTTTTTTGGTTTTTATTAGTTTTTTGTGGCTATACAGTATGGATGCATAAGATTGATATATCTTATGGTTCATAGGGTTTATATTTATCTGGGGTGGATTATGTAAATGATATTTACATAATACACTAGGGTAGATACTTGAGGGGTCATATCTACATTATATGGAAGTTAGTATTTTGGATGGAAATTAGAACTTGCTGGTTTGAAGATGTAATTGTTGTTTTTGGACAATTGGTGACAGGTTATCTTTTTGTAAAAACATCAGGTAATACCTTTTTTATATAATATATATAAGATCTTTTTTTATGAAAAAAAAATAAAATACATATTGAACAAAAGTAAATACGCTATCAACTCATATGACTTTCTCTTGTCCTTTGACTTTTGAAATTTGACTATATGTGGAGCCTCTCATACAAATAAAGAAGGTTTATTTACATTTTTGTATAAAGTAAGTTGCACTTAATAGATTTGGATATGCACTTTATAGATTAGGATATGAACGTGTGGAAAAAAAAATGGTTTGTACAAGTAAGACAACTAAGTGTCTATTACTAGGTGATGAATATCATTGCTCATTTTCCTACATATGTTAATGATGAACAAAATAAGGATGTGATGGATGAAGTTTCATTGGACGAGATTAGGGTTGTTATATAGTTATTACAAAATAATAAAAAGCCAAAGGCCATATGGATGGCTAGCTATGGCTAGCTGAATTCTTCTTAGCCTTCATGGATTTCTTTGAGCATGATCTCCTTAAAGTTGTTGAGGACTACAAACTCTCTGGTAAAGTGCTAGCTTCCTTCAACTCTATATTCATTACTCTAATTCTTAAGATTGGTTATTCTGAACACCTAGGTTGCTACAGACATATTTCCTAGTAACTATATTTATAAGATCATAGCAAATGTTATGGCCACTAGTATTAAAGGTATTCTATCTTCCTCAATCTCACATGAGCAAATTGCCTTCCTGGTTGGTAGACAAATTCAAAATGTTGTCAATATTGCTCAAGAAGTCCTCAATTCAACTAAATTCAAGCATATCCATGTTGTTATTGTTAAGGATGAATTGTCTAAATCCTACGACGGAGTTAACTAGCTCTATTTAAAACTTGTACTGCTTCAAGTTAGTTTTCACTTACAAATTGTCAATTGGATCATGTCTTGTGTTAGATCAGTTTCCTTTGCAATGTTGATCAATGGCTCAACTTATCCCTTTTTAGGCCTGGTAGAGGTCTTAGGCAGGAATGCCCCTTAGCTCCCACTCTCTTCTTACTAGTGGTGGAAGGCCTTCGCAGAATTATTCATCATGCTAGACATAGAGGATCGTTTAAGGGCATTCAAGTTGGCCCCCATGTTTTCAAATCACACTTGTTTTTTGTCAATGATATTCTCCTATGTTCTAATGGTAGCAAGAGAGAAATCATGCTCATTCAAAAATTCCTGGATACTTTTTTTGTTGCAATAAGTATGACTATCAATGTAACTAAATCCTCTTTATCTCTTTTGAATATTAGTCAGGAGGAATCTGGTTGGATTTGTGATCAATTGAATTATCCTTTGGTAGTCGTTGAACATGGTATTGGTTATCTGGGATTTGTGCTAAAATCTAATGCATATTTATGCAAGGACTAGGCCTGTCTCATAGCTAAAATTGAGAAAAGATTGCTCTTATGGTGTAACAAATGGTTAAGCAAGGGAGGGCATCTTATTTTGGTAAAAGCTATCCTAGAGGCCATCCCATTATACTGGGTTTCTCTGGCATATGTCCCTAGTGGTTTCTAGATCATATAAAGAAGATCTATTGTAAATTTATTTGGAAAGGAAATCATGATGGGGCCCATTTCCATTGGGATGCTTGGTCATCGATTGCTTGGCCTAAATCTTTGGGAGCTTAGGGGTTCAAAGACCCTCACAATTTCTCTCCCTTGCAGCCAAAGGCGTTTGGAGAATTCTTAAGGGAGAAGGCTTATGGACTTCTGTGGTTATCAACAAGTATATATCTCCACTATTTGTTGAATAATGGTTTAAATACAAGGACAAAACTCAAAGGAACATTTCTATCATGTGGAAAGCTATGCTTCATGCATTTGATCTTGTAGGTGATTGGATGGAGTGGCGGGTTGGAAATGGTAGAAGGATCATGATTGGTCGAGATCCTTGGATTGGTGGGTTTGGTCATCATAGACTCCCCTTACAGCTTGTGTAAGATATAAGGAATCAAGGCTATTTGCATTTGCATTAGGTCAATCATCCTATAAGGAATCATATGCATTAGGTCATGGTGTATCAAGTGTCCAATGAAGTCTAGGATCTTTCTATGGCTTGTGTTTTCTGGTAAGGTTCCAATATGGGACTTCCTAATGAAAAATATTTGGGTTGGTCCTGGAAGATGCCCTCTGTGCATGGAAATCAATGAATCCATAGACCATCTTTTTCTATCATGCAACTACATTAGTAAAGTTTCGTACCACCTGTCCTACATCAAAGGTCTCCAGTTTCAATTGCAGGGTAGAACTTTGGTGGAAGATTTTGAATTGTGGTTTCAAAACCCTGTGTATAAGAACTTCATAGCACTTCATGTTATCATTCTATGGTTTATGTGACATTCCATGAACCTAGTTTTTTTTAGGAGAATTTTATCACTCATGTTGCTTGTTCTTCTAAAGGTATTTCCATTTTTAATCTTTTTCCACATGAGGTCCCACCTATGATTGTTAGAAGAGTTATTCAGGAGTAGATTGACAAAGATATTCCTTGGATTTATTTCGGTGGCACTACCCTGCATAATCCTGTTTAGGGAGGGGCAAGGGGAATTCTTCATCTATCAACCTCTCATTCAATATATCTTGCAGCAAGTCTGGGGCCTTATTCGAACAACAAGGATGAGTTACTCGCCCTAAAACTATCACTAACTTTGGAAATGGGTGGGCAATGGAAACATGTTTTACTCAGCTACAAGTATTTTGTGACTCAAGGCAAGTCATAAACAGGATGACCCTCAGAAGTCCACCAAAAATTATATACTTGGCCACTATTTTTTATGATATCATCAAACTACTGGATCTCTTCAATTTTATCTCCTTCCAGCACATCTATCACGAAAGGAAATATGTGGTAGACCTCTTATCTATGAGAGGATTGTTCATTGATGAAGGGATATGGAACATATGGAAAAGGTTTGATGAGGTAGAGTCTTCATTCAATCCATACCCATTTATGGGGTACTTGGATTGATATGTATCAATTATACCAGTTTCTCTTTTGGAAGTCATGTTTCCATGCAGAAGGGATAACAATACCACATAATGAGTCCATTTTTGTGTTTTTTGTCCTTGGTTTACAACAATCTACTAGTTGTAGAATATTTTTGCAGATGGGACCTCTAGTTCCTATATGAGTCTATATTTGGCTATTTGTTCCTATCAATATCCCAGTTATGTCAAAGAAGTGTAGTCTTTTTTTGGTGCCCAAAGGGTTGAATATGGAAAGATATTTATGATCTATGTAGCAAATGGTTTATTTAATACAAATGAACTATGATGTTATTTTTAGGAAAAGAGAGTTAATCAATCTTCACAAGACTATTGGTATGTTGGTATCAATTCTTAAAGTTAATGAAAATAAATATAAAGTATTATTTCAAATTGTATGGTCACATATTATTAAAGTTTATTTTATCAAGGTAGATGCAATCTTTAATATAATAGTCGATGGTTTTTGCAAAGTTGATTTTATCAAGGTAGATGTAATCCTTAAGATAATAGTCGATGGTTTTGCATATTGATAATATGATTTGGATGTTTAATTTTTAGTAATAAGAATTTTATATCTACAATGTGTGTCATATTTTTTTAAGATAAATAATTTATATAATTTTTGTATAGAATTGGGTTTCTCTTCTCAAAATATTGTGTTTTCATGCGTTTATTAGGATGTCAAGATGAATTCATCAGTTGCCTAATTATGGATGTTAGGGTAAGGATAAAATTGGTTAATTGAGGAATGTTATTTCATATTATAATGGTCGGTGTTTATTAAACTATCACTTTCTAATATAGACGTAAAGAATATGGTTTGCTTATAACTCATTTCATCATAAAAAAATGTATTTTTCAGTGTAGTGTGTGTTTTAAGTTCATATGCATTTTAGAACCGAAATTTAGGGGCCTAATTGTGGATGTTAGGGTAAGGATAAACTTGATTAAATTATGAATGTTATTTCATATTATAATGATTAGTGTTTATTTAACTATCACTTTCTAATATAGAAATAAATAATATGGCTGGTTTATACTCATTTTATCATAAAAAAGATATTTTTCAGTGTATTGTGTGTTTTAAGTTCATATACATTTTAGAACCAAAATTTAGGGGGAATGTTAGGAGTTTATAAGGACCTTTTACAAAGAGATTATACAAATAGTGAACTCTAGAAGGGGTTCTAGGGAGAAATTCTAAACAAAGAAAAGTAAGAAAGTATGATAGCATTGAAAAAAAAAACAAGCAACCTAACCCTAATAGTTGGAATCAACATGGTGAGAAGTTGTTAGAGTTATCACCAAAGACTGATAGGATAACACCACAACATTATTGCCTAAAGAGAATGAATATGGAAAACCATAATAGTTTGAAGGAGAGCACATAGATAGGAATCAAATTGCCCAAAAGATTGTTTGAAGAAGGTAAAGAAATAGAATTGACGTAATTGAATGTTGTATAAAGAATTGCATAAGGATTTCTACTAGGAAGAGAAGAAGTGAAACAAACTATGAAAGAAACATCAACCTAATATTTTAAATTGCCTAATTATCAACCTAAAAGTTTAAAGTTCCCTAATTTTAACAAAACAAGTGCAATAGATCATTTGCTCACTCTTAATACTTTTTAAGAGGCTAGTAATAATGTTACACATCATCAAAAAAATATTATGCACTAACCAACCTCATAGGTCAATTATGAAGCTTTCTTGGCTTAGAGAATTTCTGCATAAAATTTGTGTTAGGAATCTCTCATGTCATACAACTCTTCTTCTTTTTCATTAGATAATGGCTAGCATATATTATTCCATTGACATTAATGGGACAAAATGCATTCAAAGAGCTGAATGATATTATATATGCATAACTTTAGTCTTAAATCTACCTATTTTGTTGTAGCGTTTTTTAATGCCCTAGAATATGTGCTTTAAAGTCGGCTCCTAAAAGACAAATAAATCATTTTAAATTTCACTAATATTATAAAAAATTATTTAAAAAATATTTATATAATAATCAAAACTATTAAATAATAATAACATTACATCTTAAATAAAAAATCCATCATACATTTTCCATAATGTAAAGATAGAGCAAGTTGAAAAACATAAATTAATTAAAATAGATGTCATGCCTCAACAATTCCAGTTGTTGATAAGCATAAGAATAAAACCTTTAATGTTGTGTAATATTGCTTGAGATAACCATCACCTAATTTCATTGATTAGTTTATAAATCCCGTGGACATCAAACAATATATTGGCAATCAAGATGGAACATATCGAATATTTGGATATATTTATTCATACCCCTCAAGTTTAATGCAACTGGTTGATATGAATCTCATAAATTATCATTCTAACTTAGATTCCATTTTGAAATAAGCACATCAAGATTATCTAGAAAGCACACAGCTCTACGTCAACGGTTCCTTTGGCATTTTTCTATGTATCTCACCTCTATTCTATTCCGATGTGATGTGGCTACTTCCTTGTTTATTTATTTATTCGATTCAAAATCCCATTTTTATCTTTAAAAGAAAAATCTTTGATTCAAAATCTAATTCTTATTTAAAAAAAAATATTCAATTCAAAACCTTATTGAGGAGAAAAATCTTCAATTCAAAAACTCATTTTTATCTTCCACAGAAAAATGTTTAAGTAAATTGAATGTGATAATTATGTAATTATAAATAGAATGTCCAACTTTTAATTTCAACATAATTATATCTTAAAAAATTATTATAATAAATCAAATAAATTACCTTAAATCCATCTTAACTATGCACCAAAATGTTTTATACATAGTTTCTTAAGTTGATGTTTCCTCTCCACTTGTAGGGGTTGATCTATTACTTGTCTTTAGAAAGATAATATGCATTGTTTTTATTACTATTGTTTCTCACTATGTTGTCCACTTTCTGGCTTGAACGATCGTTGGAATTTTAGTAGTACTTGCTCGTTTTGATGTATTTATACTTTGATTTAAATGAATAACAAGGGTAAGGTTTTTTTCCGCTTGAAAAAAGAATTGTTTCGTATGTACTTTAGTTTAGATAAAGGAACATAGCTTCATCTTAACTAGCAATTGTACCTAGGGGTGCAATAAAAGAGCGCCGTGTTGCAAGCTAAGCAAGGAGATGTGGACATATACAACAAGACATTATATTCTTCACATAATTGGTCATTACATTATCGGCATTTGAAAAGTAATCATGAAAAGTATTCTTGGCTCATCCAAATGAGAATGGATTGTTAGTTTTTGTAGTTCTTATGTTAGAATCAATTAACATTGCATAAATTTATGGATCTATCCACTAAATAAATAAAAGTATTTCAAATTTATAAAGAAAAACAATAAATAATTTATTTATACATTCCTTAAATGTGGATCATTAATATGAAATTCATAACATTTTGAATCTCACCAAAAAAAGAGGGTAGGTTAATGGACATCATTGGAAAATATCTCAGGAAAAACTTAAAATTGTCCAAATGCTAATAATATAAAAAAGAGGGTAGGTTAATGGACATCATTGAAAAATATCTCAAAAAAATATAAAGAAAAACTTAAAATTGTTGGATATATCTAGAAAAAGATAAATTAAATTCATAATAAAAAATAAGATTTAAAATATTATGAAAAAATTATAATTTGATTCATATATCCTTTCATTTAAGGATTTAGTAGGTCTACAAATATAAAAGCCAAGCAATTCTATTTTTTTTTTGTCAAATTGTTTTGACTATTCAAATGAATTCATATACATTTTGATCCTCTTACATTATAATGTTTTGATGTGAGTACATATATGTTAATGCAAAATAGAACATTGATATGCAGATTACAACAAGCAATTTGTAGCTTGTTGAGAAGTAGATGGTGCACATGAAAAGTAGAAAAGTAGTTAGGGAGAAGGGAGACTTTGGAGTTATCTTGAAATGATGTAAAGGAATACTAAAAATAGAATGCTTATGTATTAAATCTTACAATATTAATTAATTTTTTGTTTTTTTCCCAAAATTTTGAAGTAGGTTTACCACCGAGTTTCAATGCCCTTACCAATCTCACTAAGGTATTTTTAACTCCTTGTACTCTAGTTTTCCAACAACCCCCTTTCAATATAAAAATCTACCCATTTTTTATTAGAGAGAATGAAAAAAATTACTCTTTCATCTTTTTAATAGTTTTTTTCCATGAGAGGAAATAGCTCAGAACCCCCATTTTGTATGTTGTAATGTACATCCCCTATCACATCCCTTAGTATAAGTTCTCTAATGTACATCCCCTATCACATCCCTTAGTATAGGATCTTACTAATGAAGAATAGAAGAAAACCAATCTTCCTGAAATGTATTGTTTCCAAGTTTGTGAAAAGGATGGAGAATAGAGGCTGCTCATCCCTAGGTTTCTACTACATCCCTTAATACAATTGCCATATGCATTCAAGGATTTTATTGATGAAGCAAAGAAGAAATCCAAGCCATATTGAAATGTATTGGCTTCTAATTTGTAAAAAGGATGGAGGTTGGAGGCTTCTCCTTTGTAGGAGGTGAATTCAAGACTCCACATATCCCATCAATTTGGTGGAATCAAATATACATTATAAAGTGCATGCATGTTGGATTCCTCTATTGGAAATGTGGAAATTCCTAAGAAACTTCTTGGAAATGCCCAAGATCCCATAAGGGATGTAAAACCCATAAGAAGTCTAAAAACTCAAATTCTACAATCTATATATATATTGTGTTCCCCTCGACATACCCATTTGGGAGGGTTGCATTTTTAATCATTCATGTTTCCAAAACTAGTACATATTTCCATGTTTCATGCAATTTAGTTGGATACTTTATATAAATTTTAAGTTTCAAAGCATGATTTTCCCGCCCAATGTGATCAACATGCAGTAAGAATCCTCCAAGATCCCTTGAAAACCATAAAAAATCTCAATAATCTACCAAAAAGAACTTTAACCTACCTCTGCTTGTTGAAGTGCATACCATACCCTATTGTCAATGTTGCACAAGCTCCCAACAAAAAATTGGGAAAATAAATATGGCTAAGACTACAAGAAAACTTTTCCAAAATTGAGAAAGAGGTTAATTTAATATCATCAAGAATTTAAATCTCACACAAATATCACTTTCCCAAACATTCATCATCTTAATATTGAAATCCATAGAAAGTGGCTTGACGGTTTGGAAAGTGGAGTTTCGGCTACGCGGAGCTCCTCTAACAACAAGTCAAATGCATGCGTGCTTTACTAAAGTGTAAGCATATATTGTAGTGAGCGTGTCTTGACTGATATACAAGACATAATAGATCATATTGACAACGCATTGCTCTCCTTGCGAATCACGATTCAAGCCAACATTATCCTTCAAAATCTTTGATAACAAATACACTGAATCAATGGATCAATCGCTCCTTCGACGAAACAAGCCATCACCAGCGCTGCATCATTATCATCAAATTTTACAAGGATCGCAACCACAATAAGTTTTTTTTTCTTTTTTCTTTTTCATAAAACAAACATAGATCCACCTGACCCCAGATCTAGCAGTCATAGGAATAAAAAATGGGGTCAAAATCTCATATTTTTTCACCAGTAACACCGAGACGATCGCCATTAAGGTGTAGAACAGGTCCTCGTTTAAGCACAAAATACAATTAAACATTAATTAAGCTCTAGACGTTACCATTTCTTGATAATCTCTAGGAGCAAGAATCCAGTCATTCGTAGTCGGGTTGCTACAAACAGGGATACGTTCAGTCAATCCACACTCCTCTTGGGATTCCAAACGAAAATACGATCCGCCATTGCAATCAAGATTAATGAACACATCTCCAGTCTATAATTTAAATTTACCCAATTCCAACAAAGGAAAAAGGAGAAAAAAAGAATGAGAAAATACTCACACGGTGATGCAATCTGTCCACAGAATTCAAGTCCTTGTAATAGGCGGTTTCCACAAACTCTTCGGGCAAACTCTCTCCATTTTTGCATACAAATATCGATTGTTCAACCAAATAAAAGTTGAAATCATATATAACGCTACGTTGCTCATCTCTTCTGAAGATCTCTTCGAACAGTTTTTAATAGAGATGTGGCAGGGAAGATCCAGGTGGTGTGTTGAGATCCATATATGATAGGTTTGCAAGACGATCACCATTGTTGAGGACCGGCTTAGAAATTAATACGAAGAATGTCCGCTCAAAGCAATTCTCTGACAAAGGGACAAATTGCAGAACAAATAATAGGCTCGAGGAGTTTAAAGAAGGAAGAGGGAACTGCAAGTAATGTAGACGCCCATGTTAAGACATTCAATTGGAATTCTTAGTTTGCTTTTTTAGGAGGCAAACTATTCTGAGAAAGTAGAAAACAATTAAATTTGCGAGTCTAGTAAAGAACAGTCCTATAATTGAAAAGCATACTGTACTGAGAAAGTAGAAAACACTATTTTGCCGACTGCAGTAAAGAGCAGTACTATATTTGTAAAGCACCTGAGCTTAGCCCCGCTAAATTTAGGAAAAGCTAGATGTTTACACCTGAACTGAAGCAATAGAATTATTTCCATCTTCCCACTTACAAGAAATTAGCTCTTACTGAAGCAATAGAATTGACTGCATATTAGCATTTACACATGAACTGAAGCAATAGAATTATTTCCAGTCTTCCCACTTACAAGAAATTAGCTCTTACTAAAGCAATAGAAGATGTTATCAGTAAATAATAGTACGTCTTGCTCATTGACATCTCGAAAATATTCGGCCATGGTTAGAGCAGTTAAACCGACTCTCATACGAGCTCCTGGTGGTTCATTCATCTGACCATAGACCAAAGCCACTTTTGATTCTGAGATGCTTTGTTCATTAATTACTCCCGATTCTTTCATTTCCATGTAAAGATCATTCCCTTCACGGGTACGTTCTCCTACTCCTCCAAATAGAGATACCCCTCCATGAGCCTTAGCAATGTTATTGATCAACTCCATAATGAGTACTGTTTTACCCACTCCAGCTCCTCCAAATAAACCATTCCCTTTAGCTCTTTCTTTCTTTATTATTATATTCGTTATAATGCTCTATTAGCTTTCTTTTTTTTATTTGTTTCCTATGGCGCTATCCTTTTGCAAACACTATTTAGTTAGCTTAGTTGGTTCTATTTCAAATAAACACTATATATCTCCTATTATCAATTATCTTTATTAGCTCATAGTTATATAGCAATAAGAAATACTATTCATGTCCGCGTTCTTTCTATCTCTATTGGATTTATTGTAAATGGTAATATTATGTGCACTAGTAAAGCTGTAAGAAGTGCCCATCCCATGCACCCAAGCGCTCCAGATCTCTGAAGTCTGGCTGTTGTAGTTTTGAAATCATCCAAGCCGGTTCCAAAGGATCCAAGACCGTTGGTTGCTGTTGCACAATGGCAATAGGCTTCAAAAGGTAAATACGGATGTTCTAAATGCTAACTCCCATTTCATCTCTGAAGTTAAGGCAGTTAGTAGTTCCTCAATCCAGTCGATATGCAAGGCTGTGTGATATCATTGACAGCTCAGGCACATAGGTTCCATAGGCGTCGATGCACTAAAACACTACAAGAATATGCAGAGAGTGCCATCCACCAGAAGCAAGAGACCCATCCGTTTCAATCATTCAGCAACCACTGCTACGCTGGGAGAACCAAAGTTGCTAATAAAATACCACAAAAAGCACGCATACCTTTGATGTGACCAAGAGCCAAAGAATATATTCGCCCATCTGCAACCGTGGAGTGCCCTTCGACGTGTGTCGCCCATCTTCCATGCCCATCTTGCATGCCGCCCAGATGGCATGAAAAAACCCACTCGACCATGAATACGCTTACTGTTTGGTGATTTGCAGTTTTCTCATCAATTCGATTTTGTGCAGATGGCAGGAAAAAACCCACCATCCAAGCACACCATGAATACGCTTTCTGTGAGGTGATTTGCAGTTTTTTGTGAGGTGATGGCAGGAAAAAACCCACCATCGTTGTCGCAGCAGCAGGCCCCTATGGTGCCTTCGTTTCCCCAACAGGATTTAGTAGCGGAGGGTTTTGATCTATCTCGGAACGACGCACAGGAAGACACGGCACCTAGTGGCGGCAATGAACATGATGGGATCAAAGAAGAGTCTGAGATGAAGTGGAATTATTCAGAAAACGATGAAGTCGAGGTTCATGCAGAATCTTCCGTTCAAGGCGATTTTGTGCAGAATACAGATATCAAGATGGGGGAGCGTGTAAAAAGTCAAGCATTTTATGCTAATGAACGTTCTTTTTCTGCATGCCTCGTCGAGATGCTTCACTCCAATCCGATTACTCCTCTTTCGTTCAGAGAGCTCCCCTTCTCTACATGAAAACAAGTGCATGTCGACGCGGTTTCCGCATTAGCACCATCCATAAAGAAAAGTAATTATGGTCTCTCAAGACAAGAGGTACGCTTTGTTGTTGCAGAATCTTGACATTGAAGATATTGTACCATTCTAATTCGTAGGATCTTTACATGCTGCAGGATTGTCTCGCCCAGAAGTGTTACTCAATTTACCAGCTTCGTGGCAAGGAAGGAAGAATTGCCAGGGTCAGGAGACATTTCCAGCTACTACACGCCCACTTGTGTTAGTCAATTTACCACCAGCATAGGGAAGTAAGGCCAGGTTCGATCGAATTGGGATTCGGCGAGAGAAGAGATAAGAGCATTCGATCGAACTGAGGAACTACACCTCCGGCGACGTTCTTTTATGGTGATGGGACATGTGCAGTTGCAGGTAACTGATCAAAGATGGCGATTATCCGAATCGTCGGACGAAAATATCGACGGTTAAAAAACAAAAAAGCATTAACTTCGGGGAGTAGACTCCCACTTGTTAAACGCCTTACGACGTAATTATATATCTAAAGGTTTGCACTTTTTATATTTGATTTTGTATTAAATCTCTCATAAAATTAGATTATGTTTACCTACTTTTTTTATATAGAAAGAAGTAATGTGCACTTTATATTCTATAGTGAACGAGATGTGTCACATGAAAGCATAAATTAAAATGAAAAAAATGAAATTTGTTTTTCAATATTAAAAATAAAGAAAAAATAATTAAATAAAAAATTAATATGGGTCGATCATTAAGCTTCTACATGGATTTTCTTAATCTTTCGATCATTAAGCTTCTACATGGATTTTCTTAATCTTTCGACTTTCTATGGATGAGGGTTTTGTATGTGAATACCTTAAATTTTAGAATTTGACTGATCTCTATTACAATTAAGTTCTCTATATCCATATTTTTGTTTTAGGATAAGAAAAACACAATAAATATTAAGGTAAAATAGATAGACACTCTTAATATTACAAATAATGAAAATAAAGAAATATAATATAAACTAAGATATATCCATCTTAACCATGAATCCATAGGTTAACCCATATTTTTTAATTCATAACTTTTAAAATTAACCTTTCCTTGGAGTCTCTCCTGTAATTAAATTATGTTTATCCATTTTTTTGCATTTAGATAAACCAGATTTATAATATAAAGTGTAAAAGATGTTTCGTGTGTGTTCATAAGTTGAAAAGGAAACAAAAGATTCATAACCTTTAATACCAAATATAAAGAAAATATACTTAAATAAAACAAGTGTAGTGTGGCAGTTGATACCTGCCGAGGTTGGTAGGTTGAATTGCCACTTTGCTTATGCATGACAGAAACTTTGCAAAGCGTCATTTCTTATTGAGAGATTGCGCTTATGGGGAAGAGATTGATTCATTATTAGCTATCTTGTCTATATTGTAGTACATCCGCTTGTCATGATTGGCGAGTATCTGGTCCAGATTGGTAGTAAAACATATACCCAACCGTAAGATTGGTATACGGTCGATTGATAAGAATTTATATTTCAATGCATATCGGCTTTAGGCATGATAACTAATATTTCTTGAATTGAAGAAGCATTAACATGTTATAAAGAACAACGATAGAGTACTAATACTTATGTGTCGAGCAATTGCATTTGCATAGCTTTAGGCAGGAGTGCCAAAGTTTATGGGAGTAAATTGCATAATCATGGAAACATGTCCCCGCCGATAATGAAAAGCATTTTGCCTCTGATGGACTATGCAAAGCAAGTGACAAAAAGCATTTTTCCAATGGACTATGAAAAGCAAATAATGCATTTTGCTAGTGATGAACTATGCAAAGCAAATGAGGATGCCAATGAAAGAGGACAATGACGATAGTGGGCATCCATGTGCTCTTGGTTTCTTTAGTCAAAGGTTTTGTGAAAAGTTAAGAAACTTAAATGGCAATATTGAAATCATGTGTTAATACCGGTGCCAGTACCAATACATTATGAGTAAACGAGTTATAATGTTATTTATATTCTACTCCAAGTTCCATATTAATTCTCATACAAAATATACCTTTTTAATAAAGTGCTTAAGCTCATATTAGTTGGACGTGTTGCCATATTGTATTCTTTGCATGGATGTGTGTCCTTCGCGGAATTTTGGAGCCTCCACAATCTCATGTAACTCTGAGAACGGGAAAGACTGCGAGGGCTTTAGTAGGATGAGAAATGTGTGAAAAAATGGCGAGACAGGGACGGTGCAAGATGCAACAATGCAAACAACACTAGTGCAAGATGCAATGATGGGTGGTGCAAGATGTAGCGATTGGAGGACATGCAATATGTAATGAAAATTAGATGGTTTAAATTTCCAAATTAGATGCATCATAACTCTTAACTAATGACAAAATATGTTAATGTATATGTATTTATCAATGAAATAAACTTTTGTTTGTAAAGTGTTGTAGAGGATTACCTTAACATGTTGTGGTGCAACAGATTTGAACCAGGGTATTGTACTTGGAACAAAGGAACCCCTGAAACAAAGGGTAACTATAGCCGTTGTCTAGAAAAATGAGATCTATGATTTCTCTTATGATATGACCAGTCAAAGGAACTTGCGATTCGGTTTTGTTGGTTTGATCCTCTGTGAATCCTGGAACATGCTTAGTGCCATCATTAATCCTCAGTCTTGGGTTTGATGTTGTATGTAAATCCTCCATTGCAATCTTGCATTACTTCTACTGTTTTATGTCCAATGTTATTGTCCTAGTGGGTTGCCTTGCTTTCATAAATAATCTTATCAATCCCCACAATTTCCTGCATTCAGGATGTTAATTAATTTTGCATCATTTTAATTAGAATATCACATGCTTAATAATAATCAAATGAAACATATTACGATAATCAAAATGATGCTTACCTGTTTGACGCCATAGTGAAATTTGATATACTTGATAGCTTAGTTGCAGTCTTATTAATAATATATGCAAGGAAATAACCATGCTTTAGTTTCCAACTGAACTATAGCTAACCCACAAATCATTACTTATCTTATTCATGAAAAATCAATCATTTAAGGGATATCATGTTCAAAATTAGGCCAATGCTATGCAAGTTCAAGCATTTTTCTTCATCTAGGATTTATGCACTCATAGTTGTCTTCCAACACCTTCAAGAACATTTTTTGAATGGGTTATGGCACCGTATTTCTTGGTTCCTGCTTCTTGATTGCTTGTAAAGTACAATGGATTTCTTGCAAAATAGTAAGGTACATGAACCTGTTGGGGCCCGGAAATTCGCAGGCAGCAACAGTGAGGGATTCTCCCCAATCAACGTTCCCAACTAGCCCGTTGACTGTTTGGTATAGGGAATCCGTCTGGTTTACGGTCCGGCTACTGTAGGTCAAAGTAACAAAACAAAGGCTTTACCGGTTGCGACCCGGTCCACCGTGAATTTTGTATTTTTTGACTTGATGTATGATATGCACGTGCGTAATTAAACATGCAGGGTGATAAGATGCAAGGAGCAGTCACAATGTGATGCGCAGGTTCTTACCTTTCGTCTTAGGCTTACTAGCATCCCAATCACAGATAACACGAAAAAGAAACTAACTACCTAAACTATCCCTAGGGAGCAAGATTATCACTTGTAAGTGAGTAATACATTTTGTACATGCATTATGAAGAGTTACAGTTAGCTGACACTTATTTCAAGACACACGAACAATTACAGATATTTAAACAACAAGATAGTCGATTATCTTATGAACAACATTTATTACTCACAGTGGAAAACATCCCAAAAGGTATTGAAGAACATTCAACAAGAACATAGGTTCAGGAAGTTAAATACTCTCATAGTAAATGAAACACAGCTGAAAATGAAATAGTTCCTCTTCAACATTATTCATTTCGTCGCATTGATACATTCCACATTTCGCTCTCTCCAGCAGGCAAAAGTTGTAGTTTCTGATTGTAAAACGAAGTAGTTCCTCTTACAAGCAAAATGGTTTACAAATTTTTTCCAGGGGGAAAAATCCCCTTCTCAGTTCTACTTTCAAATATTTAAACTACCACTGCAGACCGCTTGGGCTGCCCCCCAAACGCCTGACCCTTCAGTTCCTCAACGCTTCATATTCCTCTATCTCGCATGCTCGTGATTGGCTGAATAACTGCCGGAATTTTCAGAGCTGCTCCTCTATCACCGTTCATTTTGTCCTTTTCCTGCGATCCGGCTAGTTTCGGCCTTGCTTCTACCAAACTGCCCATCTTCCTCCACGCCACGGTAGTTTGACCGATCTCCCGAACCAACCTGCAACCAATCGACAAGCATCATTCATTGGAATGGCGTTTCAAAACACAGCATCAGATTCTACCGATTGAGCGACTATTCCACAAGAAAACGACCCATTGCACCAAGGCGGAAGTCGGAAGGATACAGACGTCGGAAGTCAAAGGCTTCGACCAGCCGCAACGGCGGACGAGGAAAGGCTACAACCACTCGACGGTGGGCGGGAAAACCTTAGATCAGAAGTCGGATGGCTTTCCCTTTTGGAAGCTCAATGACTTTGAGAGCCGCAACGGCCGAAGGGAAGACTGAAGACACGTGATGCGGGCAGGAAAACTTTAGATCGGAAGTCGGCCAGGTTTAGACATCGGGAGGTAAAAGGCTTTCCCAGCCGCAACGGCGGAAGAGAGAAGGCTTCGGACATGTGACGGAAAAGTTAACGCACATCGGCAGTCGGGGCAATTCCCACTTCGGATGGCAAATCGTATTGGGAGCCGCAACGGTGGACGGGAAAAGGCTATCAGCCACCGATTTAACATAAAAATGACGCCCGATCATAAGAAAACTTAAGTGTTTAGAAAACTCAAAATCAGCAAAGGTCAAACTGTTTCACCTCACAGACAACGGTTTGCTCAAAGGGCAATTGATCTGACGAGTTTCAAGCTAGCAATCCGAATTCAATCCCGCGACCCACAACAAAATCTTAACACAAGCATTCTCTAAAAACAAGTCGCAAATTCATCTTCAGAATCAACCAAAGTCAGAACGAGACCAAACATTTATGGATCAAACGAAACCAACGCAATTCTAAATGATGAGGAGGGGCCCAAAATTTAAAACTTTGGGAAGAACAGTTGCAGCTGCAACAATTGGTGATTACCTGGTGAACCTAGATCTCTGGGCGATTAACCTTTGAGTGACAGACTGTTTAACAACAAAAGCATCATATTGAATTCTTCCAGCAATATGGATTTCTCAAATGACAGAAGTGTGTACCCTTAATCATTGATGACAGTCCAATTAGGGAGAGTGGAAACCATAATCGTCAAGTCCAGATAACTATGCTGAGGCCAGAGGATGAGTTTCATTATTACCTTTGTCTTCAGGTGGCCAATAGCTTTGGACACCACAGGATTGTAGCATATGGTAAACAGAAAAATTCGTTTGTTCCTCATTCCCATGCCATTTTAACACTTTTTCTTGTGCTTTTGGACTTTTGTCCCTTTTCATATGAGTTTGCTTACATGCCTTTCTTACTGAATTTTAATTCAGGATCCTCTATCCCATAGTGCCCTTTTGTGTGAGTGGTGTACTTCAAGTTTAAGCTCACAGACGGAGAGGATCTTTCGGCAATTTAGTACTTATGATTCAACATCTGCTTTGATGTATGATGCTTTTCATAGGAGTTCTTTGATTCTTATCTGCCTTTTGGCATTCGTTTCTAGGCATGGGATCATTTATATTTAATATACTGTTCACCTTGATTCTTTCCATGGGTCCTATGCTGTCATCCCCTAGACATTTTAAGTGTGACGTGGATGGAGCCCCAACATAGTATTCCAGACTCTCTGAATCCGGTTTATTATACAGGGGTTAAACAGGACTTCAATGCACGCAGAATTATTCAAGAAAACGACTAAATTGGAAGAAATTATTTTATATAAACAACAACCCACAGTCTGATCACCAAATTGTTCATCATTCCCAAAAATTTTGATGTTCCCCATGCAACCGCGGGTTCGTCCCCTTTATTGAAAACAAGAAAACTCAAACAACAGCAAACTGGAAAATGACTCAAAAGACAGACAGACGAATTATTTATATACAAGACAGAAGAAATCAAACAATACTCAGGAAAAATAAGGCTTGAGAACCAAACCATTTACTGGTAGGTTCTCCTCCCACCCCTGCATATCTTGCAACTTGTAAGTAGAAGGGCCAAGCTTGGCTGCAATCTGAAAAGGGCCTACCCACAACTGCTGGAATTTGGTATGCTTTCCTTTCTCATCATGGGGGTGGTCCCATTTGAGGACTAAGTCTCCTACTTCAAAGTCTTTTGTCCCAGCTTTATACTTGACTGACTCTTGTTGTTGCTTAAAGCGTTCTTTGGCTTTAGATCTAGCCTCCTCTGCTTTCAGGAGATTATATATTCTTATTTGTAAAACTTCATCATCCGACCCCCTAGACTCTTGAGCTAGTACGGAAGATGGTAGCATGATATTGGGAGGGAGGATGGCTTCTTTACCATAGACAAGGGTATATGGAGACACTCCAATCGCAGACTTGGGGGTGACTCTATCAGCCCAAAGGGAATTTGGTAACGCTGAGTGCCAACTCCTCTGATTTTCTACCACCGTCTTCTTTAAAATCCTAATCAGATTTTTGTTAGAGGATTCAGCCAAGCCATTTCCTTGTGGATAATAATTAGCCGAATAATGCAATTTTATCCCTTTATCATGAGCAAATGCAGTCAATTTAATTGATGAAAAGTATTTAGCATTATCAAATACTAACGAAACTGGAACTCCAAACCTGGTCATGATATGATCTTGTAGGAAGCTGATGACTTCGTCTTCATTTATCTTGCGCAGTGGGATAGCTTCGACCCAGTGAGTGAAATAATCAGTCGCAGTTAGAATGTACTTGTGCTGCAGGGAGGAATTCGGTTTTATTTCTCCAATAATATCCAACCCCCATTGCTCGAATGGTTCCGTGATCATCACAGGCTTTAGGGGTGCTGTTGCTTTAGGCTGTCTTCCACCACACCTTTGGCAAATATCACATTTCCTGACATGTGCATGTGCATCTTTGAAGAGTGTAGGCCAATAGTAACCGGCTCTGAGGATTTTGTGGGCTGTACTGTCTCCTGAATAATGTCCTCCAGCAGGACCGTCATGTAATTCTGACATTACTTTCTTCGCATCTTCTTTTTCTAGACATCTTAGGAGAACCCCGTCATAATTCTTTCTGAATAATACTCCTTCAACAAGTTGATAGGAGGCCGATTTAAGACGCGGAGCTCTTCTTTGTTTGGAATTCCAATGTTCTGGCAACAACCCTGACTGCAGGTAATGCACAAGGTCTCTATACCAAGACTCAGGAGCTGTAAACAAAGGACATACATCCATTACATGTAATTCAGCCTTATCCTCCCATGCTTGTTCTTCGTTTTTCCCGCTTTCAGTCATCAATTTGCACAACCCTTGACCTTTCACTATAGAGGCTGGCTTGAATTCAAGGTCGTATTCTTGAAGAGCTGTTACCCAGTTGCCCCTTCTTTCTCCTAACTCTTTCTGTATGAGAAGGGATCTTACAACTGGGTAGGGGACTATTACCTTGGTTCGATTTTTTAATATATAAGGCCTGAATTGCTTCACTGCCTTAAATACTGCGTAAGCTTGCTTATCAATGGCTGGGTAGTTTAATTCAGCCCCTTGTAGACCAGTACTCATAAAGGAGATTGGGAATGCATCCCCTCCTTCTTCCTTTTGGGTGAGCACAGCTGCCAGTGAATCATCGGATGCAAATGTATACAGAATAAAGTCTTTATCAAAGTCTGGGCTTTTCAGGGAGGGCACATGTGCAACATCAGTCTTGATTTTACTGAAAGCATTCTTTTCAATTTCAATCCACTTAAATTGTGCATTTTGTTTCACCATCTGCTGCAGTGGCTTAACAATCTGAGCAAAATCAGGAACAAACCTTCGTACAAAATTTATGGTTCCCATGAAGGATTGCATCCCCTTTTTATTATGAGGCAAGGGGATTTGTTCAATAGCCTTAATTCTTTCTGGATCAATGGAGATCCCTTGCTTTGAAACTATGTGGCCCAACAACTTTCCTTCTGTGACAGCGAATACACACTTTTTAGGATTGAGTGAAATGCCATACTTACGACAGCGTTCGAAAATTTTCCTTAAGTGAAATGCGTGTTCTCCCCTTCTCTTCGAGAATATTGTAATATCATCAAGGTATACTACAACACTTCCGCCAATCAGCCCGCGGAAAGCTATGTCCATAGCCCTCTGAAATGTTGCTCCAGCATTTATAAGCCCAAAGGGCATCTTTCTGTAGGCAAAGGTTCCCCACTTGGTTCTGAACGTTGTCTTTAATCTGTCTTCTTCGGCTACCAGTACTTGATTGTAGCCAGAGAAACCATCTAATAACGAAAAAAAATTCAGAACCCGAAACCATTTGTAGCAGCTGCTCCATGGGTGGAACAGGATAGTTATCTTTGTCTGATGCACGGTTTAGGTTCCTGAAATCCACGCAGAGTCTGATTTCTCCAGACTTTTTCCTTACTGGTACCAGATTTGATACCCACTCAGAGTGTCTGACCTTGAAGATGATTCGAGCATCCAATAATTTCTTCACTTCGCTCTGAATCAACGGTTCCAATTTTGGATGCATTTTTCTTAACGGTTGCTGATATGGCTTGACGCCTGCTTTAATGGGAACGACATGCTTGATGATGCTGGTGTCATATGTTTTCAAGTCTTCGTACGTCCATGCGAAAACATCTTTATATTTTTTAAACAGACTGATGAATTTGTCTCTCTCTGCTGGTGAACAACATTTACCGAGATTTACGAATTTGGGATTATTCTCGGTCCCTAAATTTATCAGCTCGAACTGTAGAGATGAGCTGTGAGTCTTCACGTTGGCTGGTCTTCTGAACTTTTCATTTAAATCGAACATTTTTTCCAATGTTCTGACTCCTTTAGGAATGAAATTATCGTATTTCATCTCAGCCTGATGCTCTTCGTTGTCTATGATCGCTCCTTTAAACACTTCATCATTCGTTAAACATTCTATGATCTGCTGGTCATCATCGAACACTCGTAGGTTCGTAATCATATCAGGTACAAAGGGCCTGAAAAGCAGTTCAACAGAGCATCGATTATTAGTGGGTACGAGTCTAGCGGCTGAGGTGGCCAACAGATCAGTAGCTGTGTTTTTAATTCTTGGAATTGAAATAATGTTAAATGCATTAAAATATTTCAGCAAATCCCATACCTCATTCTGGTAAGCCTTTAAGTGAGAGGAAATACAATGTATCTCATTCCGGATTTGTTTCACAATAATTTCAGAATCCCCAAAAACTTTTAGATTACTTAACTTTAATTCAATTGCCTTCTTTAGTCCCTGCACCAGTGCTTCGTACTCAGCTGTATTATTAGTACACTCAAACTCTAATCTACATGAAAGGAAATGTTTATTCTTCTGTGGGTCAATCAGGACACAGCCAGCCCCTGACCCTTCTAATGTCTTAGAGCCATCGAAAAATAAAGTCCAAAAATCATTAACTACTGAAAACGAATCTGTTCCTACTGCTAAGTCTACTATTTTACAGTCAATCTCATCAGCCTGTACGAATCGAAGGAGATCAGGCTGGGTATCAGATGTGTTGCTGCATTCTTCTGCTTGGTAATTACCTAGTTCCAACTCAATAAAATAGTTTCCCAATACAGAATCCACTGGTACATTCTTCTCCTCCAGTTGAGTAACATTGTACTTCATGTGAGGCTCTCTTAAAATCTTGATCTGGTTCGGACTTCCTTTGTATGGCAACCATAGATGCGACCAATCTGAGGCGAAATATCCATTTAATTTGGCCGACCAATCTCTGCTCAGGACGAGACCGTAAGCATCTGGTATATCAGCCACCACGATGTTAATAACTTGGCAAACTTTGTCATTAGATGCCAGACGGACTAGGACATCTTCCAGCTCACCAATTACCTTTACATCCGTTCTATCCAATTGAACCACCCTCCACATGGATGGCTTAGGCTGCCCATTGATCTTTTTACAGACTGATATGGGCATAACATTTACTGACGCCCCTGAGTCTACCAAGCAGTTATGTACATTATAATTGAAAATTTCAAACGTGAGGAGGAAAGGTGGATGTTTGCTTTTAGACTTACCTCCAATGCTGGTTTCTCCAATTTCTTCCTCTTCCTGAGGTTGGTTACTAGCGGGAAGCTCCTCATCCGATCAAGTGCTTTCAATAGTCTTTCCTTTTGCTAAGGCACTTTACACATTTCGAATAGTGGAACAGTCGCTTTTATCTTCTTTAAAGCCTCCACAATGTCATAATCCATCGACTGCTCAATGGGATGGGGTTTTCCAGCATTTTCTTCACTGGGCTTGGCCTGCGCGTCACTCTGCCTAGGATCTTAGCTGGTGACAGTGAACTCTGGAATTTTATCAGCCAAATATTTGTATTGAAATCTCTTCTTAACATTTCTCTGCAGCCTCTTAATCTTTGGGAGTATAAGACTGTCTTCCTTAACCGTCCCTTGGCTCCTCGTGGCTACGTTGGTTTCCATAACATTTTTACACCCCTGAGTCTTTTCTTCTTCAGCATCAAATAATGAGACAGAATTCCATAAAGCCATGGTTTCCTCTTCCTGTTCTTTAGTAGACGTAGAAGCAGAATTTTCCTTTCTTTCTTCATTTCCCTCTTCTGTCAATCTAGAATCTAACAGCTGATTCATGACCAACGTCATCGAATTTATCCACTGCGGACAATTCTTCTCAGAGTGTGGCTGCTGGTGGAATGTGTAAAAATTATCCAAGCCTACCTCTGTTAAGTTCATAGATGCAGTATTGTGAGGAGGAGGTTGAGACTGGTGGTTATCCTCTCTTTTCTTATAATATGGCTTATAAAACTTTTGTGATTCCTTTTCTTTCTCCATATCTATGATTTTATTGGAAAGCTTCTGCATCCTTTTGGCCATATTTTCCAAATCTGGAGATTTTTCTTCCTTAGGCTTGGTAAACAATAAGGCTTTTCTTCCTGTACCTTTCTCTCCAGACTGTTCTGGATAGTCTTCAATGCTCTCTCTTTCAGCTTCCACCACTTCTGCTT
>LPNX010051214.1:38840-51700 GCA_001517045.1 Pseudotsuga menziesii
AGAAATAAAAATAATGAAACAAGATCCATAAGGCATGTTATAGATGCCATGGTGGCTATTAAAAGCACCATCTTTAAGGAATCAAACGTATACCACGGTAGGAAAGCTACCACTCATTTGTTGTAAGATCACACATATATATATTAGCCATGTATCAAAACTTTGTACATAGCTTTTATATCTTAACCATGTATCAAGAACTCTACATATGGATATTATCAATTCGAATTTTAAAGTCTCTCATGCTCATATAATTAGTTAGCATATGTTTTATTCATATTTTTACATGGCTAGAATTTAGATACGCTTTACAACACAGGATGAAATAGATGAACCAATTAAATGAAAAAACAAATCCTATAGTTTATGTTAATAAAAAAAAATCATTTTAAATTTTAATCTTTTAGTGTAAGATTTATTTATTAGTTGATTATTAAAAAAATATATTATTTTTATAATTTATTTTTAAAATTGACTCTACACCATTTAATATATGAATTGCATTACATAAATTTATTTTAATTTTTTATTCTTTATTGAATTACATATGGGTTATTCAAACGTCTTATTTCATAGTTTTATTTTTTTCATATTTTTTTGTCAAAAATCTAATAATCTGAATTGTTTTAAAATAAGTCAAAATTTTAATGAAAAAGTTCAAAACAATGGATGAAATTATAACTTCTATCATAATATTTACTGAATTTAGAGATAATTTTAACCAAAACTAAGAAACAATATAAATATCCCTTATCCCACATAATATCATAATATGAATATCCCTATCCCACACCTTCTTCCATGTAACATTATTACATCATTTAAAATTATAGCATAACATAGATAACCATCATAAATGAATAAATTTATAATTATATTTAGCATAACATAGATAACCATCATAAATGAATAAATTTATAATTATATATTTTTTTCATATCATCTTTGACTATCTTTAAATCATTGTCACTAATAAATTTATTTTTAAAAAATAATTTAATAACCATTACTACATGAACTATTTAGAAATAATAATTTAATGACCACATGAACTATTTAGAAATAATAATTTAATGACCATCACTACAAAAATTATTTAGAAACAACCAACTTATAAGTTATGACTATCACTAAAGACTGGTTTTAGTGAATTAATGTATAGCGATAACTAAAAATTAAACCTATCTTAAAAAAATAGTTGGCATGTTAATATAAGGCACTGAGTATATTTATCTTCCCTTGAATTTGTATTTACATTTTATTATTAAACTCTTAAAATAATTAAAAATAAATATAATTTAAATGATAAAAACACGTGATTAATGTTGGAATATTGGACAATACTGAGAGGGGGTGAATCAGTATTGATAACTTTTAACAATTAAAACCACTTTTAAATTATTCAAAAACATACATGATCAACAAGATACAAGGAACACACTTTTATCATGGAAGTCCAATTGGGAAAACCACCAACACTTTCTATTACTGCAAAATTAGATTTACAAAATAATTTATGTCTGCTACTACAGAAAAGGATGTTTCTACACCTTATTTACCAATAACTACTAGAAGGAGGCTATGACCCCCTGTTTTTATCAGCTTCTATTGAAAGGATGCTATGACACCCTATTTACCATCTACCACTGGAAGGAGGCTACAACCCCCTGGTTTATCAGCTGTTGTTGAAAGGATGTTACGACACCTTATTTACCAGCTACCACTAAAAGGAGGCTATGACCCCCTAGTTTTATCAGATGTTGTTGAAAGGATGCTACGACACCGTATTTACCAGCTACCGCTGGAAGGAGGCTACAACCCCCTTGGTGGCATGTAGACTACCCTAGCACCACCCTGCCACCCTAATATGTCTTTATTAACTTCCAGATCTTCTTTATGTCTACAATTTTGTTACTAGTTTCTCATCACTTCCTTGGTCTCTGTCTTCTTGGTGCTACATGGATCTTGTAGCAGGGATTTCTCCCTTACTACAGGGCAGGAACGGCTACATTTCGTCTATAGGACGGAAGGGTAGGGTTCTTGGTGGTGGATGCAAAGAAAACAAACAAAACAGAAAACGAAATGAAATGAAACCCCTCTGCACACAAGGTTATGGGTTTAGCTCCAATACCCTGCATACAACTTGTTAGAAAACCTGAAGACCTGTAAGCAAACAAAGGAGACCTGTAAGAACATGTTAGGCCATGAAACCTGCAAGCAAATATATGTTAGAAAAAAATGAAATAAACAACACAAAATAGAGATTATACCTTCTATGGGTGGAAATGAGCCACCATGCCCTAGCTTGGAGAAACACCTCTCTTGAGAATGGGGGAGCTATGGCTCAATGGGAGGATGGGTGAGAGGGAGGGTGGATGGCTTGAGAGGTAAATGGTCTCAAGGCACTCACTCGGGCAGCATAACAATATGCAAGGAATGAATGTTTTGAGAGTGACCCCCACCCCTCTATTTATAGCTTTTTTTAGGGTTCTAAGCCCTTGGCCAGGGCTTTAGCCCCTTTTTCTCAATCTTTAGCTTAGTTTAGGGTTTTAGGATCCTTTGAGGGGTTTTAGCCCCTTTTTGGAGGCTTTAGCCCCTATGAGAGCTATTTAGTCTCTTTTTAGGGGTTTTAAAGCCCTTTTTCATGTTTTTAAGCTTTCTTGAGGGTGTGGGGGTCAAATGGGGTCAAATGAGGACCGTATATGGGTGTCATTGGGTGGTGTAGGCCATGTAGAGATGAGTGAGGGATTTTTTGGGTTAACAGATTTGGACTGCAAATACATCTTTCTTCAAATCCAAGCATATTCTTTTATATCTAATTAGCATCCTGCTTTTATCTAAACATAATGTCTGTTTAGTATCACATCCTTTCATCATCATACCTCTTCACAAAATGAATCTCTTCAATCTGGACACTCATATCCTGTCATAAACACGCCCTTTCACAAAGAATATGTCTTTGTTTATTATTTAAAATCAAACTCTCTTTAGTTTTTTAGTGATGCCTTTTCAATTAGTCATCATTCTGTTTATAATAATAAACAATTTAATATCTTATATGTCTCTGTTTATTAAATTTATGTTTTATTAAATCTTTGTTTATCTTTCAAATAATGTTCATTACTCAGTTTAATTGACCAACTACGCCCTTTTATTAAACACAATCAATTTCCAATGCTATCGTGGGCATTCTTCTTAGATATGCAATCTACAGGAATAATAAACTATGTTTTATATATCTTGCTTAATAATAAACATTTTGTTTGTTTCATGACATATTTTAACAATTCATGTAGCTTATCGTTGTAGATGATTGCATCTTAATTAATCTGTAGCTTATCACATCATGTATTTTCTTTTATCTTTGAAACAGGCTTCCGGAATTAACTTTTTCGCAACGATCTTTCCGCAATTATCTTTCCACAATTACCTTTCTGCAATTACCGTCCGCAACTGTGGGTTGCAGGTTGCGGGAATTCCTTTTAAATTTTTCGAAACACGCTTCCGCAAATTCCTTCCACAATTTTAGATTGTAGGTGTGCATTTCCAAATGTCAAAACTGACTTCCGCTATTTTGCAACCGCAACGTTCTTTCCGCAGTCGGATTGCAAATTGCGGGTTGCGGATTTTGGATTTGCTTTTCATAAATCCTCAAAAATGACTTCCACAAATCTCTTCCGCAATAGTATTCCTGTAGCTTTAACAATCTTGCACCTTGGCGTTGCAGAAACTATTCTAGGCCATTAATCTTTCTTTCTCTTATAATTTGTGCCGTCCAAATCTTTACCTTGTAGAAACTTAGTGTTATAATGCTTTTGACTCCATTTAGCCAACTTCATCCTACATGCCATGTCATCAAGTCCTAGGTTATTCCTTTGTCTTACTCTGAGTTTTCTCTCCTATCATATTTTTGATTATTCGTTTATCATTACTAAACTCCTTTTACATCAATAACAACTATATTCAACAACTGGTACTTCAAAAAGTTTAGTAATAAACTCACACCCACAAAAGCTTATACCTGAGATTTTAGCTTTTGGCATGCTTAACTTCGTTAAAGAAGCCATAAGATGCATGTGATCATAGTTGACCTTGTCAAGTTACCTCTCATCCACAACGTAATATCTTATAATAATGGATGGCTTTTTTGCATATTGATATTATGATTTGCAAGATGCATGTGATCATAGTTGACCTTGTGAAGTTACCTCTCATCTACAACGTAATATCATATTATAATAATGGATAGTTTTTGCATATTGATATTATGATCATAGTTGACCTTGTGAAGTTACCTCTCATCTACAACGTAATATCATATTATAATAATGGATAGTTTTTGCATATTGATATTATGATTTGTGTTTAATTTTTTTGAAGTGATAAGCAATTTATGTGTGGATCTTGTACTATTGTTTTTTATATAACTATTCTATCTGTTTTTTATTTATTTTAGTGGGTTTCCTCTTAAGTCTATGGTTTCCCCACTTAAATATTGCACTTATCATGTACTTACTATGGATGATCAAATGAATTTAGTAATTGGCATAATTTATATATGTTAAGATAAGAATAGACTTATGCATATGTTAGGGTAAGAATAAACTTGGTTATGCTAAGTAATCATGGTTATTTCCTAGTATCATTATTGGTATTTCTTACGTTATCACTTTACACTGAAGTTATTGTCATTTATACCATCCATTAGTGCTAGTCATTAGTTTAAACCTTATTGACATCAAAACATGATATATATCTAATATGTAAATACATTTTTTCATATTTCCCGAAGGTACATCACAACTAGTTATTTTTTATCTCATAAATGATCATTCCACCTTAAATTCCATCTAAAAATTAGCATATTAAAATTATCTAGAAAGCAGATAACCATAAGTTAATAATATCTTTGAAATTAGTAGTTTTTAATAATAATAAAAATTATGCACCTTACCTCTATTCCAATGACGGTGTGTGTTTTTTTAACCTTTCAAAATATCAATATATATGTTTTTTTCCAAATAATTTTTTGGACCCTTTTCTCCCATTTAGAGATGTTTATTTTAACATTTCAAAATATGAATATATCTGTTTCAATAAATTTTTGGGCCCTTTTCTTCCATTTAGAGATGGTACCTAGTATAAGGTCAATATTGCCTAAACTTTAAACACCTTGCGTTAATGGAATTTAAGAGAGTCAAACTCGTGACTTCTCCTACAATGGAGAAAGATTTCATGACTGGATCACAAGCACTTGAACAAACCTTCATAACTTTTTACACTAAAAATTGCCTTAATAATGCAAAGAGACGTAGTAGAAAATGACCTATATTAAAATATATTATATATTATAGAGGAGCAATGTAAATGTTTAGGCAATACTTGTATGAATATGAATATGTATTATATTGTCTCATTGCAAATAAGTGATTAAGATGATCAAACTCATTGAAGAAGTGGAGACAAATTGAGATCTAGGGTTTTATTTTGTGCGTTTTTTTTGGTTTCCCTTTTGCGGCCCCTCCTGCTATGGCTTCTCCTTTGGTTTCCCAACCAGAGGTGGCTAGTTCCTTTGATGCGTGATTTTAATTGGCCATATCCTCAACGATTGTTGTGAGTTGAAAAGAGGATGCAGACTCTGAGGAAAGGTTCGTTAATATCGGTGCGACCCTTGAGATCACCCTTTCCTCGGTTGTGGCTAAGAGAAAAATCATGGATTTATCTTAAAAGGCTTGATAGGTCACTTTATGGGTCTGGATGAATAAAAATTGGAGCCCTTAATCAAAGGAAAGGTAGTTTAGGATTTACGTGGTAAGTTTTTTTTTTGTTTTTTTGTTTGAGTTCAATCAAGACAGGGAGCTTATATTCCGTAATGGGCCATACTTTTTGCGACCAAAGGGAATGTATCTGAACTAATGGAATACCTCCTTTGACCCAGATTAAGACATTCGCTCCACACTTTTGATTTGGGTCAAACTTCATCACCTTCATTTTCACTGTTGGGGGGGTGAGGACTTACTGGCCATAGGAAATATGCTAGGGAAGCACATAGAAAAAGTTAAGCCCAAGCCACCTCTATTCTCATGTGCAAGAATTTGCATAGAGTTAGACTTGGAGAAGGTCCTCCCATAAGAGATTAAGTTGTCAATGGAGGGTTGGAATCACCTGTAGAAGATCGATTATGAACAAATCCCATTTAAGTGTAAATATTATCATGAGTACACCCATTTTGCTAGGAAATGTGCAAAAAAGAGAGCACGGGAGGAGGAAATCAACAAGGAGGATGAATGGAATACAATGACTAAAAAAAGAAGGTAGACCTTTCACAATAAAACCCTGAATCTCCCCCCTTCAGGAACAGGAGTTCCATCTGAGAACAAGTTTCAGTCCCTAGCAAACCAAGACCTGAGCTCAGGATAAGAAGGATAGATAAGGGATGGGCTAGAAAAGAAGCCAAGAAAGAGAAGCCAATAGTATTGGAAATAGGTCAAGTTGGAAACAATGACTCACTTTTTATAGAGAAATCAATCATTGAGGTGATATTAGGAGCCTCGGGGTTAGTAATGTGTTCTATGTCAAAGTCCTTGTAGGAGGAATCATCTGAGTTTAGGGAGGACAAAAACGATCATCCTGGGAAGAAGGGAAGGAAGTCTAAAAGAACTCATCGCGAGGAACAAGCGAAGAAGGAATAGACAGAAGGGAAGCAATCTAGTTTGGACCAACATGTTAAGATTGTGATGCCGGGAAAGAAATTCATGGGATCTAACGAAATCAAAAGACTAGGAACACCCCTTTTAGTGCCAAAAAATGATGAAGGTGGTATCCTAGAATTGCATGGGGTTGGGAGCTAAATCTAAGATCGAAGTAATTAGAAGTATGATTAGATATGAAAAGATATCCATCCTTATTATCCAAGAGACAAAGATGAGTGAGGGTGATAGTAAGACAATAATGAGAAAAATGTGGAAAAATGGGGACGATGTATTAGTTTCATCAATAGGAAGTTTAGCATGTATTATGACTTGGTGGGACAAGCAAAGGATTTGTCTTATAACCAAATGGGAAAACCCGGACTGGTTATTGGTGGAATTAGAGGACGTTGAGGAAACTATAATAGTTTGACTAAGTAACATGTATGGCCCAGTTTTGCATCACAAGAAGTAGGAAGTTTGGAAGTCCTTAGAGGAGCTTAGAGAGGCATACTTGCATCAAAACAATATTGTTGTTGGTTATTTTAGTGTAACCATCTCCTCATCAGAAAGAAGGACTGGATCTAAAGTTAGAGACCCCTTTGGAGAATCATTGGAGGATCTGCCAACTTTGTGGGTGTTCACAAACATCAAACCAATGAAATTAATCTATACCTAGAATAACAAAAGAGTCGGGTTAGGTCATATTGTCGCACTACTAGATAGATTCTTGGTAAGTAATCAATTCCTTTTAAAAAGCAATATCCCTTCTTCTAAGATTCTCCCTTTTTCCGTTTCTAACCACTAGTCGATAATGTTATAAATTAGGACCCCGAGAAAAGGTGACCTAATCCCTTCAAGTTTATCTCCTCTTGGATCATAGAGGAAGAAGTCTCAAACAATGTTAATAGAATTGGGAAAACTAATGTTTCAGGAACTTCGAGATTCATCTAGGAATCCAATCTTAGAGCGACCAAAGTTGCTATTAATAGTTGGGAAAAATCTCAAGATGATCCTATCTTGGAAAGGAACAGTCTCATGTTGGATCTTGAGAAGCTATAGGATGATATGGACCGAGTTGAGATTACTGAAGGGGACATAGGTAGAGAGAATGAATTTGGAGAGAAAATATTAAATTTGGAAAGAAAATAAGAAGAAGAGTGGAGGAAAAATTCTCGATGCGTTTGGCTTAAATATGGGTACAAAAACACTAAATACTTCCATAGTCAATTTAAAGAAAGAATGAGAAGGAACACTATTTTTGAGCTGGATAGTGAGTAGGGAGAGAATCTCACATCTTTGCACCATATCAAAGAAGATGCCTATATTTTCTTCCATCATCTATATCAGGAGGATGGGATAGAAGATGCTAGATATACATAGTCTCTATGTGGGAGCATTCCAACCATGGTGACTAGAGAAGATAATGAATATCTTTTCAGGTCGATAAGAAGTAGAGTTCAAGAGCACAATCTAGTCCCTTCAGCCAAATAAATCCCTTGGGTGTGATGGGTTTACCATATGTTTCTATAGAAGATTATGGAGCTGAATCAAAAGGGACCTTTGTAGAATGTTGAACAACTCAATGTGAAGAGAAAACATAGAGGGAGAAACTAAATCCTCCTTTATTTGTCTTGTCCCAAATGAAAAGAATCCCTCTTCGATAAAAAGGTTTAGACCAATCCCTTTGTGTAACTCCGACTATAAAGTTCTAACCAAGATTATTGCTAGCAGGCTCAAGAAGGTGCTTCCTAAAGTCATCTTGCATAACCAGGGAGGTTTCCTCGCTGGTAGGAAAATAACATACAATAAAATAATTGTGCAAGAAGTTATCCATTCAAGATTTGGAAGAATAGAAAAAGGTATGGCCGTTAAGTTAGATATGGCAAATTCCTTTGATAGAGTCATGCACAGTTTCCTATTTAGAGTTCTTGAATGTTTTGGTTTTTTAGGGAATGTCACAAATTATATTAGATCCTGTCTAAGCAATCTTTGGATTGACCCATTGATCAATGGAAGACCTGCCCCAATTTTTTAGGTGACAAGTGGGCTCCACCAGGGCTGACCCTTGTCTGCTTTTCTTTACATTATTATGGTGGAAGCTCTTAGCAGAACTTAAAACCAGAAAATGTTGGATGGTTCCTTCCCAGGTATAGTCATTGCTCATGGGATCAAAGCAGCCAATCACATTCAGTTCTCCTATGATACCATCTGGCTTAGTAGTGCCTCAACAATTATAGCAAGAAATTTCAAATATGTTATATCCTCCTTTCTTCAGGCCTAAGGTGGAGAAAAAAATAAAGGGAAATGTTGTGTGTATAGTTGGAATTGCTCTCCTATTCTCACTTCTGAAATTTCCAGTATATTGGGGTTCAAATATCTTAGTTGGTAGCCTTCGTTTAGATACCTGGTACATTCTCCTATGTGAACCATTTCTTAACAATTACGAATTCATCAATAATGACCAATACATGTGACAAAGTAATAGCCATAAATGTGAAAAACATTTGCGGCGAATAGCCTAAACAACGTGCATTTACCCTCTAAAACTCCATCGACAAATAGCCACAAAAATGGCAATTTATCTTTGTAAATAGCTTTGGTGAAGAAAGCATTTTTGTATATATCTCCGTCTGGTGTGACATGACGGATATCCTAGTCTAGGGGCAGGGATACAAGGGGGTGGGGGCCGAACGTATACGTATTTTATAGTGTTAAAGAAGGATACAAGATTCTGCTTCAAGAACTTCCTTCTCTTCCCTCATTTGATATTTGGAAAAAGGCGTGGAAGCATGATCGTATGCCCAAGCTTAACGCTTTTTCCGGGTTAGTTGTTCAACAAAGTGATCGTATGCCCAAGCTTAACGCTTTTTCCGGGTTAGTTGTTCAACAAAATATTCTTACTCTCGATAATCTAAAGAGAGGAGGTTACGAAGGCCCAACAGGTGCGTTCTTTGTAAATTTGAAGAAGAGACAATCAAGCATATCTTATCTTCATAGACAGTCCCTTTGCTAAAAAAATTTGGGATGAACTTATAGTGGGCCATGTCAATAATGTCAAGATGCCTTTTCAAATTGAATGTTTTTATCAAGGATGGCCTTGCAATTTCCTCGGCTCTCTCACTAGCAAAAGCTCTTTGGAAAGCTAATAGACGACCCTTCCCAAAAATGTCCTGAAATTTTTTAATTTTTGAAGATAGGGAAGCCTCTCCTGCCAGAGTAGTCACAAGTTTTAAGCTCCAAATGAAAGAGTACCTCTCGGTGAAGGTTTGGGAAATTAAGTCTTCTAACAAACTCTCATTTACAGAATTTCAATGGGCCTCTAAGTTCTTGCCTTGGAGCAAATTTGGAGTCTAAAATGGGACTCATAAGAAAACGAACCACCTTGGAAAAAAAAATCCATTGAATTCAAGAACCAATAGAATTTTAAGAAAAGAGTCAACCATAATGGTTGACTTGACATATTTGACATTAAAAACAACTTTTTTAATTCATATTTTCAACACATCTCTCTATTGTTTTACTCAAATTTCAAGCGGGAGCACTCATTGGATGCAAAATTAAACTACGCATCCAATGAGTACTCACACTACATACGTTTGAGGGACCCCACCCCACGAAAAATGAGAAATACATAAACTAATGTGTTACTTTTATGTATTTGTCATTTTTCGTGGGTGGGGTCACTCAAAAGTATGCAGTGTGGGGTACTCATTGGATGCATACTTTAAATTCTACATCTAACAAGTTCTTCCGCTTGAAATTTGAGTAAAATGATAGATAGCTATGTTGAAAATACAAATAAATAATGTAGTTTTTTTCGCTTTCCCTCCAAAATTCATAAATATTATTTTATTATTTTCCTTAGGAGGCCCATTTTAGACCTTAAATTTTCTCTAGTCAGGGTCATTTCCCTTCAGTCCAAGAGGAATTGCAAAAGACCTCGCTGGGCTATTGATATTCCTTCAAAGGATTTTTAGAGATGGTGGACCAATTACTTTAATTATTTTCTTTTCTTTGATGGTGCCTCGAAAGGAAACCATGGGGAGGGAGGTGCGCGAGGGGTCATCTTTGATCTCGGAGGAAAACATGTAGCTTCCTTTTCCCGGGGATTGGGGAGGAGGGAAAATAACTAAGCTGACAAAGAAGCATTAATCCAAGGTATTGAACTTATGCACGATCTTTGTATTGGTGCTTTCTAGGTCTTTCGGGACTCTTGGATCGTCATTCAATTAATGCAAAATATTTTTTCTGGGAAAAGGAAGGAGATAGGGAAAGTTCAGAAGAGGATTTTATCCTTTATTAAGGATATTTCCAAAGTTCACTTCCATCATATAAAGTGACATAATAATACCCTTGCTGATATGCAAGCCGACATTGGCATTAACCTCAAACAAGGAGAATTTTTGGTGGGCAACTCTTTCTTCCTATAGCAAAATGGGGAAATTGATTCCAAGGATAGCAGTAAAGTCTCATTCCTCCCCTGCATGGGAAATAATGGGGCTCAATCTTTGTGTAATAGTGTGATGGGGTAGAGTCAACATTTTGGAGGTGACATTTAAGAAGGTTGGGATAGGTGGGTTGTTAAGGAGTTGACGGGGGCGATCTCAACTCGTTACATCATGGGTATTAATATTCATGTCCTTCTAGTATGCTCTCCTAGAAAGAGTTTTTTTCAAATTTATTTTGGACCTTGGGATGGAAGGTTGTCCGAATGAGTTGGGTCTTGCTGATTTATATGGAATTCCTTTTCATAGTGGCTCCATGGATGTTGTGGTGAGTACCAAAAGTAGGGTCGAATCTGTTGTTCTTTGAATCCCTCTGTTTGACGAAGGTATTAGATCCATGGAGAAGTTATTAGTATATCCTCCACCTACAAAGGGGGGAAGAATGGAAGACATTCTCAATGGAGTTTAGGATCTAAAAAATGTTATGGTTGATTTTAAGAAGATGTTGTAGTGTGTGTTCGAGGTGTCGAAGGAAACATTGGATGAGGACAAGAGAATTGCACTAGATGTTTCTTCTATGGAAACCCGCTTGAATGACTTGGAAAGTGGATATCAAGTGTTAGTTGGAGAGGTTGAATACATTAGTCGTAGGTTGCAGGAAATGGAAAGGGTGATGAGCTGCAGGCACGATGAGTAATGAAGTCTTGTGATTGAGTTGAATCGTGCACACCAGGAGTAGAGGATGAACGCCAACGAAAGGAATGAAGCTCGTTTTGATCAATTCAAGGAAATTCTGGATGAAACACATGCAAAAATCAATGTGCTCAATAGAGGGGAAAATGGGCCTTCTTGTGAGGAGTCTGATGCCTCTCGTATGGATGAAGTATCTATGGCTGAACTAGACGAGGAAGAAAACCTGGTGCATGAATGAATTTCATTACCTCTGTCTTTAAAATTTTATGTTTTTCTGTCTATTACTATGTGACCACTATATTAGAATATACTCTCTTAGGGGGAAATAAGATAGTTTTTGGAATTCTTTGTTATACTCTCTACATAACTTAGTAAGCTTAAGACTTGGACTATATGGTTTCTTTTTGCACAGATTTTGCTAGTTCCCTTTTTTTAGTCGTAAAAGTATTTGTACTCTTCTCTTTTATAATATAAATTTACTTCTAGTTTCTGTTAACAAAATATATATATATATAGTCTCTTAGGGGGAAATAAGATAGTTTTTGGAATTCTTTGTTATACTCTCTACATAACTTAGTAAGCTTAAGACTTGGACTATATGGTTTCTTTTTGCACAGATTTTGCTAGTTCCCTTTTTTTAGTCGTAAAAGTATTTGTACTCTTCTCTTTTATAATATAAATTTACTTCTAGTTTCTGTTAACAAAATATATATATATATAGTCTCTTAGGGGGAAATAAGATAGTTTTTGGAATTCTTTGTTATACTCTCTACATAACTTAGTAAGCTTAAGACTTGGACTATATGGTTTCTTTTTGCACAGATTTTGCTAGTTCCCTTTTTTTAGTCGTAAAAGTATTTGTACTCTTCTCTTTTATAATATAAATTTACTTCTAGTTTCTGTTAACAAAATATATATATATATAGTCTCTTAGGGGGAAATAAGATAGTTTTTGGAATTCTTTGTTATACTCTCTACATAACTTAGTAAGCTTAAGACTTGGACTATATGGTTTCTTTTTGCACAGATT